>CM066031.1:54122580-54524248 GCA_033557465.1 Ichthyophis bannanicus
CATGCCTTGGTGAAAACCGTAAGCTTCTTCTCTGCTAGCGTGCGTAGCTCAGATTGTCAGTTTGCCTACGGTAGTATAAAGCAGGCTTATGGATGAGAGCTGGCCAAAACATATGGCTTTTTGAGGATTGTCAGATGATCTCAGAGAGGGCAGCCAGGGAGGAGCGTTTGGGGCTCTGTTAAGTGAGAACAAATGGCTAGGGTTCCTGTTTTTTCCTACCGTGATTAAGCCACAGTGTTTGTGGCTTAGAGAGTGGGGATATTTTCAAATTTAAATTTTAAGGTCCATATCGCCACACACTCTTGTGGATCTTGCTTTTTTTTAGGTCACGTTTGAAGGCAGTAAGGGATCGAGGAGTGATCCAGATAGAATGACCTGGTCAGTGCTTTTTAGCCAAGATATGGTGATGCAGAGGAGTCAGTCTGGGTGATATTGCAATATAGCTTCTATGATGGTGTTTCTGTTTCAGACGGAGCTAAGCATTGATTAGCCCAATGTTAATTGGACGTGATTAGCGTGTGTTAGGGTGTGGGTTAGCCAGTGGTGTGAGTGTTGGTTTGAAATTCTTATTAATCTGTGGGTTTTGTCTGTAGGCATGATTATGGGGATTCATCCATATGTGTGGGTGGCAATGTATGTTGTAGTAGGGGAGGTTGTAGGGCTGTTGTGGGTAGGTTTGATGGTAATAGGTAAGCTGTTGATGAGTGGCAGAGTAGGATCCAGATGAGAAGAAGGGCATACAATACTTGGTTGACTGGCAACATTGGTATTCCGTGGCATTAATAAGCAGTTTTTATGGTTTTTGGTAGAATCATAGGAGGGTAGGGGTGGGGCTCTTTCAGCAGTGAGTTCCATTTCCCGACAAGTGGTACTTACAGTTTGTTGTTTTCTTGCTGAAAGTGTGTCCTGATACAATCCGAAGTGTCTAGGAGATGTGTGGGGTGAGAGTTTTCTGTTTTGTGATAGGGGTGAGGTCAGCAGCGAGGTCTTTCGAGGTTGTTGAGGTTTTTTGAGGTTGTTGGGCTTAGTGTTGGCAGTTTTTTGTTTGGGTTGAGGCTGCTTTTTGCGTATCTGCCTGCTTTCCCCCGCCTAAGGGCCTAAGGTGCAGCTGCAGCTGAAGGCATTTCTTTTCTAAGTTGCTGTGGTGGGCCCTGTTTGGCCTTTAGATGGAGAGTGGAGGGGTTTCAGCCTCCCCACTCTCTTTTCTGATACCGATTTGGGCTCTGTGTCTGAGGGTGCAGGTCTTGCATGCCTGATGGATGAGGGTGAAAAGGGGATAGATTCAGGAGTAATATGCGGAAATATTTCTTTATGGAAAGAGTGGTAGATGCATGGAATAGTCTCCCAGTGGAAGTAGTAGAATGAGGACTAGTATCTTGAATTCAAGAAAGCAGGGGACAAACATAAATGTGCTGCTGAGAAATATACATGAAGACAACAGAAGCATTGTAGAAGAGAGACTGATTGAAGATATGATGGACTATATTATTTTTTAAGTACTGTACAAGGATATTCCTGAAGGGATGAAGTTAGAAGAACCATCTATATATCTATTGGGGAAGGTAGGCCAATCCTTGTGGGAGCCTTGAACCCAGTACCCCAGGTTTCAACGGACTCATCTCCCACTCAGCTCTGTAGGTTTCTGTATCTAGAGCTGAATTATATATTGATGATTTATAAAATACTGCTTATTGTACCTGTGGGTACTGGGTGTTAATATGGCTGAAAATTGCTATGTGAGCACAAGTAGTATAATGGGTACACTACTTGTCAAACTGATTGACAGGTGAGATAAGGGTGGCGGGAGCCAATCAGCGTTCACTTCCGGTCTATGTCCCGCCTTAGACCACGCCCCCACCCATAGAAGGGAAGGTGTTATCCCCGCCCCACAAAATGTTGACAGGTACCAATCAGCGCCCCACTTCCGGTGTATGTCCCGCCTTAGGCCATGCCCCTCCCACAGAATGAATGGTAAGTTAGCCCCCCGCCCAGCCCTGCCCACTCCCACCCCCAAAATGTTGACAGGTACCATTCAGCGCCCCGCCACTTCCGTGTATGTCCCGCCTTAGGCCACGCCCCTCCCATAAGAAGTGATTGGTGAGTTAGCCCCGCCCAGTCCCGCCCTCCCCAGGCGTGGCCACCGCCCCCCACTTGACACACACCCCTGCCCCCCGCCCCAAGGATGACATCATCCAATCAGCGTACACTTCCGGGGGGGTGTCACAACCCACGCCACGCCCCACAATATGGCATTAGCCAATCAGCACCCACTTCCGGGTTTGTGCTACGCCCACAGCCTCCCACCCTCCTCCACGCCCCCATGCTACATCATCGGAAATGACATCACCGGAAACAGGGCATCATCAGAAGAGGGACTGTCCCTTTTTTGCTGACATCAGCGGAAACAGTATGGCTGACACCGGAAATGACAGTATGGCTGACTCCGGAAAATGTGTTTTTGCTTCTACTTATACTGAAAAACAAAAATGCTTTTCTCTCTGTCTCTCTCCCACACAGACTCAGTTGTTTCTTTCTCACACAAAAACTGATTCCTAGCACAGAGAGACAGGCAAGCTAGAATCTTTTTTCTTTCCAAAATGCAATTATTTTATTTTATTTATTTATCAAGCATTTGTAGCCAGCTCCTTCCAGCGATCAGAAGCGGGTAGGATTACTATTGTGAAACTACCGAATCAAGGCAGGTACAAATTTTGTTTACATACAGATTGTCAGAAAAGCACATCATACAGAGTTAACACTTCTTAGCTATGGGGGAGTTCATTTACATATATACATAAATACATATATACAGGATAAGCTTTTTGGCCACAGTGGTCAGGGGCTGCTCCATCTGTGGATTTAGTTCAGGTTGAAAATGAGATTGGAAAATGTGCGTTTTGAGTTTCTTTCTGAAGTCTAGAAGGTCATTGCTAGCTCGTAGTTCTGGTGGGAGTTGGTTCCACAGTGTTGGTGCCACATATGAGAAAGCCCTGTGGCTGGTGTTAGCTTTGGCAGATCTTATATCTGTTGGAGTGTGAAGGATGTTGGAATTGTGGGTTCTTCTGTTTCGGGTAGGAGGTTGCGATCTTACTAGGTTGTTGAGGAAGGAAGGTGCTAAGTTGTGGATGAGTTTGAAGGTGGTTGTTAGTATTTTATATTTTGTTCGAGCTGTTATGGGTAGCCAGTGTAATTGAATTAGCACTGGTGTGATGTGGTCACTTAGATTTTTCTTCATTATGACCCTGGCAGCTACATTTTGTGCCATTTGTAATATGTTTAGGGTTTTTTTAGGTAAACCTTGTAGGATGGCGTTGCAGTAGTCAAAATGTGGCATGATGAGTGCTTGGGCCACAGTTCTGAAGTCTTGGGATCAATAATATTCCGAATAGGTTGGAGCACTCTAAGCTTGTGGAAAACTGCTCTGTTGGTCTTTCGGAGGTGTTTTTCCATCTTTAGGTCACAGTCAAATGTGACTCCTAGATACTTTATTTCTTTTTTTTTGTTTGGTAAGTGTTGTTACATAGTGTTATTGATGTGGGTGGGTCAAAATTCGGTTCTTTGGAGATATACATTACTTCAGTTTTTTTGTGATTAATTGACATACTACTTTGTTGCAACCAGTCTTGCATCTCTCTGATACATGTCTCTAGTCATTGTAGTCTGGGTTTTTAGTGTCTAGTTGTGAGTATAGCATGATATCATCGGCATAGATGTGGTAATTAATTTCGTGTCGTGAGAAAATTTTGCATAGTGGCTGCATATATATGTTAAACAGAAGTGCTGAGAGAGCAGAGCCTTGGGGGATTCCCTGCGTTTGGGAGAAAGATTCTGCTTTTTTCTCCTTTGAATTGAACCTGTTGTGTTCGATTTGAGATGTAGGATGAGAACCATTTTAGTGGTGTTCCTGTTATTCCTATTGATTTTATCCTATTTATGAGGGTCCCATTAGCACATCTTTGTTAGAGGGATCACCCTCTCACCCTCAACCATGCCCCTGCCTACATCATCGGAAATGGACTGTCCCTTTGTGCTGACATCAGCGGGGAGCAGTGTGACTGACTCCGGAAATGTGTTTTTTGCTTCTGGTTAATGTTTACACCTGCAAAAAAAAAAAAGCAGGAACCCTGGAAAAATAAAATGCTTTTCTCTCTCCTACTGCACCAGTTCTTATTTCTCACAAAAAGATTCACGGCACAGAGAGACACAATTTTCTTTACAAATGCAAGTACAAATGCAATTGTTAGAGAAACTAGTGCGGTCCATGTGATAGAATTTTACTTTTAAGACCTCACTGTTAGAAGTATTCTGACAGACCTGTAGAGTTCAGACTGAAATACAGAGAGACCTGAGTTCAAATCCCCCTAATACAGCTATTTTTTTTGAGAGAGCCGAGTTCAAATCCAAATACAGCTATTTTTTAGTGGCTTTGAAAAAACCAATACAGAGAGACAAGCCCGGACATGTCTCTCTAGGGTGTGGTAACACGTGATTGGTTGAAACAAGAGGTCTGTTTCTGAGCATGCTCCTGCTGTAAGGGGAACATTTTTAACACAGAGTTTCAGAAAGGAAAAAATGGCTCTTTTTGGAACACCAAGTAGAATTTCCAGCAGGGCACACAACATTAATTACTTCCTTAAGGATCATGATGCTGTTGCAGAGGGGTATCCACCGATTGAAAATCCATTTGAACTACAGGAGAGTCTGGCAGATCCTGAGGAAGAAATAGCAGCTTTTGTGGATTATCCAGATGCCCAAATATTTTCAACTCTCAAGAACCCTACGATTCTGGCACAGAACTTGGCTTAACATCTGACAACACAATGGACCCGGAGGATATAGAATTATATCACGCCACTGTAGACGCAGAAACAAACTGTTTATTGGAAGACCTAGGATCAGCAGAGGTAAGAGAAGTTTTTTTATTTAGAAAAGTGTTATAGAAGAAACAGCAGTTCACACTGACATTATTTTGTTTTTTTTTGTAGGGAAGTGACGAATCTCTGCTCCTACAGGGGCACATACTGGCTGCCAATCTACGCTGTTTGTGCTTTCTCTGTACATATCAAAGGGAGGCATTTGATGTCATAGCCAGTCAAAGGGACTACACAAAACCTGATGAAATAACACATTTAAATCTGTTATACAAACAACGGTGGCCTGTATTATCAAGAAATGCTGGCAGGGCGTTATGCATAGAGACTGTGCAGCGTGTGTAATACATGCTCCAGGCCAAAGACACCATGACTGTTTAAAGTGGGAACACAATGAAATACATCAGAAAATCCATAAAGCTTGTAACAGGTTGTGTCTAGGACCTATTTTTAAATGTTGCCATGATTGCGGGTCATAAAATGAAAGCAACTGTCCTAGTTTATGAAAATTTGAATTTTTTGTTTGAACTCGTCAGAGATTTTAACAACAGTAGAAATCCAGGACAACTGCTCAATATTTTGCTTAATTCTGTGGCAGACAGCGAAATAGAAATAGTGGAAGGCTTAATCTGTGAGAGAGATTATTTTATTTATTTATTTATTTATTTATTTACATTCTCTTATATACCGCGCTATTCTGCATCAGTGCGGTTTACATTGAACAAACTGAAATTACATTGAACAGGGTATTGTATCTTGGAGATAACTATTTTACAGGGAACATGGGCTATGGAGGGTTAAGTGGCTTGCCCAAGACCACAAGGAGCACCTGTGGGACTAGAAACCCCAGTCCTTCCGGCCCAAGGTTGCTGTCCTCTAGTGGGATTTGAACCACCGACCTTCCGGCCTGAAGTACCTTGATCGTTCTTTAAAAAACACCAAGTTCTGTAAAAATTGACTTTTTATGAAAATGTATGTATTTCCAGAATCTATTAGTTGAACATACAGATGAACAAAAATTATATGTATACCTTTTATTTTTTTTAAAACTTGTAATGCTCAAATGAATTTCACAAGATGAAAACATTTTATTTGAAATAAAATATTTTGAACCTATGTGTGGTGTGTTTTAGGAATGATTAGTTAATTAAACCTACAATGGTTTGTCTGGAAAAAAAATGGGGCCTCCAGGTGTGTCCTAAACAATAGGCCATAAGATAAGAATGTGCAGAACTGTCGTATAACTAAAATCCACTTAAGACGTCTGGGAAATGGGTGGGAATGTGTATTAGCCACATACACAGATATATAGCATCTATTACACTGTACTGTCTGCGAAAAAAAAGGCATTGTGAATTAGCCAGGTCGTATGATAAGCTTATGAGATCCAGTACATTTCAGCAGCCAGAAAAGATCACACAGTCTCTATAGCTTGTATCATCTGCAACTTTTTCTTCAGACATGGTGAGTAGATATGAGTCTTACTTTTTTTAAAATATTGTTGGCTATGTAATGTTTCTGTCTCTTATGATTGTCTTTAAAAAATAGGAGCAGAAAAAGGGGGTTACAAATAAACTTTCTCTTACAAAAAGAAGGCGGCAAAGAAATTTAAAAGGTATGTCCTGTGGTGTTTTAATTTTCCAACAGCTATGCTCTTCATAATGTGTTTCAGAGGACAGCCTCAACCTGTAATCTTTTTTATTTTAGACCAAGAAGATGCTACAAAACAAGATGGCCAGTCTAACCAACAGACGGTACCTTACAGAAAGCCAAAAGACAAGCAGAATCGTGAGTATTCCAGTTTTATCCAGCACCTAGATTTTAAGGTCTCTGTAAAAGTATTAGCCCCTACGTTTTCTTTTTCAGACCGAGAAAATGTTAGAAAATCAGCGGCTATGGGAGAGAAGTCTAACAGAAAAAGATCACACAGCGATAGTTTTTCTGACGGTGAATCTACACACACCGGTACAGAAGAGCAAACAGCTCCATACCGAAAACCAAAAGATAAGCAGAATAGTGAGTATTCCGGTTTTATCCAGCACATAGATTTTAAGGTCGCTGTAAAAGAAAAAAAGTATTAGCCCCTACGTTTTCTTTTTCAGACCGAGTAAATGTTAGAAAATCAGCGGCTGTGGGAGAGAAGTCTAACAGGAAAAGATCACGCAGCGATAGTTTTTCTGACGGTGAATCTACACACGCCGGTACAGAATACGGAGGGCGTGGTGAAAGCCGTGATCACAGTGTTTCAGAGGACAGCGCAAATAATCATGCATTAGGCCTCGCTGAAGAATCAGAACCAGTTAGCTATGTTCAGTTTGTGAAAAGGTGGGATCGTAAATTGGACAAGTTTTAATGGTGTAATTTATTCAGAGGAATTTCGGTTTATTAATTTAGACAGGATAACATCATTATCTGAGGCTCAATTCGCCATTCGGCAAGGTATTCAACATATTCTGGATGAGGTTAGCAGCAGGGTTTCACCCGGTGATTATGTACAGGTGCATCTACACTCATCTCTTTTCCACAATTCCTTGTATTCTGGTAAGTTAAACCCCGAAGCATTAGACACTGACGATTTCTTAAATCAGATCGCTAAACTCCTTCAGAGTCACAGAGAAATCCAGGTTTGTGATATATTCCGTGTTGTTGTACTTGTCATAAGAAATCGGGTGAGGTGCTCGTAGGGTCTTAAAGACTATACCGTTTAGCCATATTATTCATAAGAAAAGGATGTATTTGATAGACTTGAACAACACTGATAATAGCCTGTGTTTTGCAGGTAGCCTCACAGCCCTCATGTCACAGGTAAAAATGACAGATGTCGAATTGTTAGAAGGTGCTAAACAATTACATAATGAATTGGGGTGGCCGGTACATAGAAAAGTCATGCTCGATGATGTAGCAATATTTGAACAGCATTTAAAGATAAACATACGCGTTGTGCTTTACACAAAATCATGGGTTTGTTTTAAGACATCAGACAGACCTGTGTTCCCTAAGACTGTGTTCTTGTTGCTACACGATGACCATTTCTATGGTATAACCGATGTCAAAAAATTCTATGGGGAGCGCAACTTCTGTAGTTGCTGTCAGAAACCGTACAGTCACGATCATAATTGCACATTATGGTGCCGTCTTTGTTTGACACTAACGTGTGCGAATAATGTTGGTGTACAACAGAGATGCCCTAATTGCAAACTCTTTTGTCGTTCTAAAGAGTGTTTAGATAGACACGCGGATCTGGCTCTGAAAAAAGAAGTGGCGTGTTCATCTAAGATACTGTGCCAGAAATGTGAGTCTTATGTGGACAAGAAACATAAGTGCAAGGGCCGTCATTGTAAACTATGTCGCGAGCCCCTAACCGGGGATGGTGTCCACTTATGTTTTATGACCCCTATTGGTAAAACTGAAACATCTGAAAAGTATATTTTTATGATTGTGAATGTATGCAAGAAACAGGCTGGCATGTCCCTAATTACATATATGCGACGGACTTAAATGATGAAAGAAACTGGGAATTCAAGGGTCTCGAATGTATTTCTGCCTTTATACAGATTTTTTGTGACAAAAAATTTAAAGGTTACACCTTCATAGCCCATAATTCCAAAGGTTATGACGGATATTTTGTTCTTAAACAACTGCTTAAGGAAAAGATGGACACGGGGCTGTTGGTTCAAGGTGCTAAACTTTTACAAATTACCGTTGAACCTCTGACTATCCGTTTTATAGACTCTCTAAATTTCCTGCCTATGAAACTTAGCAAACTTCCACAAGCCATGGGTTTTACAGGCAGCAAGGGGTACTTTCCACACTTTTTTAATACGCTGGAAAATCAAAATTATGTGGGCCCCATGCCGGGTGTTGAACATTACGGTGTGAGTAACATGTTGCCTGAAGAAAAAGATGAATTTTTACAATGGTACAAGGACAATCGGCATAAAACTTTTAATTTGCAAAAAGAGCTGGCTTATTACTGCCAGCAGGATGTATCTATTTTTCGGCAGGCCCTGTGTTCTCTACCGAGCTGAAATCATGAAAATGACAGAGAAAGAAGTGTTTGTAGAGCAGGGTGACATCTCAGAAATTCAAACAAGGTGTTTAGACCCTTTCCAATATATAACCCTTGCATCTGTATGTATGGCTATGTTCAGATTCATGTTTTTAGAACCCAAGACTGTGGCACTCATCCCACCAGATAACTATCACCGGCAGACAAAGAGATATTCAACCCCCTCTATTCAATGGCTGATGTATGTGGAGGCCAAAGAAAATATACAGATCACACATGCTCTGAAAGATGGTGGTGAAAAAAAGGTGGGGGCTTATTTTCTTGATGGTTATGCCGTGATCGGTGGGGTAGAAACAGCTTTTGAATTTAATGGTTGTTTTCACCACGGCTGTCCGAGCTGTTATAACGATAAAGACCAGAATCCTATAGCAGCCACGACCTATGGTTTTCTTTATTACAAAACACAGCTAAAAGCTGCATTCCTGGAAAGCCGTGGGTTCAAGGTCATAAGTCTATGGGAGCATGAGTGGAAGCGGATGGTAAAAGAAAATGACGGGGGCTGCGCAGATTTCCTGGCTGACTCCGCATTACCGCAACCTCTGATTCCACGAGATGCCCTTTTCGGGGGTAGAACAAATGCCATTTGTCTGTACCACAAAACAAGGCCTGGGGAAAAAATACACTACTATGATTTTTACCAGCCTATACCCTTTTGTCAATAAAACAAAGGAATATCCAATAGGCCATCCAAAAATCATTTATGACAAATTTGGCCCCCCTACAAAGTACTTTGGTTTTATAAAAGCAAAAGTATATCCCCCACGAAAGCTCTTTTTCCCAGTGTTACCCATACGGTTGGGCGGTAAGCTTATGTTTCCGCTGTGTCACACGTGTGCTGACACACGGCAACAGGAAATGTGTGCCCACACGGATGAGGAGAGAGCTTTTGTGGGGACTTGGTGTACGGTGGAGATGAATTTAGCCATTGCAAAAGGGTATGTGGTTGTTGAAATCTATGAAATCTGGCATTTCGAGCAAAAATCTGATCATCTCTTTTCCGAATACATCAAAATGCACCTCCGTCAAAAACAAGAGGCTTCTGGCTACCCTCGATGGTGCAATGATACTGAAAAACAAAATGTGTACATAGCTGATTTCTTTAGAAAAGAGGGGGTGTGTTTGCGTACAGACCAGATTAATGTAAACCATGCTAAGCGTCAAATAGCAAAACGTTTCTTAAATTCCCTGTGGGGTAAATTTGGTCAAAGAACAAACCTGCCTACCACAAGCATTGTGAAAGAACCTGATGACCTCTTTAAATATCTGTTTTTCTCCTGAATTCGAGGTTTCATCATGCGATTTTATTGATGATGAAACAGCCTGTGTGTCTTGGAGGCACTCAAAAGACCAGTGTATATTGTCGGGTAGCACCAACGTTTTCATTGCCTGTTTTACAACGGCTTATGCATGCCTGGAGTTGTACAACCTTCTAGATAGTTTGCAAGAGCGCTGTCTGTACCATGATACAGATTCTGTGATATTTCTAAGTCGAGAGGGTGATTGGAACCCATCTTTGGGTGATTATTTAGGTGAACTCACAAGCGAGATACCCTCAGATGAACATATCACAGAGTTTGTATCAGCGGGGCCTAAAACATACGGCTACAAGCTGTCAAGCGGGAAGACCTGTATGAAAGTAAAAGGGATTACGTTAAACGTAGAAAACTGCCAGAAAATCAATTTCACTAGTTTGAAAGATCTAGTTTTGGACTACAAGCCTGGGACAGCAGATTTATCCCAGAAAAAGATAGGAGTACAACAACCTGGTATTATAAGAAACAAAAAGGGTTGGACAATAGAGACTGGTGTGATTAAAAAACACAAAAGGTTGTGTATGACAAAAGGGTGAAGTTGGAGGATGGCTTTAGCACATTACCCTATGGATACTAGCGTGGTGGATGTGCGCTGGTCACATCCTTTTTCTTGTATTTTAGCGGGGCCGTCCAATTCAGGCAAGAGCTTCTTTGTTAAAAAGATGTTAGAACATGCTGGTCGTGTATTGACTGTCATGCCTAACAATATTGTGTGGTGTTACAGTTGCTGGCAACCTCTGTATAAAGAAATGTTAAATAAATATCCTTTTATTACATTTATGGACACTTTGCCTGATACTTTTAATGATGAACGGCTGTTTCCAACCAATAAAGTAAACTTGGTTATTGTTGATGACCTAATGGATTCTGCCTGTAAAAGTGATGAAATAGAGAAAGCCTTTACCAAGTATGTGCATCACAGAAACCTGAGCATCATATATATTGTTCAAAATGTTTTCTGCCAAGGTAAAGCAAGCCGAACTATAACTTTAAATACCAAATACATGGTGCTCTTTAAGAATCCTAGAGATAAGTTACAGATTGCCATTCTAGCCAGGCAGATGTACCCTGGAAAATCAAAATTCTTTTTAGAAGTCTTTGAAGATGCAACCAGAAAGCCGTTTGGGTATCTCGTCGTGGATTTAAATAACACAACGCCTGAGGCTTACAGACTGAGGACGGATATCTTCCCGCCAGATTGGACCACGGTATACTGTGAAAAAACCACAAATCTCACATAAAAAGAAATGAATATGTAACCGGCCCTTCATACATGCCTGTGTGTCTCAGACAACATGTCTCGCCGTGTAAAGAGAAACCTGCCCCTTTTAAAACTTTTGGTTCAAGCCTCTCCGCAGCACAGAAGAGCCATCCTGAATACAGCTTCTAATGATTTGGTAGCAGCTATAGTTGAAATCGCTCTCAACACCCTAAAAGGTAACATTCCTCTTTCACAACAACAGATAAAGGTTTTAAAAGGGAAGCGTCATGCCATAAAGAGTCTGTGCGATAAAAGACTACCCATTAAAAAAAGAAGCAATTGGTGAGACAGTCGGGTGGCTTTATCGGGCCCCTGTTAAGTTTTGCATTACCGTTGATAACGGGGCTTCTGACAAACCTCTAATGCATCACGCTGAAAAAATGTACATAGTCCCTAGTCAACAACTTGAGCGCTTGAGAAACCCGCCAGATCGGGATGAAAATATTAGAACCACGACCATCCATAAGTTAGATGAAGAAATGAAAAACATCCTGCAAAGCGTCGGTATGTCTGAACACGAAAAGGCTAAATGTTACTCAGAAGTGCTACAGCGCTATCTCGTGCTTAACAGAGAGAGGGATATGGAAAAAGAAAAAATAAACTTGTATCTACAGCCACAAGATGAGACATCAACGGCAGCATCTCTAGAAAATATTATACCTCCAGATCCTGTAATACAAGAAGTGTTAAACAGCATCAATATGTGCTATAGGAAAAATGCTGAGTTGCTGCTTAATAAACTGTTAAAAAACAAGAATGTGGCATCCTGGGAGGGAAATGGAACATTTGTATACCGGGGAAACCCCGTCAATGGCTCTAACCTACTCGACCTCGTTCGTGGGGCTACGCAGCCACAAGCTCTTTCACAACGAAGAATACCCAGGGGCTGGGAGGAGTTCATGCAAACCCTAGCCGAATTAAATATGCCCTCTACGGTAATGGGTAATGCAGCCAATAGAGATGTACTGGCACGCCTCAAAGAGAACCCATCTGTGAAGGCTACTAAAATGTACACGGGTCCGATAAAGAGCAAAGAGCTACTCCCTCACAAAAAACGTAAATTATCCCACAGATACCGGTGGTTGAGTGTGTAAAAAATGTATTTTCAATAAAATGTTTAAAAACAAAAATAAAAGACTAGACAGTGGTTTCTTTTCAAAAAACCTCCTTAGAGGGGTTACTTTTTATTTAGAAGCATCAAAACATTCACGATAGGAAACACACACTTGCTGATTATGGAACGGATTTCTAAAAGATCTACACAAAGTTTGTTTGTTGCGTTTTACAAAATGTAACACCATATCATCATTTTGCATTAAATCTTCAGAATACATTTCTAAAATATTTTCAAAAGGCACCCCTTTACAGCGGTGGTGCAAGAAAAATACACAGTGATATCCACAAGCCGTAGACATTGGGTGCTGTAATTGTCTGTTGTGGTATAAAACAGTTTTACAATGCTTGTTGAAAAAGCTCATAATGCTGCTAGGAAAGAATAAGCTATCAGGTGGTTGTCCATAAGAATCAAAAAATTCCCCTGTTCCATCTCCACATATATAGATGGCTAACCAGTGTTCTCCAGGTAGGTTATGAGGGTGTGTATTTACCACCAAACACACTGGCTTCCTTGATATTTGTACATCCGCTAACCAGTCGCTGGGTAGCACATCTAAAAAGAAATCTGCAACACAGGGGTCCTTCTTTAAAATACGGAAGATCTGCAGGGTGTTCATTTTCACGAATGATCAAAAAGAACATTCCTTCTATGATTAATTTCTATCACATTGTCAAAAACCCCATAAACAATCATGTTAACTGTATGGGGTAAGGCGCTGGCAAAACGTATTTCAGCCCGCAGGTTACCAGTTTTAATCAGCGAGTAATGGTCTGCACACTCCTGATCCGGTGAAAGGTCAAACGCCAACAGGGTATAACCTTTGTAAAACTCCTGACGGTCAATCAGCAATGCTGTATCTTTCAGATGTTTACCACTTGCTTGTATCAGTTGCATATATTCTCTTACACAACATCCGTTTTGAAAGTCAGGTTGAAGAGGTTTCCCGGGTACTTGTTCACCATCCACATATAGAGCGGCAAAATTAATATCATAATGTTTAAAATTGAAGGGGTTTTTAGCATAATTACCGCTGAAAGCATCATTATCCACAAATCCCAGCACAATGAGTTTTGGTAGCTGCCCCAAAAAGAGATTTTCCTGGTTAGTCACACGGGCACCGGCGGGTATGCTAAACACCTTCAGCCCCACACGGTCAATAGCATACTTGACATTAGCTTTCAGCAGAGCTTCCGCATGTCCCAGGCGCACTCCGGGGGAAACTTTAACTCTCTTTACAAAGAGCGCAGCGTTTAGGATAAGGATTTTATAACTTTCTTCGGCATCACTGCTCATTAAACAGAAAGAGTTTTTGTTGCGGGTCAATTTGATTTTGAGATCCACACCATTAATCAATAGCTTTTCTTGAAAAAATAGATCGCTATGTAATTGCCCCAATAGCTCTACCTTGTGGCTAGAGACCATAAATTGAGCCCTTTCAGTAAAGCCGACATTGCGAGATCCTATCTCTCTCACCTCATGCTGCCCGGCTGTGTCTTTATAAAACAGTCCACTTGTAAACTGTGATTTGAGGGATCCTTCGCCATAATTGAGAAGCAGCTCTATGAGGGCTCTGTAGGGATAGCAGTTGTTGCTCTGGCTAATGAGTTGGTCACCCAGGGTAACATCCAGCTGGCTAAACAGAGCTGCAATTGGGTAGTTCACCAGCGCTACTTTGGCTGCCGGGTCGATGTTCGAGCCATCTTCTGCCACAATTTTACAGGTCAGGTGCAAAAGTGTACTATTTAAATCAATGTAGTCTTCACCATGACCTGCGATATAGAAGTCCAAAGGGGCTGTTTCCGACAAAGCCGATAATGGCGGAATTTCCACATAAATACTTTTTTCGATACTTGTTTGGGTCGGTGCTAGTTGAAACAGGTCCAGTTCCGATTTAACACACTCTTCAGAGCCGTGGTGTACAAAAGCCATGGTGCTTTTTAGAATATATCTCACTGCCTAGAGCTAGCGCTTCTCTTCTTAGACCGGCGGTTAAGCTTCTGAGACCTGCCACCCACGGGTTTCTTTCTTTTAAAAGGTTTGGGCGGTCCTTGTGGTAACTCCCGAGACTCGGTTCTCTTTCTTTTAACAGCTCTTCTAATCACAGCCAGTCCTGATCCTGCCTGTTCTGTAGCCTGGTTCATTTTATTTAGAACGGCCGTTGTGACATGGCTCATGACATCCTTGGCTATGTTTTTTGCGGCGCCTTTCACGTGTGGTTTAATAATTTCAAAACCCCTTCTCAAAAACGGCATAGCTTTTCTAAAGAGGCTGTGAAAAACACCACCTACACCGGCCCCATACATGACCGGTACTCCATGATATCCTGAAAGCCCATAGCCGGCTTGTGTTGTATAATAATGTCTGTATGCTTTGGGGTCTCCATAGTCTTTAGCCACAACCATTTTAAAAAACAGTCACCCTCCAGGGTCGCAGATGAAGCTTAAGGATCACCTTCCCGTAATGAAATGAGACGTACTTGTCCTGATCCGTCTTTATTTCAAATGTGATGGTATCAATATGCTGTTTGTTCACAGGGACATAGTGCGGCTTATCATAAGTTAACGTGATAAACTCATCCCTAACCCCTTTAGTTGGAACACAGCGCAGCAGTGGCACAAAATGGTCACCTACTAACTGGTGCTCTACAATATCTGTGTACAGGTAGAGGGTATTAAAACCGGCCGTGATATCCGTTGGAAAATGGGAACGTTGTGTATTAACGTATGCTTCTATTCCCAAAATGGTTGCCAAATCACCATACGCATAAATAGTAGACCTATCTTCCGATTTTATCCGGATTCTTCGCGCATGGGGTTCATAAATGATTAGTGGTGCCGCCGATTTATAGATGTTGCTAATGTCCTGATTCATGGATTCCACTAAACGCTGCATGGTCGCGTAATGTCCTTTCCTGACTATAAGGTGCTGTATATTTCCTGCTGCGGAAGCGACAACATACTTATGGTCTTCCTTAATATTCTCCCAGGTGTTGGGGTATTGTATTTCCACGAGCCCCACTTCCCACTGTCCTTGTAAGTCCAAAGGCCTTGCTAGTTGTATGGTAAAATTAGAGCTGGTATTTTGGGAAAACACATCTGCTGAGGCATTGCTAGGCAGGGTGATATAAAAGCCACCATCATTCATTTTCAATTTTATTTTAATGCTGCTTCAAAAGAAAGAAAGAAATCAGATGTCTTGAATCTCTGATGCTTTAACCCAACTGTTAAATTTAACAGGCCATCCCCTCCATTTCACGAGGTAGAATCTGTTCCTGCCACATCCTTTTACCTTTAGAACCTTTTCGATTCGGTATATTCTGTCCTGTTGCTGCGTGACTTTTAGCAATTCTTCAGGATAAAAAGAACCTTGTATGGCTTCACCGTCATAATCCTGTATCTTGTATGTTGCTTTCTGGCCCCTGTTTAAAATGTCCCTTATTATAAATACCTCGTCAGTCCACGTTTGCTCGTAACCTTTTTCAAATTTTCCTTTAGTTTTTGAAAGTCTTACATGATCTCCTTTCTTTAAGGGATTCTCGGTATGCTTACGCTTGATGCTATCACCGTAGACTCTTTTCCAGATCTGCAGAGAATTTGTGTGTGTCACATCTACAGGTCTCGTCTTTATTGTTCTGTGAAAACTATGATTGTAACTGTGCACAAAAGCCTGCAATACGTCTTGGTACCTAAAGGTGTTGTGTGTAGTAAAATAACGCCACATTTTGGATTTCAAAGTCCTGTTAAACCTTTCTACCACCGCTGCTTTAACATCGTTATTGGTTACAAAATGATGAACCCCTCTTTGTTTTAATAAATTCTTCAGGGACCTATTTAAAAATTCTTTACCCTTGTCTGTCTGTATTTTTTCAGGTATACGACCTAGATTAAATATTTTTTCAAAGGCTTTAGCAACTTCATGACCGGTTTTCGATTTTAAACTTGCAACCCATGCATATTTTGACAGGATGTCTACCACTGTTAATATGTATTTATAGCCATTGTTATAATGGGACAAGGCTGCCATATCAACTAAATCAGCCTGCCATTGCGCATCCACATCTGACACGATCGTCTTGTTTCTTTTAAAACGGACCCTAGCAGGTCTGTGTAAAGTATAAGCATCTTGTCCGGTAGCCCATCTAACTACATCATTTCTGTTGACTGTTTTATCCTGCTTTTTAGCAGCTTGAAGTAGAGGATTTATGCCCCCAAAGCTCCCTGCTGCTTTGGGGTTATAGTAAATGCTCTTCAATAAGGTTTCCTTCATGATTGCCGTGCTTTGACTGTTCTTTTTATTTTGCCAACATCTTCAGAATAGTTTTAGTAATTAATGTTGTGTGCCCTGCTGGAAATTCTGCTTGGTGTTCCAAAAAGAGCCATTTTTTCCTTTCTGAAACTCTGTGTTAAAAATGTTCCCCTTACAGCAGGAGCATGCTCAGAACAGACCTCTTGTTTCAACCAATCACGTGTTACCACACCCTAGAGAGACATGTCCGGGCTTGTCTCCCTGTATTGGTTTTTTCGAAGCCACTAAAAAATAGCTGTATTTGGATTTGAACTCGGCTCTCTCAAAAAAAATAGCTGTATTAGGGGGATTTGAACTCAGGTCTCTCTGTATTTCAGTCTGAACTCTACAGGTCTGTCAGAATACTTCTAACAGTGAGGTCTTAAAAGTAAAGTTCTATCACATGGACCGCACTAGTTTCTCTAACAATTGCATTTGTAATTGCATTTGTAAAGAAAATTGTGTCTCTCTGTGCCGTGAATCTTTTTGTGAGAAATAAGAACTGGTGCAGTAGGAGAGAGAAAAGCATTTTATTTTTCCAGGGTTCCTGCTTTTTTTTTTTTGCAGGTGTAAACATTAACCAGAAGCAAAAAACACATCTCCGGAGTCAGTCACACTGCTCCCCGCTGATGTCAGCACAAAGGGACAGTCCATTTCCGATGATGTAGGCAGGGGCGTGGTTGAGGGTGAGAGGGTGATCCCTCTAACAAAGATGTGCTAATTGCATTTTGGAAAGAAAAAAGATTCTAGCTTGCCTGTCTCTCTGTGCTAGGAATCAGTTTTTGTGTGAGAAAGAAACAACTGAGTCTGTGTGGGAGAGAGACAGAGAGAAAAGCATTTTTGTTTTTCAGTATTAAGCAGAAGCAAAAACACATTTCCGGAGTCAGCCATACTGTCATTTCCGGTGTCAGCCATACTGTTTCCGCTGATGTCAGCAAAAAAGGGACAGTCCCTCTTCTGATGACGCCCTGTTTCCGGTGATGTCATTTCCGATGATGTAGCATGGGGGCGCGGAGGAGGGTGGGAGGCTGTGGGCGTAGCACAAACCCGGAAGTGAGTGCTGATTGGCTAATGCCATATTGTGTGGCGTGGCATGGGTGTGACACACCCCCGGAAGTGTACGCTGATTGGATGATGTCATCCTTGAGGCAGGGGCAGGGGTGTGTCAAGTGGGGGCAGTGGCCATGCCTGGGGGCGGGACTGGGCGGGGCTAACTCACCATTCACTTCTATGGGAGGGGCGTGGCCTAAGGCGGGACATATACCGGAAGTGGGCGCTGATTGGTACCTGTCAACATTTTGGGGGCGGGAGTGGGCGGGGCTAACTTACCATTCACTCCTATGGGAGGGGGCGTGGCCTAAGGCGGGACATACACCGGAAGTGGGCGCTGATTGGTACCTGTCAACATTTTGGGGGCGGGAGTGGGCGGGGCTAACTCACCATTCACTTCTATGGGAGGGGCGTGGCCTAAGGCGGGACATAGACCGGAAGTGAACGCTGATTGGCTCCCGCCATCCTTATCTCACCTGTCAATCAGTTTGACAAGTAGTGTACCCATTATACTACTAGCACATTTTCTGGACGTGTCCTATCTCTGGAACCTGGAAGAATGGTAGATACAGTATAACAGATCAGCCCCACCGTCTGCTGGAAATGCAGATTTAGTCATACAGTCCTTACCCAGGGAGATCAGAGTCTCATAATTCTCTTTCATCACCTCCCAGTAAAGCTCCTTCTGACCTTCATCTAAATACTCCCACTCCTCCTGGGAGAAAGAGACAGTGATGTCCTCAAATGTCACCCGCATCTGAAACACAAACCAGAAACACACTCAGGGAGACGTGGAGGTGCTCAGAGTACATTAGATGTCGGCTGGCTTTATTCTCCTCCCCTAGAAATCCAAGGGAGCTCTGCATTTAAAACTTGTAGGAACAGACCCAGAAGCTATTACCGGTCTCCAGAGCACTGGGGGTGGAAGCACATTGAGTGGATCTGTCTGGCTACGTTTTTATTCTTTTTCTTTTACTTTTACTTGCTTTGAATAGTTTCTAGCTGCCTGTACCTCGTCTGTCTTTTTGGAGTTACTATAATTGCACTGCTTTACTTACTGCCTGTGTTTAACATGGTAACATACTGTAGTATATGATGGCAGATAAAGATCAGTATTTATTTATTTATTCAGTTTTGTATACCACCTTATCCTTCAATCAAAGCGGTCACAACACAATTGGGGGATACCTTTAACACGAGGGGATATGAGACACACACACTAATACGTACAGGGAACATGGGCAATGGAGGGTTAAGTGGCTTGCCCAAGACCACAAGGAGCACCTGTGGGACTAGAAGCCCCAGTCCTTCTGGCCCAAGGTTGCTGTCTTCTAGTGGGATTTGAACCCCTGACCTTCTGGCCTGAAGTACCTTGCCCCAACCACTAGGCCACTCCTCCACTAGTCTGCCCAGCAAGGTGGCAAGAGTCGGTGCACATGCCGCTCCGTGCAGGTCACACCTCCGCATGCCTTGGGTTTAGAGGTGTACTAACTGCTCTGTGTAAGTCACCCCTATTTTTTGAGATATAAGAGATAGTTATGTTTATTTTTATTTTATCCTGTTGCTTTACAGGGATCCACTGTTTCTGTCCCATGCTATTTGGATTTTGTCATTGTATTTGCCCCCATCACTTCCATCGGGAGAGCATTTCAAGCATCCACTATGTAGATTTCTTTAGTCGTTAGAAAATAGTGGATGCAATATAGGAATTACCTTGCTTTAATTAAAAAAAAGAGTTAAAATGTTCAGCCTGTTCTTTAAAACAATATGTTTGGCCTGTATTGCAGAGACAAGTCCGTGCTCTGGTAGATAACAGCTGCCCTGCAAGGTCTCTGGCTTAGAAAGTCAAACTCATAGCTTACTGCCACTTATTTTTCACCCTCCCTCCCCAGGGCTGGATGTTCTTAGTCAGCCCAAGACACACATTCGCTTTCATATCTTTAGTAGAAAGCACTTCTATGTTGCTTTTTCATCTACCAACTGCCCCACATATACTACATAAGAACATAAGATATGCCATACTGGGTCAGACCAAGGTCCATCAAGCCCAGTTTCCTGTTTCCAACAGTGGCCAATCTAGATCATATGTACCTAGCAATTTCCCCAAAAGACACAGTGCAATAACTGTGGTGCTTCAATCCTCAGGAAAACAATTTGGAGCCTTTGAGCTTGTCCTACCCATCTTAAGCTATCTACTATGGAAAAATAATTGATTCAATTGAGGGAAGACTTAGCTGCAATAAAACAAACCTCCCCCATGATACAGCTTGCAAACAATCCATGCAACTCCCTCAAAAAATCCAGCAATGCAAGAATAAATGGATGACAGCGGTTCTGGCCGGTTATGACGCATTACCCGGAGACACCAACTCCACCTCGAGATACCCTTGCAGAATACCTTCTCTACCTTGGTAAATAAGGATTCTCCATTAATGTAAACTAAGGTGGCCTTAAACAAGAAAGTCAACATCGATTTACAGATATGTAAACCATATAGACAAAAAGAGGGGCTTACCTCAATGATCATCTCTATCAGCCCTTTTATTTAACATTTATCTCCAGCCAATCTGTAGTAACTTCCATAAGTTTAAAGTGGAGTATCACATCTATGTGGACAATATATCATTATATCTCCCATTTCTAATCATCTCTCCAGTCCAGTCCCTTCTTCTGGGTTGTGCTCCTCTTCCAGCAGCTTGGAGAAAGGCTTTCTGGAAAGACTTAGTTTAGAAGGGGTTTATTTTTTCTTTCTTTGTTTTTCCTTAATCCCATTTACTTTTCTTTTGTTTGCTGCCAGCTTTAGAGAGGTGTTTTTCCTGCCCTGCACCCCACCCACCTCTTCCTCATTAGCTGAAGACTGGGGTTGGAGGAGGCTTATCGCGGCTTGGATCAATGAGGTTTAAAATAAATAAATAAATAATATATACAATATTGGAAGGAGAATGGCAAAGATTTGAGGCTGCTGGACCCTCCGATTGAAGTAACGGGCCTTTGCGCTGCCTCCCGCCTCAATGCCAAAGCCCTAGAGAGGCGGCTGAGCACGAGGGCGGGAGGACAGACACGCGATTCCCGGCAGGAAGGAGCATCGGCGGTGAATCCACATGCTGCAAGGTAAGAGGCAGCAGAGGAAAAAGGACAAGCCGCAAGGCCCCCGAGTGAGTCCCGCGGTTGTCATGAAGGCATGCGGCTGAGCCGAAGCGGCTGTGGGAGGTGAAGGTCTCTGTCCTCCGGTTAGTTTCGCGTGCCAGAGAGTAGGCTGGGGAGAATGGCATGGTGAGGAAGCAGACAGCCCTGCACGGAAGGGGGAATAGTATTAGACTTGGGAGCACAAGGTTTAACCTTTTGTTATGTAGTGAGACATTTTTAGTTTTTTTTCTGTGTATAGATTCATGTAGGAGTTTAGTTATACAGTATATATATATATATATATATATATATATATATATATATATATATATATATATATATATATATATCTTGTGGGGGACCCTAGCCCAGGCTGCGGCCTATAGGCATAGGGATGCCCTTGTTAGTCTTTAAATAAAGATTATGTTATCCTCCTCCAGAGCATGGGCTTCTGGGACTTGTAGTTTGTGACGCAGTGGCAAGTTCAGAAGCCATGGAAACTGATACTGACCCTCTGGTTGGTTCAGGTATTGCAAGAAAAGGCAAGGTTTTCCATTCTCAGCATAACCTGCAGGCAACTAATCAGCTAACACAGCTCACCTCAGGGGAGGAGAGAACCAGAGCTGCTGATTGGGCACGCCCTAGTAGGAGGCGGGCTTCCCAGACAGGGGCCCCTTGTTAAGCAGAGAGAAGGAAGACAGTAGTATGATGAGGATGAGAACGAGTGGAAGATGGGGAATGAGCAGTACAAATGGAATGAGAAGTGAAAGTGGATTGAGCCCACGAGTGAGAAGGCAAAGGACATTGGAAAGGCAAGAAGCTCTCTTGAATGCAGAATCCTTTGACCCTGCTAGAGAAATACTGCCCAGCTGCAATAGAAGGGAAACTGATTCAGAACCAGGATTAAAGCCTAGGTTTCTGGGAGACAGCATTTACCCTTGGAGTGAAAGGCACGCTGGCAAGGCATTCTCTGACAAGCCTCATTTTAAGGTACCTGCTACATTCAATTCCTTTAACAAGTTTTATAAGCCAGAAAGAGTGAATCCTGATTTCAAAGCACAGGATAGTTTCAGGCAGTGTGAGAGACGTTGGCTACAGCCTGAAACCTCTTTGAATAAGCCTAGCTTTTCTCAACAAACAGCTGCAGCTTTTAACAAGCAAGCTGACGGGAAGAATTCAGCTAAACTGTTTTCAGGAGAATTAGGCCACAGTAATTCAGAAGGTCCTACCTTTGAAGCATTCTTTAAGAGCAGAGCTCGTGCAGAGGAACGTGTTGATCCAACACTTAACAACAGAGATAAGTGGGGGAGGGGTAACTCCACCACGGGCACAGAGTGTTTAAACAGAGACAACATTGTTTGTTCACCAGAAGTGAATAATTATCTGCCTAAGCAAGGAGAATATATTCCCAGTAGTCCTGCTAGAAGACAGGCAGATCTACTCCTCACTGAGTTCAAACAATTTCTAAATAGAAGGGTTGTTCCTGGACAGACTTCCATTCAAGCAGGAATTAATCCTGAGATAGGAATTCCCTTACCGGCTGCAGTTCCTATGATTGACGTTAACCAGCCGATGGACTGCTCAATTGGGCTGATAGACAGAGCTGACAAGAGCCAAGCTTGAATGGTCATACCTGGTGTTATTCTGATTGTTGTGCTAACCAAATACATGAGTGAAAAAGCTTATGAAGTGAATAGTGTTTAAGCAACTGAAATGAAGAGCTTATGAAGCACTAAAATAAGCTGGAATGTAACCTGATTGCAAGAGATAAGCAGTATTATTTCTTACCTGAGTATTTTTGGAATACAAGATAAAAAGGACACATGAGGTAATGTGCCATTACAGTGAAGAATAGTTTAAAGCACAGTTTGAAAGCTTACATTTTTGTTGTTCCTGATTTGGTTATTCTTCTCACCTGTTCCGGTCCACCAAGGAGCGGGGAAAATAAAATCCTTGTAAAAATAAATTTCTTGTTCCCGACTTTCATTGGCCCCCACAACTACAAAGGTCCATCCCTCCTTAACCCTCAAGGTTAGGGAGTGGGTGCAGGGTGACAAGTGGCGTAGTACTGAGGATTTCAGCGCAGGCGCAGAAGGAGCCACACCAGGAGCTGCAGAGAACCTCTTCTTCAATGTGGACCCCGGCTGAAGAGCTGATGAAGCCCAGCAGAGGAGGAGTGACCGCAGAGGGCTGCAGGAGCCATTTCCTGAAGTGCTTGTTACACACCTAAGCCAGGTAACGGGTACACACCCCGGGTTGTGTGGATACCAAGGCAGAGGGTGTCCCCTAGTGGTAGCTGGGGAGGAAAAAAAAAAAAGGTTTTGTTTCTGGAGGAACCCCAGAGATAGAGTGTGAGATACCGCACTTGGGTTCGTGTTTCTGTTTGTATTGCAGAGAATCCCAAGATGGCGATGGACCCGAAGGACATCATCCAGTGGATGGCGACGCAATTTGAACGCCAAGCCGAGCTAGCGCTGGAGGCGCAGCAGAGAGCCAGCGCGTCTTTAAAAGAGCAGCAACAACCGCTTCTAGCCCAACTAGAAGGGTATTTGAAAGAAAAGAAGCAGGACACTGTTCCAGCGTCGGAAGCAGGTTCCTTAGTCGCTAACATGATACCATCTGTTAATATGCCGACAGGGACTTTGTTTAACTTTGGACCTTTAACTAGTCAAGATGATATTGACGACTATTTGGAGAGTTTTGAGAGGGTGGCACGCCTGAGCTTATGGCCAAGGGAACATTGGGCCTTAAGGCTAGCTGCATCCCTTACAGGGGAAGCGAGAGCAGCTTACCGAGCCATGCCTCCAGACCTAGCTGGAAGCTACGAGGAATTAAAAAAGGCCATTCGGGAGAGACTGGGTCTCACTCCACTCGTATATCACACCCGCCTAAGGAGTGTGAGACTCGGGCCGAGTGAAACTCCCAAGTCCTTATACCACCGAATACGGGCTTTGTTGTATAAGTGGTTGACTCCCGAGGGGAGATCTGTGGAATCTATCCTAGATGATTTAATACTAGAACAATATATGGAAGCACTGCCACAGGAGATTCGCACCTTCCTGATCCTGCAGAACTGCAAGAACCCCCAGGAAGCCGTTGCTCTCTCTGAGAGATATATAGAGGCAGAGTTAACTGCCCAGAGAGCTAGCACCCCTTTTCATGAATACAGCAGCAGCGGATCAGAAAGGCGGCGGAGGATCCAAGAGGATCCAGTAAAAATGTCTATGCCTGATAGAAAAAATTCTATAGGTAAAATTAGATGTTTTAAATGTGGGCAAATAGGCCATGTGCAAAAGCAATGCTTGGTAAAAACTGCATTAGTAGCTGATACGTATGTGGAGGACAGACCAGGTTTTCTGTTAGCGGTCTGTGTGCAAGGTATAACCACTCAAGCTTTGCTGGACTCGGGTGCCGAGTTAAGCATGATATCAGAAGAGCTCTGGAAGGCAATAGAAGCCCGAGAAGCCCCAGAGGTAATACACCCTGTAGATGAGGTAAAAATAAGATGCGTTCACGGAGGAACATCTCCCTATCCCGTCTACAACCTACACATAGCAGGCTTAGGTGCACAGAAAACTATCCCGCTGGCGGTGGTCCCACACCTCCCACACTCAATGATCTTAGGCCAAGATTGGCCCCAATTTCACCAGGGTCTAGTGCAAGGAATAAGGGAGAGAGAGAGTTCCCATGTAAAAGAAGGCCCTGAGGAAGTGCAGGCCCTGGCCACGCAAACGGTAAATTCGGTGCTCCGACCCTTAGTGCCTCAGGTCAAGAAAAACAAAGGGGGAGAAACTCCAAATAGCACTACCGAGAGGCCCCGGTTTGTTTTGAAATATTGTAAGATGACCCCTAGTGCTCAAGCACCCAAGAGAGCCACGCCTAATGCCACAGGGTTGGACCTCAGCAGTGCTGAGGATGTAATTGTTCCTGCGGGCGGAAAGGCGCTAGTGGATACGGCCCTGCAGATAGAGCTGCCTGTGGGGTGTTATGGCCGGCTAGCTCCCCGGTCAGGCTTAGCACTGAAACATTTCATAGACATAGGGGCAGGTGTAATTGACCCGGACTACCGGGGATCCCTGAAAGTGCTTCTCTTTAATTTTGGAAAAGCTAACTTCCAAGTAAGAACCGGAGACCGCGTAGCCCAACTCATTTTCAAATCAACTCACTCTCACTACCGTTCTCAAGTTCACTCAGCTAAATGCTCCTACTTTTCCAATGCCATTTCTAATGCACCCAACCAAACCCGACATCTTTACTCGACTCTTCGGACTCTCACCTCTCTTCATTCTTCTCCCTCTGCTCCCCCTGACCTTCCCTCCCCTGCTCCTCCTCTGCTTGCATCCTTTTTCAGTAATAAGATTGCTTCCCTACGAGCCTCCTCACCCTCCTGTCCTGCACCCATTCACTCCCCTCCCCCCATTGCATCTCCCCCCCCAGTCTCTCAACACTCTCATACTTGGGCTTCTTTCTCCCCAATCACCGCCCCTGAGCTTCTTCAGCTTATTTCTTCTTCCAAGAAAACCTCCTGCGCCTTGGATCCCATTCCTTCCTCTTGGTTACTTCCCCCTCATTTGGCACTCCTACCCCCAATCCTCTCTATGTTCAACTCCAGTCTCTCTTCCGGTACCTTCCCTCGCCCTTGGAAACACGCACTGATTCGTCCTATCCTCAAAAACCCCACGCTCGACTCTCTGTCTCCCGCTCACTATCGCCCAGTCTCCAATCTCCCCTTTCTCTCAAAACTTCTAGAGAAAATAGTCTTTGCTCAGCTCTCACACCACCTCGACTCTACTAACTACCTTCACCCACGTCAGTCCGGATTTCGTCAGGGCCATAGTGTGGAGACAGTTCTACTTGCTTTCACTAACGCACTGCACGTTGCACGTGATCGGGGTGACATCTCAGTGGCGGTTGCACTTGACCTTTCGGCAGCATTCGACCTGGTAGATCACTCTCTTCTCCTCCACCGTCTACGGGATGCAGGGCTTTGTAGTGTTGTCCACCGCTGGTTCCATTCCTTTCTTTCTTCCCGCTCCTGTACAGTTCTCTCTTCCTGTCCAGATATCCCTCCCTCAGATCCATTTCCTCTTCCCTGTGGGGTCCCTCAAGGTTCGGTGTTGGCCCCTCTCCTCTTTAATCTTTTCCTGGCCCCCCTTGCCCTCTTAATCCAGCAATCCGGCATTTCTGCATTTAACTATGCTGACGATATTGTCCTCCTGCACCATACCTCATCTTCCTGTCCTGACCTTTCCGTACTAAATTCTTGCCTATCTTCCGTGGCCAACTGGCTAACCCATAACTGTCTTCACCTCAATCTCACTAAGACTGTTGCAATCTGGTTTTCTCACGGTGCTCCCCTTCCCTCACTCGCCCCTTCTTTCTCCGGTGCCTCCGTTCCCTTAGTCACCTCTTTCCGTTATCTTGGGGTTCACTTCGATCCTGAACTCTCGTTTCAGGATCACATCTCACATATCTCCAAATCATCCTTTTTCTTTCTTCAGCAAATCCGGGCCATCCGCCCTTTCCTTACCTCTGCAGCTCTCACCACTCTATCTCTGTCCTTAGTCATGTCACGCGTCGACTTCTCAAACTCTATCCTTCTCGGTCTCCCTAAAACCCAAACATCTCGACTTCAACGAATCCAAAACACTGCCGCCCGTCTCATCACACACGCCACCCTCCGCGACCATGTCACTCCATTACTCTTTCGTCTTCACTGGTTACCTATTTCTGTCCGCTCCCAATACAAACTGCTTATCCTGGTCCATAAAGTTCTCTACACCAGCACCCCTCAGTATTTAGCAGACCTCATCCACTTGCACTCTCCCAGATACACCCCACGTTCCTTCCACCTCAACCGCCTCACCCTTCCCTCCCCTTCATCTGCTCACCTGCAAGCCACTCGCTCCTCTGCTTTTTTCTATGTCGGCCCTGCTTTTTGGAATGCTCTCCCCTCCTCCCTGCATCTAGAAACTAACCACACCACTTTCAAACAAAACCTGAAGACACACCTGTTCTCCCTGGCATTTGACCTTCCCTCCCCCTTCGTCTGATCTCTCTCGTCCCTCCCATTGTCTCTACCCGGAATGCATGTACTACTGTCTCGTCTTATCTCTCCTTTTTTTCTTTCTCTCCTGTCAAAGATTTGTAACTTCTTTTCCTATTTCTCTTGGCCTTGGCCTTGATTTTCCTTCATTTTTTGAAAATTGTACACCGCCTTGATTTCAGTAGAAAGGCGGTTTTATCAAATTCAATAAACATAAACATTTGTGAGCGCATTGGGATTCCCCCGTTGGAAGAGGTGCCGGCTCTGTCCACGACAATGCGCGGAACGCAAGGCTTCGGGTCAACAGGGACTAACAGCCTGCAAGGCTTGGCGGCTTCAGTGAAGAGGGAGGACCTGGAAGAGGAGGACCTCGGACCCCAGCTGACAGACTGCCAGCAAAATCCGGAACCCCGCTTGGATGAAGGACTTTCATGGGCACAAAAGCAGGAGTTGAGGCAAGTGTTATCTAGGTATAAAGACGTCCTCACTTCGCTGCCAGGCGAAACTAGATTAATAGCCCATGAGATAGTGACAACACCCGGTGAAGTGGTTAGGCAGCGGCCTTACAGACTTCCGGAGGCCAAGAAAAATGAGGTGGTCCGGCAAGTAAAGGAAATGCTTGCCATGGGTGTTATTGAAGAGTCCCGGAGCCCTTGGAACAGCCCAATTGTGATAGTTCCAAAACCGGATGGGTCGATTCGCTTTTGCATCGATTTTAGAAAAGTGAATATGATATCTCGCTTCGACTCTTATCCTAAGCCAAGAATTGAGGAGCTGCTCGACCGCCTAGGGCAAGCCAAGTACCTCACAACCCTTGACATGTCTAAGGGGTATTGGCAGGTTCCCCTGACGAGAGAGGCTAGGCCGAAAACCGCCTTCAGCACTCCTATAGGCCTCTACCAATTTCGAAGGATGCCCTTTGGCCTGCATGGCGCCACAGCTACGTGCTAGCGCCTCATGGATATGGTCCTACGGCCTCATCATGCATCTTTTTAACATCTTTGTTAGTGATATAGCGGAAGGGCTGTCGGGTAAGGTTTGCCTCTTTGCAGATGATACCAAAATCTGCAATAAAGTAGACACCCAGGAAGGTGTAGATAACATGAGGAGGGATCTAGCTAAGCTTGAAGAATGGTCTAGAATTTGGCAGCTGGGATTTAATGTTAAAAAATGTAAGGTCATGCATTTGGGCTGCAGCAATCCAAGGGAGCAATACAGCATAGGAGGTGAAGTACTTTTGTCCACTAAAGAAGAGCGGGACCTAGGCGTAGTTGTGTCCGATGATCTTAAAGTAGCTAAACAGGTAGAAAAGGCAACGGCAAAAGCTAGAAGGATGCTTGGGTGCATACGGAGAGGAATGGCTAGCAGAAAAAAGGAGGTGATAATGCCTCTGTATAAGTCTTTGGTGCGACCTCATTTGGAGTATGGTGTGCAATTCTGGAGACCGCACCTTCAAAAGGATGTGAACAGGATGGAGTCGGTACAGAGGGGTGCTACTAAGATGATTAGTGGTCTTCATTATAAAGCATATGAGGACAGACTTAAGGATCTTAATATGTACACCTTAGAAGAAAGGCGGGATAGAGGTGATATGATTGAGATGTTTAAATACCTCCGTGGCATAAATGTTCAGGGAGAGAGCCTCTTTCAAATGAAAGCAAGTTCTGCGACGAGGGGACATGGGATGAGGGTGAAGGGAGATAGATTCAGGAGTGATATGCGGAAATATTTCTTTACGGAAAGAGTAGTGGATCCGTGGAATAGTCTCCCAGTGGAGGTGGTAGAGATGAGGACAGTAACTGAATTCAAAAAAGCATGAGACCAACACAGAGGATCTCTAAAGGTAAAAAGTGGACTGTTGTAGTTGTTGTTATGGAAGGACAGACTAGATGGGCCTTGTGGTCTTTTTCTGTCATCATGTTTCTATGTTTCTATGTTTCTATGCTGTGGCTTACATGGACGACGTGGTGATCCACAGCGAGACCTGGACCCAGCATGTCCAAAGGATTGAAGCAGTACTTCTGTCAATTCGAAAGGCGGGCCTTACATTGAACCCAGCCAAGTGCCTCTTTGGGGGACAAGAGGTGAAATACCTGGGTCACGTGGTGGGCCGAGGGATGGTAAAACCTCTCCTTAGCAAAATCGCCAGTGTGCAGGCGTTCCCAGAACCTGCTAACAAAAAGCAGTTACGCAGCTTTTTGGGGCTAGTGGGCTACTATCGGAGATTCATCCCGCATTTTTCGGAGAAGACAGCCCCACTGACAGAGATGTTAAATAAAAATGCCCCCAACAAGTTAAAATGGAGTACGGAAGCGGAAGGGGTGTTCAACCTTCTGAAGAAACAGCTGTGTGAAGCACCAGTGTTAAAAGGAGTGGACTTCTCCAAGATGTTCATTGTGCAAACAGACGCTTCCGATACAGGTCTCGGAGCGGTATTGTCACAGCGACATGAAGGGGTAGAACACCCGGTCTTGTTCCTGAGTAGGAAGCTGACACCGCCGGAACGAAATTATTCCACAATCGAACGCGAGTGCTTGGCCATCAAGTGGGCTATCGATGCGCTGCGTTTCTATTTACTGGGGAGAAAATTCACATTAATTACAGACCATGCACCCCTAAAGTGGTTGAATCAGATGCACAACCATAATTCACGGCTTACACGGTGGTTCATGGCGCTACAAGCCTTCGAGTTCCAGGTAGAACACCGAGCGGGAAAACTCCACCAGAACGCGGATGCACTGAGTCGTATCGCGTGCTGTCCGGATTCTCCTAAAACAGCCCGTGATATCTTAAGGGGGGGGATCTGTGACGCAGTGGCAAGTTCAGAAGCCATGGAAACTGATACTGACCCTCTGGTTGGTTCAGGTATTGCAAGAAAAGGCAAGGTTTTCCATTCTCAGCATAACCTGCAGGCAACTAATCAGCTAACACAGCTCACCTCAGGGGAGGAGAGAACCAGAGCTGCTGATTGGGCACGCCCTAGTAGGAGGCGGGCTTCCCAGAGCAGGGGCCCCTTGTTAAGCAGAGAGAAGGAAGACAGTAGTATGATGAGGATGAGAACGAGTGGAAGATGGGGAATGAGCAGTACAAATGGAATGAGAAGTGAAAGTGGATTGAGCCCACGAGTGAGAAGGCAAAGGACATTGGAAAGGCAAGAAGCTCTCTTGAATGCAGAATCCTTTGACCCTGCTAGAGAAATACTGCCCAGCTGCAATAGAAGGGAAACTGATTCAGAACCAGGATTAAAGCCTAGGTTTCTGGGAGACAGCGTTTACCCTTGGAGAGAAAGGCACGCTGGCAAGGCATTCTCTGACAAGCCTCATTTTAAGGTACCTGCTACATTCAATTCCTTTAACAAGTTTTATAAGCCAGAAAGAGTGAATCCTGATTTCAAAGCACAGGATAGTTTCAGGCAGTGTGAGAGACGTTGGCTACAGCCTGAAACCTCTTTGAATAAGCCTAGCTTTTCTCAACAAACAGCTGCAGCTTTTAACAAGCAAGCTGACGGGAAGAATTCAGCTAAACTGTTTTCAGGAGAATTAGGCCACAGTAATTCAGAAGGTCCTACCTTTGAAGCATTCTTTAAGAGCAGAGCTCGTGCAGAGGAACGTGTTGATCCAACACTTAACAACAGAGATAAGTGGGGGAGGGGTAACTCCACCACGGGCACAGAGTGTTTAAACAGAGACAGCATTGTTTGTTCACCAGAAGTGAATAATTATCTGCCTAAGCAAGGAGAATATATTCCCAGTAGTCCTGCTAGAAGACAGGCAGATCTACTCCTCAATGAGTTCAAACAATTTCTAAATAGAAGGGCTGTTCCTGGACAGACTTCCATTCAAGCAGGAATTAATCCTGAGATAGGAATTCCCTTACCGGCTCCAGTTCCTATGATTGACGTTAACCAGCCGATGGACTGCTCAATTGGGCTGATAGACAGAGCTGACAAGAGCCAAGCTTGAATGGTCATACCTGGTGTTATTCTGATTGTTGTGCTAACCAAATACATGAGTGAAAAAGCTTATGAAGTGAATAGTGTTTAAGCAACTGAAATGAAGAGCTTATGAAGCACTAAAATAAGCTGGAATGTAACCTGATTGCAAGAGATAAGCAGTATTATTTCTTACCTGAGTATTTTTGGAATACAAGATAAAAAGGACACATGAGGTAATGTGCCATTACAGTGAAGAATAGTTTAAAGCACAGTTTGAAAGCTTACATTTTTGTTGTTCCTGATTTGGTTATTCTTCTCACCTGTTCCGGTCCACCAAGGAGCGGGGAAAATAAAATCCTTGTAAAAATAAATTTCTTGTTCCCGACTTTCATTGGCCCCCACAACTACAAAGGCCCATCCCTCCTTAACCCTCAAGGTTAGGGAGTGGGTGCAGGGTGACAAGTTGTGGTACTTGTTCAAAAACAAAAGTATGGAAACCGAAGGTTTTTTCTCAAAGGCAAACAGGAATTTATTTCTTCTTTTCCTTTCTAAAACACGAAGGTAACAGGATTCTTCTCCATACAATATTCCTCAGGAAAATTCCATGTAACCAAAAGTGAAACTGCTTTAAAAGGCTCTCTCAACACATGCAGCTGTCTCTCAATATAACAAACAAATACGTCCTTTTTCTCAAACAAAAGTAAATGTCTTCTCTGCATTGAACAGGGTTCTTAGCTTTCCTGGCTATAGTAACTCTCCCTGTTTCCTTAATGCTTTTTGGGGTTTTCAAGTTACAGGGTTTTCCTTTTCCAGAAGCTTTTATTCAGCTCTTTGACACCATGAACAGTCCATTAATGAATCCTCAGACATAGTAACAGGTTCAGAGCAATCTACCTGCATTTCTTCTGGTACGTCTGACTCTAAAGCTCCATGCAATGCTTCTGGCTCAATACACTCCAAAAGCTCCTGAACATTTCTGCACTGAGGCTTTTCACTACGAGCAAGGCTTTCACCTGGAAGGTGAAGCTTCTTTTTCTGAATTAAATGCCACAATTCCTCCACCTGTTTCAGGTCACTGTTAGCTGTACTTTTCTTCACCCACCTTCTGGGAGCTTGAACCCTTAGAGCTGGTTCACGAACTGTAGAAACTGCCTCTGCTGCTGGCAGTAATTCTCCCAGCCACACCTCTGCTGGCTTCAGAACTACTTGCACTTTTCCTGCAAGCCTGACTTTCTCTAGGGGTATTGCCTTCACCTCTGAAGTCCCCACGGAAGTCTCCACCGGTCTCCTCCCCGGTGAACTCTCTGGGTCTTTCTTGGGTGCTTCTCTCCCCAGCAGTCTCTGTGGTCAACTCCAACTCCCCGGTCAATTCCCTGATCAAACTCTCTGGTGAACCTCCCGGTGAACCTCCTTCCTTTCCTGTTCCCCTGGGTTTATAAAGCTGTTTTTTTCCTCCTGTGCACTGCCCCTTGCTCAGGTGCTTTTCATTAGTCTCCAAGCCTGCCCTTAGGTTAGCAGAGCTTGGGTGTGGCCTGCCTTCAGCAACTGCGTGTTTTTTTTCTTTTCCTGAACTCTGCAAGCTATGGGTTCGCTGCCTGTCTCTTTCCTTAAAGGTAAGTTTTTGATTTTCCTCTATTTCCATGGGCTCAGTCATACTCTCTTCAATACAATATATATATATATATATATATATATATATATATATATATATATATATATATATATATTGTGGTGAGGAAACCACTGCTGAACCTAGAAATACACAGGAAAATGAGTCCTGTCACTTTAAGGCAGAATGTATCAAGGGTTTCCCTAGTAACCAAGAGTCTGTGACTCAGAGAATAGTCATCCCTAAGCCCCGCCCACAGCAGCACGTCAGGGAGAAGCTTGACCCTAGTCACATGTGCTGGGAGCAAGGTGTGGCTCAGGAGGAAGGAAAGTTTAAAAAGCTGATATGCAGTAACACAGATAGAATAAGAAGAATAAGGAGAGGTGGAGGAACGAGACGGAGAAAGACGCAGCAAGGGAAGAGAAGGACAAGGAGAAAGACAAGGAGCATGGAGAGCAAGTGAGAGAGTGCTTGCAGAGCATGAAAGGCAGAGTGTAAGAAACACTGGAAGCCGAAGAGAGAAGCTTGATGAGAGATTGCCAAGCACAGCTGAGGGAGCAAGGAACGAGAGGCTGGTGCAAGCAAACGAAGGTGCTGCAGCTGAGAGACAGCATGACTGGCTTGCAGAGCAGAGAGAGTTTCTAAATACCTCAGAATCAAGGCAAGTGTGTCCTTCTCAATTCCTAGACAGGAAATACCCACGAGAATTAGCTATAGAAGGGAAAGCTAATTCTAGTTATAGACAAAGTACCAGGATAAAGGGAGAAAGTTTATCCAAGCACCAAATAGCTCACTTAACAGAAGAGCTACTGCAAAAGCAGGCTCTACTTAAGAAGTTAAATGAACTAATAGAGAAAGAAAATAGCCAGCTCTCTGTTCAGTTACCTTTTGATGTAAGTGAGAGAGATAGTGTAGAGGAAATGGACATAACAAGTGTGGAGAACAGTACCATGGATTTACAATGTGCTATATGTCAGGTCTCTGATGTGGAAGAGTCCTAGAGAGCAATTGTATGTATGCCGTGCTTAGGAAGCAGCCTAATTCTGAAGACGTCACAACTGAAAGAAACAGCTGAGTTCAACTGATAAGGTTGAGCTGGATGTAAATGTTCAAGGGACATTTAAAAGTTTATTTTGCTGCCAGAAGTTTGTTCCTGCAAAGGAGAAAACATTTAAGAGTTTAAAAGTTTTGGAAAGTGACAATTTTGAGTTACAAGCAAAAGCTGTGCCTGTTTCTTTGAAGTTTGGAATATAAAGCAACGTTATTCCTGTTTCTTTTTGAAGCTGTACTGTGGATTAAAAACCTCCTTTATATAATTTACCCCTCGCGTCCTGTGTATGAAGGAACCCCTGAATACATTGAATAAATTTCTCTGTCTTACGCCTGAACCCTTGAGTCACAACTCCTTGCTTTAATATAGGACTACAATTCCCAGCAGCCCTCCTGGCAGCCATTTTGAGGGAATCTTATTTTAAAGCCAAAAGGCGACCTCACCTGCTACCAGTTACCTACCTGGCCAGGCGGGGGCGACAGAGTGGCGTAGTTGTTTGGATGCCGAGGGGGCCACGCCACAGAGGAGTAGTTGTTTGGATGCCGAGTGGGCCACGCCACAGAGGAGTAGTTGTTTGGATGCCGAGTGGGCCACACCACAGAGGAGTAGTTGTTTGGATGCCGAGTGGGCCACGCCACAGAAGAGAGCGTAATAGTGTGGATGCGGAGCAGGCCACGCCACAGAGGAACACAGTTCGCTGGATTGCAGCTGGAGCACGACTGCGCACCAGGAGAACGCATACGGCGGATTCCAGAGTCTGACAGAAGGACGCCGGAGTCTTGCAAGCGGCTGAGACTGAGAGTCCAGAGTTCCTGCAAAGCCGGAGGGTCCGGAGACCTGTCGAGGTCCTACGCTGTTGCTGAGCGAGACGCACCACTAGTACCAGGTACACCGTATTTAACTAGGGAAAGTTAAGGATACTGGTACTGGGTGGGGGCGATAGCAGCAGGTAGAAGGGAACGCATACCTAGTGTTGGGAATCGCACTTGGGTGTTCTGTGTTTGTTTCATTCTACAGGAAACAGAGACAACGATGGAGACACAAGATATCCTTGCATGGGCAGCAGCGGAGCTCAAGAGGCAAAGAGACTTATCGTTGGAGCTTCAAGCACAAGCGGCTAGTCAACTGCAGGCCCAGCAGAAACCGCTGGTGGAGCTTATGGAGGCCTGGGTGAAGGAACATAAGAAACCACCAGAGCCTGATCCAGTTACCACAGGTTTTTCATTGGGATTAGCCCATACCTTTGGACTCGGGTCCAAAGAGACTCTTAGTTTTGGACAATTAAGAGATGGTGAAAGTGTAGACGCTTTCTTGGAGGCATTTGAAAAAGTGGCACAAATAGCCAGATGGCCACCCGAACAGTGGGCGGTAAGGTTAGCTGTCTCACTTACTGGTGAGGCATTGGCAGCCTACCAAACCGTTCCCGCTGAGTTGGCCAATGACTATTTGGAGGTCAAGAAGGCTATAAAAGATAGGCTCGGCCTAACTCCTATAGTCTACAGACGCCAGCTTAGAAATGCAAGATTGCGCGTGGATGAGACACCACGAGCGCTTTACCACAGATTGAAAATGCTGGTAGTTAAATGGCTAGAACCAGAACATAAGTCGGTGGAAACACTGATCAATGAGCTCGTTCTGGAGCAGTATTTTGCAGCAGTACCTGAAAGGATGCAAAATTTCTTGATGTTACAAGGATGTAAGAACACAAGAGAGGCTATAACTATGTCAGAGCGATTCCTAGAAGCTGAAGTGATAGCTAAGGATAAGTCTGCAGCCTGTACTAAAATGTCTGTAGCTAGGTTGAATGTGGATAGCAAGAATGTAAAGAATGTTGGTGTTCCCACTAATAGAAGGATGCAAGTGAAGCGTGCATGTTACCGGTGTGGAAGTGAACAACATTTAATGCGTGAGTGCAAGATGAAAACAGCCCTAGTGTTGAGTGACCCTAGTAAGAAAGGGGAAGGCTTTTTACTGGAGGTGACAGTACAAGGCATACCAGTTAAAGCACTGCTTGATTCCGGATCGGATCAATCAATGCTTTCCAAAAGATTGTGGAGAAGGTTAACAGCCCCAGGTTTAAAAACACCTCAGACACCCACAGGCAATGTAAACATTCGGTGCGTTCACGGAACGGCGTGTACCTATCCTGTTTACTCTGTCCGCATAAAAGGGTTGGGCATAGAGAGGGAGGTCCCGGTCGCTATTGTTCCCAGGTTACCCCAGGAGGTAGTCCTCGGGCGAGACTGGCCCCAGTTTCAACGAGGTGTGCAACAAGGGTTGGGGGTGAAGAAAGGCTTAGTGTCCACGAGAGCCCAGTCCCAAGCCCAACAGGCCCTAGAGGAGGAGCCCCTAGAGGGGGAGGCGAAGGTTCTACCCTCTCAGGAAGGTGTAGGGACAGCTCCTATAAATAGAACAAGTAAGCCCAAGGCAGGTGCTACAATGGCATTCTTAAGGCCTTTGTTTCCGAAAGATGGAAAGGGAGTGAAGCACCCTGAGAAGCGAGTAAGCTCTCAAAATAGGGAGGAGATCCAACCAGATATAGGTTTATCTTGGGTTCCTGAAGAGTTAGCGGCAAAATTCCCTTCTTTTGCGAAAGCTCAAGAGGCAGATCCTGCTCTGAATTATGCTTTCAAGTTTGCTAGAGAGGGACGGGAGATATTGCCCAGATTCCTAACGTACCAAGGCATTCTGTATCGGGAAAGTCGAGATCCCTTTACAGGAGACACACAGAGACAATTAGTGGTCCCAAATACCTTTAGGACTGTGGTCCTAAGGTTCGCCCACGATCCTCTAGTAGGGGCACACGAAGACATTCAGGGTACTTTAAAGCAGGTTTTATCCCGGTTTTATTGGCCTGGAGTTCATAGAGAAGTGACCAGGTTCTGCAAGGCCTGTCCGGCTTGTCAGAAGGTCCTTACAATTAGACCCCTAGAGGTTCCCCAATTTCTTAGGGATAGGCGAGGACGCTTAACGCGGGCCTCACAGTTGGCAGAAAACAATTTGAAGGAAAGCCAACAAAAACAAAAAGTGTATTACGACTGTAATACAAAACCACGCCAGCTAGAGCTGGGAGAAAAGGTCCTAGTGATGGTAGCTGGAACCGCTCCAAAGTTTGAGAGCCAGTGGAAGGGTCCCTTCCGGGTGGTTAAGCAAGTAGGCCCGGCGACCTATCTGGTACAGACCAGACGAGGGCGCCAGCAGTTGTTTCACATAAACTTGCTCAAGCCTTGGCATGAACGAATGGCACAAGTACAGCTGGTCACCAGTACCCAGGGTAGACAAATGGGGCAAAACAACAGAAAAGCTTATAGGAGAATTACGTGCTGTGATTCTGGGAGAACCCCAGCCCGTAATATCTTAAGAAGGGGAATATGTGGTGAGGAAACCACTGCTGAACCTAGAAATACACAGGAAAATGAGTCCTGTCACTTTAAGGCAGAATGTATCAAGGGTTTCCCTAGTAACCAAGAGTCTGTGACTCAGAGAATAGTCATCCCTAAGCCCCGCCCACAGCAGCACGTCAGGGAGAAGCTTGACCCTAGTCACATGTGCTGGGAGCAAGGTGTGGCTCAGGAGGAAGGAAAGTTTAAAAAGCTGATATGCAGTAACACAGATAGAATAAGAAGAATAAGGAGAGGTGGAGGAACGAGACGGAGAAGCAGCAAGCGAAGAGAAGGACAAGGAGAAAGACAAGGAGCATGGAGAGCAAGTGAGAGAGTGCTTGCAGAGCATGAAAGGCAGAGTGTAAGAAACACTGGAAGCCGAAGAGAGAAGCTTGATGAGAGATTGCCAAGCACAGCTGAGGGAGCAAGGAACGAGAGGCTGATGCAAGCAAACGAAGGTGCTGCAGCTGAGAGACAGCATGACTGGCTTGCAGAGCAGAGAGAGTTTCTAAATACCTCAGAATCAAGGCAAGTGTGTCCTTCTCAATTCCTAGACAGGAAATACCCACGAGAATTAGCTATAGAAGGGAAAGCTAATTCTAGTTATAGACAAAGTACCAGGATAAAGGGAGAAAGTTTATCCAAGCACCAAATAGCTCACTTAACAGAAGAGCTACTGCAAAAGCAGGCTCTACTTAAGAAGTTAAATGAACTAATAGAGAAAGAAAATAGCCAGCTCTCTGTTCAGTTACCTTTTGATGTAAGTGAGAGATAGTGTAGAGGAAATGGACATAACAAGTGTGGAGAACAGTACCATGGATTTACAATGTGCTATATGTCAGGTCTCTGATGTGGAAGAGTCCTAGAGAGCAATTGTATGTATGCCGTGCTTAGGAAGCAGCCTAATTCTGAAGACGTCACAACTGAAAGAAACAGCTGAGTTCAACTGATAAGGTTGAGCTGGATGTAAATGTTCAAGGGACATTTAAAAGTTTATTTTGCTGCCAGAAGTTTGTTCCTGCAAAGGAGAAAACATTTAAGAGTTTAAAAGTTTTGGAAAGTGACAATTTTGAGTTACAAGCAAAAGCTGTGCCTGTTTCTTTGAAGTTTGGAATATAAAGCAACGTTATTCCTGTTTCTTTTGAAGCTGTACTGTGGATTAAAAACCTCCTTTATATAATTTACCCCTCGCGTCCTGTGTATGAAGGAACCCCTGAATACATTGAATAAATTTCTCTGTCTTACGCCTGAACCCTTGAGTCACAACTCCTTGCTTTAATATAGGACTACAATTCCCAGCAGCCCTCCTGGCAGCCATTTTGAGGGAATCTTATTTTAAAGCCAAAAGGCGACCTCACCTGCTACCAGTTACCTACCTGGCCAGGTGGGGGCGACAATATATATATATGGAGAGAGAGAGCTTTAGATCTTTATCTATATGTACCCTTAAAAAAAAAGAAGGAAATTTTGATTTTTAAAACTGATGGTCAAGATGCCTGCAAGACAGCAATGTCTGGTCTGTGGGGCTCGCTGTGGTGCAGTGTCAGACACCGGTGTGTGTAGGGGCTGCGCCTTGGAGGCAGTCTCAGTTGAGCAGGGTCTGCAGGACAGTGGGTCCCAGAATCCTCCAGCTTCTGAGTCTCAGGAGTTAGGAGAAGATTTACGTAGAGGGGATTCTATGGAAAGGGCTCGCTCCAGTCCATAGCTTCGGAACAGCAGGCCTCCTCACAACCCCAACCCGAGACCTCAGCGGGGGAGGGAAACCTCAGTGAAGGGTTCTCCCTGGAGTTTGTGTTAGTACTACACAAGGCTTTCTGTCTGCATCAACAGGGAGGTCAGGGACACGCACGAAAGCATGAGGCACAGACCAAGTCCCTGGGGGAAATGGACACCCCTCCCAAGAGGGCCAGAATGGAGTTGGAAGAAGATCCTCTTTCTCCTATGTTGGAGGTGCTAGAAAAAGAGGCCGCAGATTGAGAACTGGGGGAAGAGGAAGAGGAGCTCAAGGAGGGGGAGATCCCCGAGGAGCAAGCAAGAATTATGAAGGTTTTCCAGTGAGAAGTGTTGCCAGCTTTGATTGGTGAATCCTTGAAAGTTCTCAACATGACCACAGGGGTGCCTGTGGAGGAGGATGCCCTGGAAGATCCTTTGATTCAGGCAGTTAGGAAGTCTCAGAGGGTTTTTCCAGTCCACAGAGTGGTCCGGCAAATGATCCAAGAGGAGTGGGATCAGCCGGTGTCCGGATTAAGGGGCGTGTGCTCAATGTCGCGTTTGTACCCATTGCCAGAAGCAGAGAAGAAGTTGCTAAAGTTGCCCAGAGTGGACACGGTGGTTTCGGCGGTGACCAAGAAGACTACCATCCCGGTGGAGCACAGTGCAGTGCTTAAGGATGTCTAGGACAGGAAATTAGACATCTTGCTGAAACAAGCCTTTGACATTAGTGCCCTGGCCCTGCAGGCGTCGGTATTAGGGGCTTGGGTAGCCCGGGCTTGAATGAGGTGGTCTCAACAGCTACAGATGGTGGAGGAGTCTCGGGCAGGACCACAGAGCGAAGCGGCAAGAATTGAGTTGGGGGCGGCCTACCTGGCGGATAGTCAGTATGATCTTATTTGGATTTTGTCAAGGAACATGGCCTCGGTGGTGGCTGCTCCGTGGTACCTTTGTCTCCTCAATTGGGCGGCAGATGGTTCTTCCAAGTCCCATCTTAGCAGATTCCCCTTTAAGGGTAAGCTGCTTTTTGGAGAAGATTTGGACAAGTTGGTGAAGGACCTAGGTGAGTCTAAGGGCGGCAGGCTTCCGGAGGATAGATCCAAGCAGAGTCGCTTTCCTGCCCAGGGGCGGGCTCAGCAGAGGGAGGCCCGGAGCTCATGTACAACTCGTCAGAGCCCCTTTCAGAGGGGTCGGTTTCCCTCAAGAGGTCAGGGATTCCGGGGGTTTCGAGGAGCAGGAGAGGCTTGGGGGCCTCTTCAACCACCTCTGCCCTGAGAAAGTCACAATGAGACAGTGGGGGCTCGAGTGGTTATTCTGGTAAGGGGGCGTCTACGGCAGTTCTTTCCCGCTTGGGCCTGGGTCACGTCCAACCAATGGGTCTTGGAGCTAGTGTGGGATGGTTATGCCCTAGAGTTTGCAAGGTCAGTCCTTCCCTCCTTCGTCCACTCACCTTGCAAATCGCTGGCCAAGCAGGCAGCGGTGGAGGAAACATTGGCAAGACTTTTGACCTTGGGTGTGGTCGTCCCAGTGCCAAAAGACCAGTGCGGCTGTGGTCGATACTCCATTTATTTTGTAGTACCAAAGAAGGACGGTTCCTTCCGACCAATACTGGACCTCAAGTGTGTCAATCGGGTCCCTCAATCTCATATGGAAACGCTGAAGTCAGTGATTGTGGCAGTAAGGCAGGGAGAATTTCTAACCTCTCTTGACCTCATGGAGGCATATTTACATATTCCCATCAGAGAGTCACATCAGCAGTTCCTTCGCTTTGCGGTCCCAGTGGGTCACTTTCAGTTTCAAGCTTTGCCATTTGGTTTAGCAACGGCACCATGTACTTTCACCAAAGTAATGATGGTAGTGGCGACAGCTCTATGCAAAGAAGGGATTCTAGTCCATCTCTACCTGGATGATTGGTTGATCAGGGCCAAGCCCAAAGAGGAGCGTCTGAAAGCAACTGACAGAGTGGTCAGTTTCCTCCGAAGTTTAGGGTGGGTGATCAATCTGGCAAAGAGCAGATTGGTGCCCGCTCAGGAAATCGAATACTTGGGGGCTCCTTTCGACATGCTCTTGGGCAGAGTGTTCTTGCCGGTTCAGAGGCACCCTTGGCTTGGCACTGTCTGCAGGTGTTGGGGATCATGGCAGCGATGTTAGACCTGGTTCCCTGGGCCAGGGCGCATATGTGTCCGCTCCAACAGTCTCTTCTATGGTACTGGTCCCATCAAAGACAGCCCTTGTCGATGTCGCTCCCCTGTGCCCTGGCGACCAAGGAGACCCTTCAGTGGTGGCTTGCTCCGGGAAATCTGGGGAGGGGAATGCCCCTCGAAGCTCCTCAGTGGATACAGGTAATGATGGACGCGAGTCTGTCGGGTTGGGGAGCACACTGCGAGGGTCACTTTGCCCAGGGACTCTGGAGTGTTCAGGAGTCCCAATGACCCATAAACAGATTGGAGTTGCGAGCAGTGATCCTGGCTCTCAGAGCATTCCTGTGTTGGGTTCGCAGGAGGGTGGTCAGAGTTCTTTTGGACATCGTGACAGCTGTGGCGTATATCAACCGGCAAGGAGGCACGAGCAGCCCTCTATTGGAAGAGGAAGCAGGAAGCTTATTTCTATGGGCCGAGGTTCATCTATTAGCCCTGTCGGCAGAACATGTGGCAGGGGGGGAAGAACGTCATGGCTGATTACCTCAGCAGGTACAAGGTGGATCAGGGTGAGTGGGAGCTCAGCCAGGAGGTCTTCGAGCAGGTGAAGCGTCATTGGGGTGTGCCTATCATGGACCTGATGGCACGCAGTGGAGTCGGCCAAAGCGAATCGATTCTTCAGCAAAAGAAAGGAAAGGATGTCAGAGGGTTTAGATGCCCTAGTTCAAAGGTGGCCCACAGAGGGCTTACTGTATATTCCCTCTGTGGGCACTTATAGGCAGGTTCTTCAAAGGATAGAGGTGTGATAGGCGATGGCCTAGTATGTAGCAGAGCTAGGTCTGAAGCCCTTTTTTCTCCTGCTTTGAAATGTTATTGCTGATTTTGGAAAATTACAGAATGCTGTTAGCTGTTAGAAAGACATACTGTTCTATTCTGGTTTGATAACATGTTCTGCTCTCCTGGAGATAAGAGAATTAAATACTTTCTTACTGTTTATTGTTCAGATGTCTGATGTCTGTTTCAGTAGAATGCCGCGCCACTGTATCTTTGCTGATTGTGCACTGACCTTGTAATTAGGATGAAAATATAGTAGAGAAGCTGAACAGTGTAAGAATATTTTGTGTAGCGTTTTGATTGTTTAGTATTTTGTTTGGCCTTGCTTTGTTTTGCTTTTGTTAAGAATGCTTCTGATATGCCTTCCACTATCTTTGTAGCTAACTGACCTTGCAAGAGTAGCGAAATATACTGTAGCAGAAGTATCATGTTTAGTGTTATGTCTAATTGCTGACCCGTGGCTAGTAAGACCCAAGCAGGGGGAGCGAGTCCTGGGCCCGGTCAGAGATGTCTTTTGGATGAGAGTAAGTGGGCCACTGTGGCCAATGAGGAGTTTTGCCTGTATTAGAATGGAGAAGAAAAGTATATAAACTGTCATTTTTCTGAGCTCTGTGCTCAGACTATTTTGAATGTTACTGCAATCTGAGCCTGTGCACATTAAACCGGCTTGAATCTTTGCCTGACTCCGGGTATTATTTATTGCATTCTTATCAGCTACTACAGAGGCGCATCAGGGGTTGGTGCTCCTGATAGCTCCGGAGTGGCCGTGGCGTCCATGGTATGCCGATCTCATGTGGCTACTGGCGGACCGACCCTGGCAACTCCCGGTAAGAGAGGACCTGCTCAGGAAGGGGCCCATAACGATGCTGCAGGTGGATCGGTTCTCGCTTACGGCCTGGCTATTGAAAGGGCAAGGCTGCGTAAGAGAGGATATTCGGGGGCTGTGATTTCAACATTGTTGAAGGTGCGTAAGTGTTCGACCTGTTTAGCGTATATTAGAGTACAGCGCATTTTCGAGAACTGGTGTGAGGTCAGACAGAAGAGGCCCTTGAAAGTTTAAATGCCTGAGGTGTTGGACTTTTTTCAGGCAGGTTTTGAGAAGGGGCTGGCAGCCAGCTCCTGGCGAGTGCAGGTAGCTGCTATCTCTTGTTACAGAGGCAAGGTTATGGATAGAACATTAGGGGAGCACCCCGATGTGGTTTGTTTCCTTAAAGCAGTGAGGCATCTGCGGCTACAGCTAAGGTCGGCAGTTCCTCCATGGGATCTCAATCTGGTGTTGGACACCTTAGCAGGTGTGCCTTTTGAGCCGGTGGAATGTGCTTCTTTAAACGATTTGACGCTTAAGACCGTTTTTCTGGTGGCCATTTTCTCAGCCAGGCATGTGTCAGAGTTGCAAGCCCTGTCATGACGTCCACCGTTCCTCGTTTTCTTCAAAGAGAAGGTGGTGCTGTGGACGGTTCCGTCATTTTTGCCCAAGGTGGTTTCTCCTTTTCATATGAATCAGTTGGTGTCTCTCCCTTCCTTTGCCAATTTGGGGGAGGGGGAGGCATGGTTGCATCTTCTGGACATGTGCAGGATTCTAAAGCATTATCTCAAGTGTACTAAGGCATTCTGCAAGTTTGAGCGTTTGTTTGTGTTGTTCGGAGGGCAGCGCAGGGGAGAAGCGGTGGCCAAGGCTTCTATTTCTAGGTGGATCAGGGAGGCCATTGCTTCTGCTTATATTCCAAGGGGAAGGCAAGTCCCATTAGTTCATTCCATGCGGGCTCAAGCCACTTCATGGGCAGAGTTTAGTTTGGTTCCTCCACTAGAGATTTGTAGGGCAGCTATGTGGTCTTCCTTATATACCTTCGCCAAGCACTACAGGTTGGATGTTCAGGCGGCGTCAGATGCCGGTTTTTGGAGAGCGGTGCTTCGGTCCGGTTTGGCAGGCACCTTCCATGCTTGAACTGCTCTTTTACATCCCAGAAGAAGGGACTGGACCTGAGAGACAATTAGGAAGAAGTAATTTGATCTTGCCTGCTAATTAATGTTCCTGAAGGATCTCTAGTCCAGTCCCTGGTCCCGCCTGGGGTGCTGATGTAGGCAATAGTTACCGGCCCGAAGTGATTCAGGAATAACAATAAACCTGAGGAGGATTTGTCTTTGGCAGGTTTTTCTCTCGGGTTCCAGTAGCGAAGCGGACGAGGCAGTCACATGGCCCTGCTTTCAAGATTGCTAGTATGTTAGGCAAGGGCCTTATCAGGTAAGCCTCCTCCTCTGGAGGGAGGGGGGCTGGGTCTTCCCTTTCCTGTGAGGGGGGGGGAGGTGTTTTCTGTTTATTGTTTTGCATTTGTTAGTTTATTGCAGAGGTACTCAAATCCAGTCTTAGAGGGCCGCAAACCAGTCAGGTTTTCGGGATATCCCTAATGAATATGCATGCGATATATTTGCATGCACTGCCTCCATTGTATTTGAATCTATCTCATGCATATTCATTAGGGATATCCTGAAAACCTGACTGGTTTGCGGCCCTCCAGGACTGGATTTGAGTACCTCTGGTTTATTGGTTTAGTTGTTTCTCCATTAAGTTTGCTTTGTCAACAGGATACGGAGACTGGTGGGTAGTGCCAGTGGTATATATCCTGAGGTCATCAAAAGGATGACGTACTCAGTCTCCAAGCTGCTGGAAGAGGAGCACAACCCTGAAGAAGGGAATGGACAGGAGATCCTTCAGGAACATTAATTAGCAGGTAAGATCTAATTACTTCTTTTATATTGCAAGCCCTATCCTCCATCTGATAATGTTCCGCTTCAGTGAATTCTCAAAGTGGCTTAACTCCCATAATCTGCAGATTAATTTAAAGAAAACTGATATACTACAGGTAACCAGGAACCAAGACTTTAAACCTCCCTCAACTATACACTTAAAAGAAGCTGTTTTACAGGTAAAGAACAAGGTGAAATACCTTGAGATTACTCTAGATCAATCTTTTAGCATGGCCACCCTTATAAAATTAACCACTGGTAAGAGCTATTACAAACTAAAGATGATTCAGAGGTTGAGATCACTGCAATCAAGCTATGACTTTCAGTCTGTCGTTCAAGCATTGATCACCCCACACTTTGATTATTGCAACAGCATTTTCCAGGGCCTCTCCAAACAGGCAATAAGCCAGTTACAGATGGCCAACCATGTGGCCGCCCAAATTATTTGGAAAGTTAATAAAACTGAATATATCACACTTATATTATATGAATTTCACTGGCTGCCAATTTTATAGCTGTATAAAATACAAATAAAATGTACATAGTTACCCCAGTTATATTTCCATGTTACCATTCCCGTTTAATGTAAGCACAGGGCAGAATTGCACTTGCCCTGTACTAAGAATTGTTGTTTGTAAACCACATTGATGACAAACAGCGCGGTATAGAAAAGCTTTAAATAAATAAAATAAATAAATAAATTACTCATGATCACATCCAAACTTCTAAAGAATATAGCTCCATCATACCTCAACTCTCAACACCCTCATAGTCCCCACAGACTTCTGCAAGGCTAACCACTTGATGAGCAACACAGCCTTTACATACACTGCACCTATGAACTGGAACTCCCTCCCTGATAAGCTCAGATCCATTAATGATCTCTCCGCATTTCATAAGGCCATTAAAACCCATCTCTTCCCTGAGCACTTTGCAACCCACAGGACCAAGTCTAGATTTACCCAACCTAGCTTTCCAGTCCATGCATTCTAATACAGTTGACAACCCTTGAGCTTAGCAAATATGTTGGGAATGGAATTATCTTTGTAAATATGTTATTTAAATATGCCACTGTATAAAGTTGATATTGAATTAGACGAAATATCTGTATATAATTCTACCACCTCACTCTGTTATAACTATGTTCAATGGAAAAAGCTTTGTTGTCTGAATTCTCTTTGATTACTGGATTGGGAAAGTGAGGATGGAAAGGGGAGATGAGGGAGAGGGGCTTGAAGGTGTTCGTAGGAGGGGAGACAATTAGTGAGTATGAGGAGTAGGACGAGAAAGTGATGAGGAGCCATAAAAGAGAGAGATGGAGAGGAGAACAGAAGTCAGAAGAAATAAAACAATAGGTGGCAGAAATTGCAGGTGATGAGATGCACCTTTGAGTGATCGTGGTAAGGAGCACAGGACAGCTTTAAGAGATTTTAAGCCATGGGTTGGGATAATAAGGAAGAGGAGAGAGAGAGCTGAACAAAAATACTGAAAAGTACGGCACTCTAGCAATGCTAAGATAAATAATATATACAGGCAGACCTTCCAAGCAAGTGTTTAGAAAAAGCCAGACCCTAGCCAGAAGCCCTGCAGCCATTCTCCTGCCCCTCTCCACAGCACCAGCTCTAGCCCTGGCTCCCTCCCACCCTGTCCAGCCCATGGGGGTAGCTTTGACTTTTGCCTGTTAAGTGCTGGAGCTCGGCTTCTCTTCTAATGGTGGAAGAAGGAGGAGGTTCTATCACCGAAGTCAATGAAGATTGTTTGAGTAAGAATGGTTGCCCATCCCAGCAAAGAGAGAGGAAATATTAACCACATTCAGAGCCTGGAACAAGAACCAGATGTTTCCAGGGCCTTGCACATAATCCCCAAGTTTGTTGTTCTTAAGTACTGTGGAGTCAGTGTCCATTCACGGCGACCCTCCGGGTAGTTTTCATAACCATGTTCAGTGGCTCATAGTTGATAGAGTGGCATCCATATCTGCTCGTATTTATTTATTTATTATTTTTATTTAGCTGTATTTATATCCCGCTTTTCACCGAGTCAAAGCGGTCAATTGGGAGATACATTTAACATGAGGGGATATGAGACACATACTTACAGGGAACATGGGCAATGGAGGGTTAAGTGGCTTGCCCAAGACCACAAGGAGTGCCTATAGGACTAGAAATCCCAGTCCCTCTGGCCTGAGATTGCTGTCCCCAGGTGGGACTTGAACTCCCGGCCCTCCAGCCTGAAGTACTTTGTCTTAACCACTAGACCACTCCTCCCCACGATCGATCCATCTCATTGCTACCTTCCTCTTCTATGTTGACTTCTACAGACTCATAGTTCATGAAGAAAACTGCTGCAGAATGCACCAACAGGCAATTTTGCTACTACTCAATCTAAATCAGGGCACCGACAAACCCAAATCTGGCTTCATACTCATCTTTCTAGACATAAAAGGAACATTCAACTCCATTCCACATGACAACATAATTCAGCACCTAAAAAACTCTTGGATTAACAGACACACTCCTCAGATGGTTCAAGTCCTACTTGACAGACCACAAACTGCAAGTAAGAATAGACCTGAGAAGATGAGAGTGCTGAATGAATCTCTGTCTGCTTTCCCAGAATCCTCTCTGAAAACTCCATCTTGAAATGAGTGAATGAAAACAGTGTCTCTGTATCTCTGTGTGTGTATGTTTTCCTTTAAAACTGCTGACAAGATTAATTGCAGACAGAATGCTTTAGCCATGACTACATATAAACCAGAAAAAGACAGGAATTGGGGGGTGGGGTTTAAAGGAGACGAGACATAGAAATAAGACTGCGCAAAGAACCATACAACAAGAGGAAAAGAAAGAAATGTATTTCCAAGGCTGTTGTAAGGAATAACCATATAAGGGAAAATGGACAAATGGGTTAAAGAGAAAAGACTGGGTCATGAATGTATAAAATAGTGCTTTGTAGAATGTAAAGTGGGCAGACAGTAACTGAAGTTCTGCATCGAGTGATGTCATTTTCTGCCTCACAGGATAACAATATGGTGTTAGATTTATATTTGCTGCAGACCTGTGTATTCTAGTTCAATAAATTAGAATGATTTTTACTTATACATTGTTCTGTCTTACAAATTTATACACAAATTATAAGGGTAGCATATTGGGGTGCCACGTAGCACTAAGGCACAAAAGAAAAATGTCCCAATAGACCATACAAATTCCACCCTATATCATGCAAAGCCCCAATAGACCAAACAAATACCACTCCAATCTCAAGGAGTTCCACAAGGCTTGACCCTGTCATCATTACTATTTAACCTCTTTGTACAATCAGTATGCTCTGTAATAAAGACTTACAACATCCTATATCATATCTATGCTGATGATGTAATGATAAAAAAATCTATTAACGTATCAAATCCAGACATCATAGCCAGGAATAATCTGCTTCTCCAGTCTGAAACTGGCCGAAAATTGTGATGAGGAGAGCCCTGCTGAACCAATGGAAATAGGAAAAGATAGTGAATATACCTTTAAGGAAAGAGACATTCCTGAAATTCACAGGTTCCAGACTGCAGTCAAAGAAAGAAAGCACAGAGTTGAGAGAGCCAGTTTGCCACACCCAAGCTCTGCTGACGTAAGTGCAAGCTTAGGCAGTAATGGCAAACACCTGTGCAGAGACAGAGAAAGGCTAGCTAAGAAGCAGCCTTATAAACTCTGCTCAGAAGGGGAGAAAGGGGTTCAGGATCAGGTTGCGGTTCAAACTGTTTGTGTTACAGTTCCAGTCCAGAATCGTGGGCAAGTTCCGAGAGTTCAGCGTGTTTCAGCTATTCCAGGAGTTCAGAGAGAGGAACTCAGTAGAGGAAACATCAGGGGAAGCAGAAGGACGTGGAAGGAGCCTGAGAGCCAAGAAACCACGTATGTTTTGCTTAGAGAAAGAAAGCAGGGAAGTCTTCTACCTCGGGTCTCGGACCGAAGGGTTCAAGCTGCTCAAAGGTGGATGAACAAGGCTATAGCTAAAAGTAACCAGAACCCAGCCTGGAGCAAGGAACCGTAGCTGAACAGTGGAGAGGAACCAAGGCAACTGAACCAGGGAGAGATATCCCATACTAGAGGTACAGACATTCCTTACCGGGGAAAACAGTGCTGGAGGGAGGTTCAGGGATTTCCCCAGAGCATTCACCCAGGAGCAGATTGTGGGAGTTCAGAGCCAGACGTATATGCTTTAGAACAAGAGGATATGCAAGTGGACTGTGCTGAGGAAAACTCCATATCATGTGAATTGCCAATGGATTGTACATTATGCCAGACAGAAGCTATGAAAGTCTGTTGATAAGAAATGCTTGATAAAGAAAGCTCTTGAGAAGCAGTGTGAATGAACCTATCTTTGTTTTGCTAAGAAATACCTACTAACTCAAGAGAACGTTGCCAGCTTCTATGTTTTGTGTTTAAAGAAGAAGAAGGTAAATGAGGACATTTAACTTTGCTTAAACAGAGAAGCTGTATTTTGTTTTGCTGAATTACTTTATGAAAACGACTGCACATGTTTTAAAAGCTTATGAAGCTTCCTCGGTTCCAGCTTATGTATAATTTCTGAAGTATTGCTTGGAGAAGAATATCCTGACGTTGTGTGTTTCAACCTTTGTGCATTTGGAGAAAAATAAACTTTTGTCTTTGCCTTTAACCCTTGGCTTACACGACTATCCTTGAACGAGGAAAAACTACAAGTCCCAGAATGCCTCACTGTTGACAGGAATAGTGTTTAATTCGTTTATTAGAGGACTAAAATTGGCAGCCCTATGCCTCTAGGCCCTCGGCCGGGGCTGGGGTCACGACAACATACACAATTTGAACACAGACCTCAAGATGACAGAGGCCATGTTCATCACAAGAGACATTGGCTTCAAACCACCATCTTCCATAACTATTGATGGCATCAAACTGAAGTAAGATAAAAGATACCTTGGTGTCACACTTGACCAATGCCTCACTTTCTCAACACACATACAAAATCTTACTCAAAAGAACATAAGATATGCCATACTGGGTCAGACCAAGGTCCATCAAGCCCAGTATCCTGTTTCCAACAGTGGCCAACTAGGTCATACGTACCTAGCAATTTCCCCAAAAGACACAGGTTCCAAAATGCTTGTACTGGGTCAAGCATTGATGTCCTGGGTCCCTTTTTAATAATGGTTTATGGACCTTTCCTCCAGGAACTTGTCCAAACCTTTTTTTAAACCCAGCTACACTAACAGCCTTTACTACATCCTCTGGTAACAAATTCCAGAGTTTGATTACATGCTGAGTGAAAAAATATTTTCTCTTGTCTTAAATAGTTTACCATGTAGCTTCATTGCATGCCCCCTAGTCTTTCTAAATTCTGATAACCTAAATAATCTATCTATGTTTACCCATTTCACTCTGCTCATTAATTTATAGACTTCTATCATATCTCCCCTCAGCTGTTTTTTTCCAGATTAAATAGCCCTAACCTTTTTAGCCTTTCTTCATAGGGGTATCCTTCCATCCCCTTTACCATTTTGGTGGCTCTTCTCTGAACCTTTTCTAATAATGCTATATCCTTTTTAAGATACGGAGACCAGAATTGCACACAATATTCAAGGTGCGGTCGCACCATGGAATGATACAGAGGCATTATAATATCCTTTGTTTTATTTTCCATTCCTTTCCTTATGATACCTAGCATTCTATTTGCTCTCTTGGCTGCCGCTGCACACTGGACAGAGGGTTTTAGCATGTTATCCACAATGACGCCTAAATCTTTTTCCTGGATGGTAGTTCCTAATGTGGAACCTTGCATCGTGTAACCATAGTTTAGGTTGTTCTTCCCTAGGTGCATAACTTTGCACATGCCCACATTAAAACTCATCTGCCATTTTGATGCCCACTCTTCCAATTTATCAAGATCCTCTTGCAATTTTCCACAATTCTGATGGGTTTTAACAACTTTAAATAGTTTTGTGTCATCTGCAGATTTGATAACCTCACTCATTATTCCCTTTTCCAGGTCATTTATGAATATGTCAAAAAGCAGCAGACCTAGCACAGATCCCTGGGGTACACCACTATTCACCTTTCTCCATTGGGAAAATTGGCCATATAGCCCTACACTCTGCTTTCTATCTTTTAACCAGTTCTTGATCCACAATAGTACACTGCCTCCTATCCCATGACTCTTTAGTGTTGCCAAAAGTCTTTGATGAGGGACTTTGTCAAAGGCTTTCTGAAAGTCTAAATACATTATAACAACCGACTCACCTTTGTCTACCTGTTTATTCACATCTTCAAAAAAACATAACAGATTAGTAAGACAAGATCTTCCTTATCTGAAGCCATGTTGGCTGTCTCCCATTAAGCCATGACTATCTACATGTTCAGCAATTTTGTTCTTTATGATAGATTCTATCATTTTTCCTAGTACTGACGTCAGGCTCACCAGTCTGTAGCTTCACAGATAACCCCTGGAACCCTTTTTAAAAATTGTCATTACGATGGCGATCCTCCAATCTTCAGGTATTACAGATGATTTTAAAGACAGTTCACAGATTACTAATAGCAGGTCTGCAATCACATATTTCAGTTCTTTCAACACCCTTGGATGTACACCATCCGGTCCAGGTGATTTGCTACTCTTCAGTTTATCAAATAGTTGTAATACATCTTCCCGATGTATCAATATTTCCTTCAGTACTTCCGCAGCTTTAAATACCACATCAATCATGGGTAACATCCCTACGTCTTCCTTAGTAAAGACCGAAGCAAAGAATTCATTCAGTCTCTCCGCTATCGCCTTTTTGCCTCTTAGGGGTATGTTTACTAAAACCCCGGTAATGTGCAGGCCGCGCTAGTGTGCGGATGCCATATAAGGAGTGGGCGTTTCAGGCTGAAAAAAGCAAAACCGGGATTAATCATGCGCTAATGTGCGCGGCGCTCAAGTGTGCCCCGCACATTAGCACATGAGAAAGTTGCGCGGGAAGCAGAAGTGGCGCGCTGATGCGCAAGCACAGGAACAGAGCCACAGTACAATGGTGCAGAGATCATGGGTTCAATCCCCCACTGTGTCGAATGAAGAAGGCTGACTGAGGCATTACCTATTATGGGGAAGATTGCTTTAGGAGGCATTTTATTTTTATTTTAATTATCTCTACTAGCAAACGCACTCTCAAAGAGTGTTAACATAAGGCGCCCCATAAGGCACATTTTAAAGTGCACTGTCCGCCAAGGCATCCTAGAATGTTGCTTATAGGGCGCTTTAGAGGGTGCCGTATGAGTTACCGCAAGGTCACAGCACTGTTCTTGATGGCAGCACTGTGCAGTTTAAGGAATGAAAATCATAAGTAGGTGCGCTAACATGCAAGGAGGAGCAGCAGTGGAGCACAATGGTTAAGGCATTGACCAATGATGCAGGAGTCATGGGTTCAATCCCCCACTGTGCCTAATAAAGAAGGCTGGCTGAGGCATTACCTGTTATAGGTAATAGTGCTGTGGGGAGCATTTTATTTTTATTTTAATTAGTGCTGGCAGCAAACACACCCTCAAAGTATTGTAACAGAAGGTGCTGCATAAGGCGCCTCATAGGGTACCCCAGAGGGCACATTTTAAAGTGCACTGTCTGCCACGTCACCCTACAATGTTGCTGAAAGGGCGGCCTATAGGGCGCCATATAGGGTGCCCTATGAGGCACAGCAAGGTCATAGCACTGTGCTTGATGGCAGCACTGTGCATTTAAACGCATGGAAATCTGAAGTAGGTGCGCTGACATGCAAGGAGGAGCAGCAGTGTAGCACAATGGTTAAGGCACTGACTGCTGATACAGGGGTCATGAGTTTGCTCCCCAGTGTGCCTAATACGTAAGGCTGGCTGAGGCATCAGCTTTGCAATGTACATATTGTTTCCTGCAGCACTTTATTTGTATTTTCTTAATTGCTGCCATCAAACACGCCCTCACGTGCCGTAATTGAAGGTGCCACATAAGGCACCCTATAAGGCACTCCATAGGGCACATTATAAAGTGCACTGTCTGCCACGGCACCCTAAAATGTCCCCTATAGGGCACCCTATAAGTTGCTTCACAGGATAATGTATAGTGCACCTTATATGGACGGTAACCATAAGGTGCCCTATAGGGCGCCCTATAAAGCGCCCTCTGAGGCACCTTATGGGTACAGTACGCTGAGGGTGTTTTTGCTGGCAGCAATAATGTACATTAAAACTAAATAATGATTTGGACAGCCCTATCAAATAACCCCACTGTGGGTTTGAAACCATGACCTCTGGCTCCACAGGCAGTGAAGTAACCATTGGGCTACAGCTCTATAGCTGCTAGCAAGCCCCTGGCTGGCTGCAGAGGGAGTGCACGTCACCACACAGACAGTCTGCTGTGGTCACAAGGATAGGGTTAGCACACACGTACCCATGATGCACTGCACATGCAAATCAGCTGTCCACAGATAAACACAAGATGGGGTATGCACCCCCACAGCACCTCGGCCTGGTAGGGGGAACTGACCCTGTGTTTTACTGGCACAGAGTAGCTACACACCGTCACATTGTGCGGGTACTGTGCTCACCCAGAGGGTGCGATGAGGCGCCCAGCACCAGGTCCACAGCACCTTCCATGGCAGAAATAGGCCATGCTGGAGGTCCAAAGCAGTGTTAAAGTGTGAGATAGGTAGTTTCTGCAGAAACACCTTGGATATATCTGTCTGTCTCAGTCAGGTGTAGCCCCTATGGACCCCTAGGAGGATCATGTACCACCACCACCACCCTCCTCCTCCTCCTTCTCCAGGGCTGAGGGTGGCAAACAGGGTCTCCCATCAACAGATCCACATTCTACCTCCCTGCAATGGTGGCAGTAGAGAGGACCCCAGTCCTGCTGGGGAACAGACACCCTACAGGGCAGTCAATGCAGCTCTATACACATCCATAACACAATAGCAGACAGACATTAGGCCTGGATATGCTAAGCTGCACCCCACCACTATCTGATACTCTCCTGCAGCAAGCCTTCAGCTGCTGCACCCTGCAAGGCACTCCATCACGACGCATACCAGCTGTAAACAGTCTGCTAGCTAGTCCATAGTGCATCTTCCTGGTGGAAATGCATGCACCCAGACCTGGGATGTCAGCATACACAAGCAGATAAATCAGTGACTGGGCCCCAAAAGGAAAACCATAAATATCACATGACAGGAATACTATATAGCACTATGGGGGTGCCTAGCCATGCTGTCATCACTGCACAGTCAGGGTGAGAGTGATCTCCCAGCAGGACATACTGAGTTCACCCTGTCTGTGTAGGTGGTGGCCGGGCACTAAAATATCCCAGCCAGTGCCCTATGCCCTGTGCAGATGCATCCTGGCCAGGCCACCCTGTCTGGGCTATACCCATGGTACCTTGCTCCTCATTATGCACATTGGCAGGCCAATACTGGCAACAGTGCTGGCAGTGTGGGCTGTGGAAGGTGTTTGCAGCCACCACACACTGTATAGACAGACACACACTCCCACACCTATGCCAGCATTGTGCTACTATAGAGGAGTTTAGCAGCCCTGCCCACCACACCAGTCCTGGGCACAGTACAGGCATGGATATGGTACGCAATACTGTTGGGAGTCACTCCCCAGGGTGGTAAACACTGTCAGAGACCAGACCTGAAGCACACACTGCAGACATCAGAAAGAGTGTTATGATGGAGCTCAATCAGCAAACTGTGCTTAACGTAGGAATTTCTATCTGCCAGTACTCATAGCAAACGTTTGCTAGCTGTGTATCGTATACCCAGGTGTAGGGTGGCATTGCTAAGGTATGCAAGTGCTAGTATTGGGAGATGCACGCAGGGCCCAATGTCCTGCCTTTCCAGGAGGCATTGGCCAATGGGGCCTGTGGGTGTGGGTGTGTCTGTCCCTGTTGGCTGCTGCTTTACAGCAGAGGTTCCCAAATCCAGTCCTGGTGTGGCATACACTGTTCGGGTTTTCATGCTGTCCCTCATGAATATGCATGAGCTACATCTGCATACCATGGGGATGGTGCATAGATATGCAGCACAGGCATCTTTATTAGAGGCAGCATGGAACCAGAATGGTGTGGGGCCCTCCAGGACTGCATTTGGGAGACTCTGCTCTAGGTAGTGTGCCTGTTTATGGTGTCTGTGCTCGGTGGGGTAAAATATAGGCGTATTAACCATGCGTATGTTCTCAGCAATAAAGGTTTGTCCTTACTATCACGGTTTAGTTGTGGGAAAAATATGTGGACTGGATTGGCAGGAGCCCCAGCTGGGCTTTGAACCTGTGACCTTCTGTTCTTGCACACACTGTCTGTGTGCACTGCACCACCGTGTTGCCACAGATATGATGCATTCCCTGGGGAGTCCATGACTGTACATCCGACAGGGCCTGTTTGTTGCAGTGCACGGCAACCACCTGGACAGGGCTAGGCCATGGTCTGCTGTGGGCACCAGCCGCTGCCACCTCCACCATCAGTACTGCTCCATCCTTAGTTTGGAGACAGCATAAACCCTGATGGATTTGTGGCCCTCCAGGACTGCATTTGGGGGATTCTGCCGTAGGTAATGCACATTTCTATGGTGTTTGTGCTGTGTAGGGTAAAATAGAGGTTTTTGACCCATGCTTATGTTCTCAGCAATAATGGTTCAGTCTTTACTACCATGTTTTCTTCATGGGTAAAATAAGGGGACTGGGTTGGCAGGAGCCCCAGCTGGGCTTTGAACCTGTGACCTTCTGTCTCCAAACACACTGGTTGTGTGCACTGCACCACAGTATTGCCACAAAGACAGTGCATTCCCTGATGATACCATGACTGTTTGTCCGGCAGGGCCTGTCTGTTGCAGTGCATTGCACCCACCTACACAGGGCTAGGCCATGGTCTGCTCTGGGCAGCTGCCACTGCCCCCCTCCACCTCCAGTACCCCTCTGCCACCATGCTGACATGCCCTTCTGCTGGTGGTACGCAGTCTCAGGCCATCCTGTGTGCGGGTAGGCGTCTGCCTATGGTGCAGGTTCTGGGGTAGGGGTGCCTGTATATCTGTCCGCACGTCCCCCAATCACCGCCTGCCAATGTTCCGTGCCCTTGGGGGTACCTGCTGGGTACTATCCCCTGTGACACTGTGATAAACACTCTCGTGCCCATGTTGGGCCCTCATCAGTTGCTGTCTGGCTGCTGTTCAGTTTCAGCATTCCTAAGTGCCATCTAGGCATCTGCCTAGACCGCACTGTGACCCAGCTGCACCACAGCATGTGCCGCCTGCAGCCCTCTGTATCCCCTTTCCCAGCATCTGTCCAATTGCCCATTCCGACCTGCCCGTCCTACTGTTGTGGAAATGTGCATGCCAAAGGTAACCTGTCCAATGGAGAGGGAAACCCTGATCAGTGCTATTTCACTGTGGGATCATTCACCTTGTATGGGGACGGAGCGTAGACCCTTCTAAAATTCATATTTATTTTTTGGGGCTTTCTTTGGAGTGTTTTTTGATCTTTCCCATTACTATCACTATTGCCCAGCTAGATTAAAATTTTATTATATTTTGTTGGGGTCATTTTTAATGTTTATTTGCCTTTTTGTTCCGTGCACATATATCACACTGCTCACGTTTTGTAGGTTTCCCTGTTTTGCTGTACATTGCTGACAGAAATGGTTTCTCTTCCCTTTAAATCGGCTCTACCACGAGGTTTTCACTCGCGGTATATTTTTACTCGAATTTCAGCCCCGCTCCTGTGCGGGGGGCCTCTCCCCTTCCACTCTCCACCCATTGACCCCGTCTCTCCGCCCCTGGGGAGCCTTCCTCCGCCCTCCGGGAGCCTTTCCACGCCTCTATCGCTCATTTGCGCGCTGCGCACATGAGCGGGCCCGTTAGTGCGGCGCGCACGTGTGCAGGGCACAAAAACGCATCATTAGCGTGTGCTAAGGTACCTTAGCGCACGCTATTGTGCGCCGCGCACTTGTGCACCGTTTAGTAAACATACCCCTTAGTGCCCCTTTAACCCCTCTATCATCTAATGTACCAACTGACTCTCTGACAGGTTTTTTGCTATGATTGTACTTGAAAAAGTCTTTATTACGTGTTTTTGCTTCCACAGCAAGCTTCTTCTCAAATTCTCCCTTTGCCTGCCTTATCAATGCCTTGCATTTAACTTGCCAGTGCTTGTGCTGTTTCCAATTTTCATCATTTGGCTCTTTTTTCCATTTCCTGAAAGATGCTTTTTTGGCAACAACAGCTTCTATGACCTCACCTTTAAACCATGCTGGTCTGGGCTTCCAAGATACTATTTTTCAACAACACCCAAGCTTGATGTAAGTCTTTAACCTTTGCAACTGCTCCTTTTAGTTTTTTCTTAACTATTTTCCTCATTTTATCATAGTCTCCCTTTCAAAAATTAAAAGGTAGTACTGTGGAATTCCTTATCATCCCTCTTCCACTAATTAAATCATATGCGATCATGCTATGATCACTATTGCCAAGTGGCCCCAACACCCTTATCTCTTGCACCAGATCTTGTGTTCCACTAAGGACTAGGTCTAATATGGCTTCCCCTCTGGTCGGTTCATGAACCAGCTGCTCCAAGAAGCAGTCATTTATTTCATCTAGGAACTTTATCTCCCTAGCATGTCCTGCCGTGACACTGACCCAGTTGATACCGGGGTAATTGAAATCACCCATCATTATTACTGTGCTGTAACTTTTGTTAGCTTCCTTGATTTCTTTGAGCATTTCATCATCCATTTGTTCATTCTGGGCAGACGGTCTATAGTACACCCCCACTGCCATCACCTTCCCCTTTTTATATGGAATTTCAATCCATAGACATTCTACAGCAAATTTTGTTTCCTACAAAACTTTAATCCTTTCTGACTCAATGCCCTCTCTAACATAGAGTGCAACCCCTCCACCAATTTGATCAGCTCTATCATTTCAATATAGTTTGTACCTAGGTATCACAGTGTACCACTGGTTGTCCTCCTTCCACCATGTCTCTGAGATTCCAATCATATCTAACCTCTCATTTAGCGTTATATATTCTAACTCTCCCATCTTATTTTTTATACTTCTAGCATTTGCATACAAGCATTTTAGAGACAGTATTTTATTCAAATTATTCTGGCTATTGGTAGGCATGGGTAATTTGGAAACTTTAAGCTCTGTCTGCTCCATACTCGAGGGCATTTGGGCTACTTTACTCTTTTTTGGAACCTCACTGCTTTTGGTAGTATCCTTCAAGGATACATTATTCTGAACCATGTGCTCTTGGATGAATGTCGGCTTTCCCTAGTATCTAGTGTAAAAGTTGCTCTTTCTCCTTTTCAAAGGTTAAGGCCAGCAGCCTGGTTCCGTCCCATTTAAGGTGAAGCCCATCCCTTTGGAAGAGCCCCTCCTTTCCACAAAATGTTCCCCAGTTCCTAACAAATCCAAAACCCTCATCCTTGCACCATCGTCTCATCCAGGCATTGAGACTCTGGAGCTCTGCCTGCCTTTTGGGTCCTGTGCATGGAATGGGAAGCATTTCAGAGAATGCTACCCTGAAAGTTCTGGATTTCAACTTCCTATCTAAAAGCCTAAATTTACCCTCCAGAACCTCCCTACCACATTTTCCTATGTCATTGGTACCGACATGTACTAAGACAGCAGACTCCTCCCCAGCACTATCTAAGACCTTATCTAGGTGGCGCGTGAGGTCTGTTACCTTCGCACCAGGCAGGCATGTTATCAGGCGATTCTCACATCCACCAGCCTCCCAGCTATCTACATGCCTAATGATTGAATCACCAACTATAACAGCTGTCCTAACCCTTCCCTCAGGGGCACATGGCCCTGGAGAAACTTCCTTGGTGCGAGAGGGTTTTACATCACCTGGAGGACAGATCCTAATTACAGGATCACTTCCTGCCACACCAGGGTGATGCTCTCATGTCATGTGACCTCTCTCCTCCATGGCAACAGGGATGCTGCCTGGAGGTGGGACTTCAGGACTATATCCCTGTAGGTCTAATCTATGTACCTCTCTGTCTTTCTTATGTCTTCAAAGTCTGCTACTCTAGCCTCTAGAGAATGGACTCGTTCCCTGAGAGTAAAGAGCTCCTTGCACCTAGTGCACATTTACGACCTCTCACCAACTGCGATAAAATCATACATGTGACACTCAATGCAAAAAACTGGAAATCCCCCTTCTCACTTCTGGACTGCTGCTTGCATCTTAGTTTTAAGCTTTTGTTTAGATCTTTAAGTTCTTTACTTACTAAGGGGTGCTGTGGATACTTATACTAATAAACGTGTACCTTATATGTTTAATATATCTTGTTCACCTGAAGCTTAATTAATTTCAGGTCCTTAATGCATGACTGATTTGGATAAAAAGCTGCACCTGAGAGCAGCTCCTTTCCTTTAAAATATGTACATACCTATAAAGCTACGATTATCCCAGGGGTGGGTGGGTGTTGGGGAAGGAGGGAGGGAAATAAGACTTATTAAAAGAGGGCTGCTACACAGTGCCCTGTCCTGTGCTTCTAAGGTAAGCTGTTACCAACTTCCTGGCTGATTAACAATCCTTGCTTTTATAGGAGTCTTTCAAAATGGCCTTTTGACCTGCCATCTGGCTTTAACACCTATTTAAAAAGTTTCACAGGTCTCTTGTCCCCTAGTTAGAAGTCCTCTTTGTAAAGGTCTCTAGAAGAATTTATTTATTGCTCATAGAATACTGAGCTTGTTCTGCTTTTTATGCTAATTTATATTCTGATTTGATCTAAATGAAAGCTCTTTGCTGCTGCTAGGCTCTGACTTAGTATGAAATTTAAACTAGAAGCTCTCTGCTGGGTTCTAAATTTAACCAGAAAGCTCTCTTCTGTGTTTTAAATTTAAACTGATGCTACTAGGCCCTGACTGATTTAACAGATACACTGGGTTCACAGATTAATCAGCTTTTATCTAAAGAATTCCCTTCAGAAAAATTCCCAGAAGTATATACTCACTATTGCAGATCTCTCTCCAGAAGTAGCAGTCCCCTTTTGTAGTCCTTCAAGACTCAGAGCATTTACGTCAAACTCAAAACGATCAAGCATCTCAAACATTTACTGACCGACCATGGCTTCCGTTCAGTCCTTCAAGCAACCATCTTCCCCCACTTCGACTACTGTAATATCATTTTATCATTTTTCAAGGCATACCAAAATCAACCATCCACCCTCTCCAACTTGTTCTCAACAGTGCTGCATGAATCCTTTTTTTTTTTTTAGAGCCTTCAAGTCAGTGTTGACTCATGGTGACCCAGCTACCTCTGGATTTTCTTGGCATTGTATGACTGGAAATAGATTGCCAGCCTTTTTTTCCTAGGTAATGGAGGGTAAAATGACTTGCCCAACATCAGAAGGAATGCCAGTGGGAATCAATCTCTTGATCTTTGGGGTACAAGGCAGTTGCTCTAACCACTAAGCTACTCCTCCACTACATGAGTCCTACTCAAAGCAAATAAAACCCCAGAACACATTACTCCTCTTCTCAAACAACTGCATTGGATTCCAATAAAGGAACACATTAAATTTGAATCCATCTTCACAGCCTTCAAAGTTCTCAACAACTCCTCATCACTGTAATAAACACCTTTACCTGTGGCCAATTCGCCTGTGGCCAACCTGGCCAATGAGACTCAGAGAGGAATATTGTGAAGCTGTATAAGAGCGCTTTATTATTCAATACGTTCTTGCAGCAACGGGTGTCTAAGTAGAGACACACACCTTTACATATTTCAGTGACATTTATACCTTTGTCAAATCTACAAGGCCTTCCCCCAGTATCTCATTGGCTAACTAATACAATGTTATTGACCTATCTAGTGTGCTCAGGCAGCACACGTGTTTCTGCTCCTGTTTACTGTAGCCTCATCCCCTCTAGTTATTCTTTTACTTTATTTAACATAATTTCTTACATGACAGACCATATGCAAGAATATAGTTTACTTTAACCTTCTGACATCTTTTATCTCCTTTATGGTAGTACATACTGATGTTGTTGTTGTTAAGTGCCCTGAAGTCGGAGTCGACTCATGGTGACCCTCTGGAAATTGTTTATTTACATTTGTGCTTGCTCCATAATACCTTTGCATTGCAAAAGGTCAGCAGAGCAAGGATCTCGTTTTTATTTAACTAAGACCAACCTGACCTCTGCAAAACTATTTTTTTCTGTCTTGCATACATTTCCTACTGAGTGCTCTTGTCTCTTACAATATGGCAACTTAAAAGAAACAGATTTCTTATTAGTATAATAGACACACTTTAATCCTCTATATTTTATATGGATGCAGCTCCCTGAGTTTTTAATCATTTTTGGCTCTCATGATCCACACAGTATGCCTTCTGGCTTTGGGTTTCTGTTCTTTTTGTCAGTCCTTATCATAAAGGACCACAAAGATAAGGAGGAGGGGGGGGAGAGGAGTATGTACTTAGTGGCTCTTAGGCTGTGCTATCTCTAGATGCATGACAATGGAGATAGATAAATAGTTACTCAACTGTAACAGGTGTTCTCCAGGACCAAGCAGGAAGTCAGTCCTCACATATGGGTGACTCCCTAGCTCTGGGCTACCAGGAACCCAAGGCTGAAAAATAGAGCTCCCTAGAGAGTCTCAGCAACTGTGAGAGAATCTTCTCTGAAACCACACCTGAACGGTAGCCCAACACCAGGGACGGAGGGTAGGAGTTGCCTAAACCTCAAAGAGATTGCTACCTGATTGTCTGTCTCGATTAGGACAGACTGGTGAGAGAGGACCTGAGAGAAAGTCTGCAAGGCCAGATGGATAGCCCGCAATTCCAACAGGTTTATCTGCTGTGTGGCCTCCCAAGGAGACCACAGACCTTGGGTGCATGCACCCTGGCAATGTGCCCCCCAGCCCTGCAGGGAAGCATCGGTTGTCAGCACCTGAGTGTGTGGGGAGGCCTGAAAAGGTACTCCCCTGACAAGGTTTGGTAGGTGACTCTACCAGCATAAGGAGTCCACCAAGCGTTTGGACACCTTTATCCTGTCTGACAACTTCCCTGTGGATTGCACCCACTGGGCCCTGAGGCACCACTGAGCCGGTCTCATATGCAGACGGGCATTTGGAGTGCTAACCCTGTGTGCTGTGACCTCCCCTCAGACCCATGTATTTACTCTCCCCTCCCAGTCCTGATTTGACACCACCAAAAGAAGAATCGAACCGCTGCTGATCGCTGGAAGCAGCGGTATATAAGTGTGTATTAAATAAAATAAAATAAATAAATAAACATGCACTGTGGAAGCCATGTGGCCTAACAGCCGGAGGAAGTGTCTGGCAGAGACCCAGGAACTAGCTCGAAACCGGCCGGCCAACCTCATCAGCCTGTGAGCTCTGTCTACTGGCAAAAAGGCCCTTGCCTGGATGGTATCCAGCCTGGCCCCTATGAACTCTAAGTCCTGAGAGCGGACTAGAATGGACTTTGGAAAGTTTATGACAAAGCCCAGATGCTGAAGCAGGGATATTGTCCGAAAAGTGGCCTGCCTGGCCTCTTGTGGGGACTGGCCCCTTATGAGCCAGTCGTCCAGGTAAGGGAAGACAAAGATCCCCTGATTTCTGAGGTAGGCCGCAACCAGCACCAGGCATTTTGTGAAAACCCTGGGGACGGAGGTGAGGCCAAAAGGGAGCATTCTGTACTGATAGTGGTCCCCTCCCACCACAAATCTGAGATATTGCCTGTGGTTGGGATGAATAATGATGTGAGTATAGGCATCCTTCAGGTCTAAGGAGCATAGCCAATCTCCCTGCTGGAGGTAGGGCATTAATATCCCAAGGGTAAGCATCTTGAACTTTTCCCTCTGCAGAAACTTGTTCAGATTTCTCAGGTCCAGGATGGGTCTGAGGCCTCCTGTTCCCTTTGGCACCAGGAAGTACCTGGAGTAGAAGCCTCACCCTTCCAGGTGGTGAGGTACCGGTTCCACCGCCTGGTCCTTTAGCAGACCTGTCAACTCCTGGAGGAGGAGGTTTCTGTGCAGAGGGGGCCTTGGAGGCTCCTCTGGAAAATAGGAGGGGGGTACCTGGGTGAAGTGGAGCAGGTAGCCCTTTTGGATGATGCTTAGCACCCAGGCATCCCCTGTGATGACTGGCCACCTGTCTGCGTACAGGGTCAGCTGACCTCCTGTGCCCTGGTGAGGAGGAGAGGCTATGCTGGCATAGTCAAAAACTCCCTCCCTGCTGTGCAGGAGCCGGGGTAGGAGGTTTGGGAGTCTTCTGCCTACGGGGCCCATGACCCTGCCCCTTGGCCTGCTGGCCCTGTTGGGGAGCTGCAGAGGCCTGGAAATGAGGGTAGGATTTGTAGGCAGTGGTCTTCCTCAGGTAAAAGGCCTTTTTCCCCAAGCTCTTCTTCTTCTGAGAAGGGGCAGAGGTTTTCCTGGACAGCCTGGTCCGGGTGAGAGTCTCTGACTCGTGTTCTGCAGCTTTATCAGCCATGGGCTTGCCAAAGAGGTTCTCACCTTGACAAGGGACATCGACCAACTTGTCCTTTACCCATGGCTCGAGGTCCGATGACTGTAGCCAGGCTGACGGCGTGCACCGATGCCGGCCCCGGCTACTCGGGCCGAAGCCTCGAAGCCATCATAAGCTGCTCGAGAGATAAACTTAGAGCACTCTCGAATACCCGAGGACAAGGCCTTGAACCTCTGCAAAGGTTCCTCGGAGAGACCAGCCGAGAACCCGGCAATTTCTTTTGCCAGGTCCCGAAGGTATATGCCCATGTACAGCTAGTAGGTCTGGACACGGCAAGCAAGCATAGAGCCCTGGAAGCACTTTCTACCGAGGGCATCCAGGTTCCGGGCCTCCCTGCCGGGGGCACTGAGGAGTGCATCTCCTGACTCTTCAGACGATGCATGGCCGATTCCACAACCATGGAGTGGTGCGGTAGCTGTGCCTTCTGGAACCTGGGGCTCTTGCGGACTCAATAGATGGAATTGACCTGCTTGCTTAAAACCGGCATCAAGGCCGGTGCCTCCCACATGCGGAAGAGCAACCGCTCCAGCATAGGAGGAACCGGTACAGTAAAGGCCTCCTTGGGGGGAGAGTCATACTGCAGGGCCTCGAGCTCCTCGGCTCGAGGCTCCTCCTCAGGGTCTGCGGGGAAGGCCAAGGCTTTGGCCATGTCCCGCACGAAGTCCGAGAACTGGGTATCCTCCGGTGGGGACCTTCTCCGAGGCTCGGACTCCGGTAAGTCCAAAGGGACACACCAGGTCCGGTAGGTGTCTGGTGACTCCTCGTCCTCCGTCTCCCACCACGACTCCTCCGAGGAGGAATCGAGCGGCTCCGGCACCATCCGCCCCGACACCGAGGGTACCGGTGTCGACGACCTCGGTCCCGAACGGGAGGCCGAGGGTGACCTTGGCTGAGGATCAACTCGAGATCGCATGGTCTCGAGGACTGCCTCGGCCTCCGGGGTCGACTTGGGCGTCGAGGTCCCGGTGGTCGGGGCAGATGCACCGGTGAGACCAGCGATCAGCACCCGCTGCTGCTCCATGAAGGCAGACAGTCTGCACTCCAGGGCCATCAACCTGAGACCAAGCTCAGGAGACCCAGCAGCCTTTGAATCGGGCCCTGACGGCATCAGGCCCGACATCGGCTCCCCCAGAGGAGAGTCCACGAGGACTACAGTATTCACGTGGCTCGGGGCCTCCGTCTCCACACGAGGATGCTTGGCAGGCCTCTCCGACTCCGAAGACCTGGGACAACGTTTGGGGCTATGCGACTTGGCCCTTGAGGAGCCAAGAGCATCCACCAAGGCCGCCCTCGCGGGTTTCTTCTTCCTTCGTTGCTCCCGCGAGGGGGACCTTCTTTCAGAGGAGCCCCGACGATGCTCGGGGTCAGACTCCCGAGGCGTCGAGGCCTCTGACGAAGTCCGGACCCTTCCAGACACAGAGTCTGAAAAGATCCTCTCACGTTGGTGCTGACGGCTCCACAATGCCTTTGAGGACATTTTGCCACACGGGCCACAACCCATGGAGTCATGGTCGGGCCTGAGGCACTGGAGGCAGCAGTCTTGTGTGTCGGTAAGAGACATAAGTTTCTTACACCGATCACACTTCTTAAACCCACTGGCAGCCAACAGGGGAAAAAGGGCCCCTGCCAGGTTGAAAGACAGGGCTGCCAGGGAAAAATAGAAAAAGGCGCGAATGCAGTCACTAAGGACAAAACCTGAAAAACTAGGAGCCGGGCTCGGCACCGGTGTACCGGGCCCAGGCAGGAAAGGGAACCGGTGTCGAACCAAGAAACAAACAAAGATTCAATGCCGAAAAATCAACTTTTTCACAGGTAACACAGACACACGTCCGTAGGGCTCCGCGGAAAAAAGAAGACTGAGCAAGATGGCACCCTTGGGCGGTAAGAGGACCGCGCATGCGTGCTGTATTCCCAAAGGCTTTCCTTGAAAGCTGGGGAAATGCTCCGCATGGGGGCTCCGTCGGCGTCGACATCACCCATATGTGAGGACTGACGTACTGCTTGGTCCTGGAGAAGAATCTGTATGAGATGGCAGGCATTTATCCCAGAAAGTTTTGTTTTGCAAAGCATTTCTAGAAACCTCTATATAACTACGTTAATTTTCTGATCATTCTGTAAAAATAACATTTAACTTTCTTTTATCACCTTTGTATAGATACTTTTGTAAAAACAACAATTTAAACCTTTCTATCAATCACCAACCTCCAAAGGGGAGAGGGAGACCAGCAAGGAGGAGGTTACAATAGTCTAGACGGGAGGTAACTAAAGAGTGGATAAATGTATTTATTTATTTCTCTTATATACCATGGTATTTGACATCAGTGCGGTTTACATGGAACATTACATTGAACAGGACATTATAACTTGGAGATAACTATTTTACAGGGAACATGGGCAATGGAGGGTTAAGTGGCTTGCCAAGACCACAAGGAGCACCTGTGGGACTAGAAACCCCAGTCCTTCCGGCCCAAGGTTGCTGTCCTCTAGTGGGATTTGAACCCCGGCCTGAAGTACCTTGCCCCAACCACTAGGCCACTCCTCCACTCCAAAATGTCTTAGTAGTGTGTGTAGTAAGGAAGGGACAAATTTTATCAATGTTATAGAGAAAGAAGAGACAGGATTTAGCTGTCTGTTGGATGTGTGCAGAGAATGAAGTGTAAAGGTCTGAATGTCCACCTGTGTGTATGTATATCTGGGTCTTATTTTCTGCAAATTGACACAAAGAAATTGTGCAAAAGAAAGAGCGAGAGAGGAAAAGAGAATCCAAAGATATTGCAGGAAACAGAAACTGAGAGCATCATGGGAGGGGAATGAGGAGGAAGAGCCTCGGAGACTTGCAAGGAATAAAGAACGGAACTTTCTTTCCTGGACTGAGCAGTGCCAGTCTCATTTCCCCTTCTGCTTGCCCCATGCAGTGTGTGTGTCTCCGAGGCTGGATCTTGGCACTGCCTCCCCTGCTGCCGGCCTCCTGCCAATCTCCTACCTGCTGAGCAGAAAACCCTGCGGCCATTCTCCTGCCCTTCTCTGGAACTCTTCTTGGTTCCCTCTTTGCAAAGCTGGTAGTGTGAATTCTGCTGGTGCTAACACAAAGCGTCTTTCCGGGTAGCTTCAGTGGAAGGAAGTGTGAACAGAAAACAGAGGGAGGGACGCTGGAGACCGAGTACCCTCCCCCAGCTCTGTGAAGCCTGAGAAAGGGGTTGTACTTATGCTGGGTCATCTCACAGATCCACTTCCTGAGATATTCAGGCAGATGAAAACAAGGCAAGATGGAGGAGTTACTAACAACAAAATGCCCTGGAGAAATTCACATGTCTGATCTATAGGAAAAAAGATTTTATATGCACAGAACAAGTTCCAGCTACAGAGCGCTATAAAAAAAAAACTACAATTTCTCGATGGGAGTGTCACAGTGCCCTCTGGGAACTGTAGTCCTTCCTAGGAGCGAATCTCTGTTTGGGAGCGTCAGAGTGCACTCTGGGAGCTGTAGTCCTTCCTACAACGTATTACTCTATGGGAGTGTCACAATGCAGTCTCAGGTGCTGTAGTCATTCCTAGGGGGTATTTTTCTGTGGGAGTGATATAGTGCACTTTGGGAGCTGTAGTCCTTCTTAGGAGGGATTCACTGTTTGGGAGTGTCACAGTGCACTCTGGGAGCTGTAGCCTTTTGTAGGAGGGATTGTCTGTTTCAGACTGTCGCAATGAACTCTGGGGGCTGTAGTCCTTCCTAGTAGGGATTACTGTGTGCACGTTACAAGTGCACCCTGGGAGCTGTAGTTCTTCCTAGGGAGTATTACTCTGTGGAGCGTCACAGTATACTGTCAGGTGCTGTGGACGTTTCTAGCAGGTATTTATTTCTGGGACTGTTACTGTTACAGCTTGTGGGATTGCAGATCCAGCCTTTGTTCAGCTTCTGAGCATCTCCAGGCACTCTTGGAATCAGCCCAGGATAGGGGGGAAGGAGAGGAGAAAGCATGGTGAGCCTTTATTACTGAAGCTTGTGCTTTGTAGAAAGTTCATCAGAGCATGATACACTGAGGGAAAAATAAACCTCCTAACATAGTATGTGAGAGCAGATAATGACCTGCATGGAACAGAGTGGAGGAATAGCCTAATGGTTAGAACAATGAGACCACGGTTTGATTCTTACTAGCACTCCTTGTGGCCTTGGGCAAGTCACTTAACCCTCCATTGTCTCAGAAAAATCCAAGTTATCAATATTCTTGTTTAATGTTCATTGCCAAGTTGAAGTTACAACATAACCTGCTTTAATGAAATGAAAAAGCGGTATATAAAAAAAACTGTTAAAAAATAAAAATGGGCAATCTAGTCTATGGGGTATGTTTACTAAACTGCGTTAGGGCGATTCGCGTTAGGAGCCGCGGTAGAGACAGAAACCCCAAATAAGGACATGGGCGGTACATCATTTCCGAGAACGCGCGTTACAAGGCGCCATAAATGAACGAGCGCTACAGGTCACGTTACCGCGCGTTAATCTTAAGAAGGCGCGCAGGCATACAAGCACAGCAGCAGAGCTGTAGCACAATGGTTACAACACTGACTGATGGTACAGGGGTCATGGGTTCGATTCCCCAGTGGGCCTAATGTATAAGGCTGGCTGAGGCAGCACCCTTTACATTTAAGTAGTGATTGTTGAGGCATGTGATGTGTATTTTAATTAGTGCTGCCAGTAAACACACCCTCACGGTGGCATAATCTAAGGTGCCGCATAAGGCACCCCATAACGCACTCCATAGGGCATATTATAAAGTGTACTGTCCGCCAAGGCACCCTATAATGTCCCCTAGGACACCTTATAAGGATGCGAACAAAGCCCTGGCTGGTTGCAGGACTGCACGTCACCACACAAACTGTCTGCTGTGGTTACCAGGATAGGGGTAACCCACCCGTACCCAGAGTAGCCACAGACAGTCACATTGTGCGGGTACAGTGCCCACCCTGAGGTTGAGGTGGGGCGCCCAGCACCAGGTCCACAGCACCTTTCATGGCTGAAATACACCATGCTGCAGATCCCCATCAGTGTGTGATAGGTAGTTCAGTTAGCCACACCTAGGATACATCTGTGTCCTGCTGTATGTCTCGGTCATGTCTAGTTCCTATGGGCGATCCTGCACCCAGAATAGTGCATATCCTGTGTTGGTGCCATCGTTACCTGCTGTAGGGGGGCGGGATGTATGGACCCATAGGCAGATTATGTACCACCACACAACCCACCCTCTGGGGCTCAGGGTGGGAAACAGGATCACCCACCAATAGATCCAGAGTCTACCTCCCTGCAATGGCAGCAGTAGAGGGGACCAGCAACCCCAGTCCTGCTGGGGAACAGACAGAGCGGTACACATCCATAACGCAATAGCAGACAGACGGCAGTGCGCTTACGATCATTAACGTTACATAACGCGCGTTATTTACGATTACCGCAGTTTAGTAAACATACCCCTATGTCTTTGATTAGTGCTGTTTACACTACTCTGTGCAGGTTACCCTCTTCTACGGTAGTTGCTGAAGTGCAAAAGTTATTTAATTTTCCTTTGATTGCCTCCTCATGCCTTTTTGAATTTCTTCAGTGGTTTTGCTCTCACACCTCTGCCCCATCAGGCACCAGTGATCTGTCTGTGGGTCCTGCTCTTTCAAGATTTTATTTATTCATTTATTGATTTGTTTAACTGTTCTTTTTATACTGCACTGTTTATTTAATGATGGCTACAAAGTTGTTACAAGAAACAATGAGAATTTAGGTACTGCAACAAAACGTACATACCTTTTACATGAGATAAACTATAATACCGTGGGACACCTTGTGTGTACAGCAAACAGCAGCAGAATGGATGTGTGGATATCTAACCAAGGAATGAGCCTGGGGTGGGCGGGAGGGTTATTAAAAGGGAAGGCTTTGGTGGGGGGGGGGGGGTGGAGAGGAAGAGTTCATGTATGCTTGTATGCAAATGCTAGAAGTCTAAAGAATAAGATGGGAGAGTTAGAATATATAGCACTAAATGAAAGGTTAGATATGATTGGAATATCAGAGACATGGTGGAAGGAGGACAACCAAATGCTAGAAGTCTAAAGAATAAGATGGGAGAGTTAGTTGGTTGGAAGATCCAGTACCGAGTAGACCTGTGTGGCTAGATATAGAAGTGGGCCTTTGCTAACCGATTCCTTACCTTTCTCCCTGGTATGACTCTCCCATCAGACTCCCACTATCCACCAATGCTTTTAGACACTTTAGGTGCCTTTAATACTCTCATGCAATCTTTAGACTCCCGACTCTGGTCAGTGCAACTTCAGCATCGCATTCGGAGCACTAGAGTACTCCCGCCATCGGCATTCTCTACATAAGGTTGATTGGAGACTTTCCGATCTCTCGGTAGTTCACCGGGTGTAGCATCCAATTTTACTAAACCTTATGTAATGCTATCACTAGAGATACCTCTATAGCGCAGAAAGTATGGGAGAGAGAATCGTAGGTGACTTTGACTTCGGAGCAATGGAGCCTTATCTGGAGTGGAGGGACACGGGTTCCCGACCCGCCTCACTCACTCAGACCCTCTTCTTTCTAGCCCACCGGTGTTTTCACACTCCTCACAGATTAGACAAATGGAACACTACTCAGGGCAATGGTTGCTGGACACGTCCTGCGGCCATTGGTTCATTGCCTCATGTTATGCATGAATATCCCGCACTACAGTATTACTGGCGTCGGGTCTGGGGTCGTATTTAGTCTATCTCGCACTCTCAGGAGTCCCTTTCTTGGAGGATAGTGGGACTTCGCCCAGTTGCGGGGATCCCCTCTCTCCCAAAAATGGCTTATCTCCTTTCGAACTTTATGCTTGGCATTGCTATCTCCCTAATTAAGTAATACTGGAAAATTAGCTCCCATCTGAGCCCCAATGAATGTTGGAATTATGCCTGTCTTTACAGTAAATATGAACAAATACCTCGTCTGTTCGCTTCCTCCGTTCAGACTCCTTCTCATTGGTCTCAATGGAAGATGCTCAATGACTATGTACATTTTGCTAAATGCTCTCATCTGACTGTCTAACTTTGTATATATCTCTGTCCCATGATCATGCTGTATTGTAGATACTCTTTTGATCGTTTGATGTATAATCACTGTTAATTGGAAGCGCTCACATGCTGATATAATCGGGTAGAGAAGAAGCATCGGGGTGGGGGGTAATGGGTTTACTTTTCCTTATTGTATACTTGTTTTGTCTCTTTTGGTGTGTTGTTTCTTTTGTTTGTTGCAAAATGAAAATAAAAGTTAAAAAAAAAAAAAAGATGGGAGAGTTAGAACATATAGCACTAAATGAAAGGTTAGATATGATTGGAATATCAGAGACATGGTGGAAGGAGGACAACCAGTGGGACACTGTGATACCTGGGTACAAACTATATCGTAATGATACAGCTGATCAAATTGGTTGAGGGGTTGCGCTCTATGTTAGAGAGGGCATTGACTCAGAAAGGATTAAAGTTTTGCAGGAAACAAAATCTGCTGTAGAATCTATATGGATTGAAATTCCATATAAAAGGGGTAAGGCCATGGCAGTGGGGGTGTACTATCGAGCACCTGGCCAGAATGACCAAATGGATGATGAAATGCTCAAAGAAATCAAGGAAGCTAACAAAAGTTACAGCACAGTAATAATAATGGGTGATTTCAATTACCCCGGTATCGACTGGGTCAGTGTCACGTCAGGACATGCTAGGGAGATAAAGGGGCATGTTTACTAAAAACCGCTAATTAGCGCGCCGCAAAATAGCGCACTAAAAGCGGTACTTAAGAGCGCTTAAATGCCCCACAAACGTGCGATGAAGCCCCGCACACTTGCGCGTCACAGTAACGGGTGCTGCACAAGTACGTGCCCGCAAATGTCCGATAGAGGCGTGGAAAGGCTAACGGAGGGCGGAGGAAGGCCCTGGAGGGGCGGAGAGAAGGGGTTAATGGGCGGGGAAGGGGAGGGGAGAGGTGCCCCGCACATTATCGGGGCTGAATTTCCAAAAAAAATAGCGCGAGTGAATCACTCGCGTTAGAATGCATTTAAAGGGAAGAGAAACCATTTCCGTCAGCAATGTACAGCAAAACCGGGGAAACCTGAAAAACGTGAGCAGTGTGATACATGTGCACAGCACAAAAGTGCAATTATAAATAGAAAATGACCACCACAAAAATATGAAAAATAGTAATTCAGTTGGGGAACATTTATAGTGATGGGCAAAACTAGATAACACACCCAGGAAAGCTCCAAAAAAAAGGAAATGATTTATGGAAATGTGTTCGGAGCGGAGACTCGTCCAAAAAACATTTCCCTTTTTCTGGAGCTATCCTGGGAGTGTTATCCAGGGTTGCCCATTAATATCACTGTTGCCCAGCTTGGGTATATGTTTTCCCCCTTTGTTCCGTGGTCATTCCCGGGTTTTATTTGCACGTTTGTCACCACACAGGGTGAAGGAGCCCACAGTAAAAATGCATACAGCAGGGTTTGTGACTCCATCCTGCCAGGTTTACTACCTCCAGGGGCTGCACTGTCTCTGTGGTGCAGAGGACATAGCCATGACCTCTAGGACTAGAAAGCCAGAAGTTCAAATCCCAGCTGGGGCACTTGCCAGCCCCATCCATATATTTTACCCACCACTAAACAAAGATAGAGCAGACACCCCTGTATTGCAGGGAACATAAGCATGGGGGAAACACCCATATGTTACCCAACATCGCACACACACCACAACAATGGGCATACCTACAGCCAAGTCCCCCAAATGCAGTCCCGTACTGCCACATTGCAATCAGGTCATCTGCTTTTTCTAAGAGAAGCTCATGCCAGCATGTTGGCGCACGAGTACATGTGGTGCAGGGGGCAGTGGCAGCTAGCCACAGAGGACAGCGGCCAAGCCATGTGCAGGCTGGCACAGTCCACTGCAACACACAGGCCCTGCCAGATCCACAGGCATGGATGTTCCAGGGAATCCAGGCCATCTGTGGCTACAAGGTGGTGCAGTGCACACAGACAGTGCATACAAGAACAGAAGGTCACAGGTTCAAAGCCCAGCTGGGGCTACCACCAATCCTTCCCACATATTTTTCCCACAGCTACACAGTGATAGTAAGGACAAACCTTTTGTGGCGAGGACATATGCAATGGTACTACGTCTATCTTTTACCCCACTGAGCACAGACACCATGTACAGGGGCAGTACCTAGAGCAGAATCTCCCAAATGCAGTCCTGGTGGGCCACACACCAGTCAGGGTCCATGCTGCCACTCATACAAATGCCTGTGCTGTATATCTATGCACCACCCCCATGGCATGTAGATGTAGCTCATGCATATTCATGAGGAACAGCAGGTTAAACCCGATCAGTGTGATGCACACCTGGACTGGAGTTGGGAATCTCTGCCGTAAAGCAGCAGCCAACAGGGGCAGACACACCCACACCCACACCCACAGGCCCCATTGGCCAATGTCTCCTGGAGAGGCAGAACATTGGACCCTGCGTGCATCTCCCAATACTAGCACCTGCATACCCTAGCAATGGAACCCTACACCTGAGGTATACGGTACACAGCTCTGAGACGCTTGCTAGGAGTACTGGCAGATAGATATCCATACGTTACGCACATACTGCTAGTTGACCCCATCCGAACAATCTGTTTGGTGTTTGCGGTGCGTGCTCCAGCCCTTGCCTCTGACGGTGTTTACCACCCTGGGGAGTGACCCCCAGCAGTACTGCGTAGCATATCCATGCTTTGCCGTGCCCAGCACCGGTTTGGTGGGCAAGGCTAATTACCTCCTCAATAGTAGCACCATGATGGCATAGGTGTGGAATTGTGTGTCTGTCTATACAGTGGGTGTTGGCTGCATGCCCCTTCCACAGCCCACACTGCCAACAATGTTGCCAGTATTGGCCTGCCAATGTGCATAATGAGTAGCAAGGGACCATGGGTATATCTCAGACAGAGTGGGACTGACCAGGATGCAGCTGCACAGGGCATAGGGCACTGGCAGGGGCATGGTAGTGCCCGGCCACCACCTACACAGACAGGGTGACCTCTGTATGTGCTGCTGGGGGATCACTCTCACCCTGAGTGTGCAGTGACGGCAGCATGGCTAGGCACCCCCATAGTGCTATATTGTGATTCTCCCATGTGATATGTATGGGTGTCCTGTGGGGGCCTCTTCATGGACTTATCTGTCTGTGTGTGCTGCCACCCCAGTTGTGGGTGCATACATGCCCATCAGGACCAGCCAGCAGACTGTTCACAGCTGATATGTGTTGTGATGGAGTGCCTTGCAGGGTGCAGTGGCTGATGGCTTGCTGCAGGTGAATATCAGATAGTGGTGGGGTGCATCTTTGAATATCCAGGCCTAATGTCTGTCTGATACTGTGTTATGGATGTGTGTGGAGCTGCTTGGACTGCCCTGTAGGGTGTCTGTTCCCTAGCAGGACTGGGGTTGATGGTCCACTCTACTGCCATCGGGGTGGGGATCTGTTGAGGTGAAGCCCTGTTTTATCCACCTGGGGGTCCATGGGGTGGGGGTCCCCACTAACTGAGCCAGACAGAGATCTCCAAAATGTTTATGCAGCACCTACCTATTCCACAGGTTATTGCTGCTTTGGAGCTCTGCCATGCCTGGTGTTGTGGACCTGGTCCTGGGCGCAACATCTCACACTCAGGGTGAGCACAGTAACCGCACAATGTGATGGTGTTTAGCTACTCTTTGCCATTTGTCCACCCACTCAGGACACCCTACCAGGCCGAGGTGCTGTGTGGGTGCACACGGACACTTCCCCCTACCATGCCGGGGAGCTTTAGGGGTGCATTTCCCATCCTGTGTTCAATCGTGGACAGCTGATTTGCATGTGCAGTGCATCATGGGTACGAGTGGTTCACAACAGCAGACTGTCAGTGAGGTGACGTACAGGCTATCTGCAGCCAGCCAGGGGCTGTTTACAGTTATAGAGCTGTAGCCCAATGGTTACGTCACTGCTTGTGCAGCCAAATGTCATGGGTTCAAACCCACTGTGGGGTTATGTGATAGGGGTGTCCACAGATTTATTTTAATTTACTGTACATATGTTGCTGCCAGCAATACCACCCTCAGCGTACTGTACCCATAAGGTGCCTCTGAGGGTGCTTTATGGGGCGCCCTATAGGGCACGTTACGGCTGCCAGCCATATAAGGTGCACTATACATTATCCTGTGTCGCAACATACATGCTGCCCTATAGGGGACATTCTAGGGTGCCTTGGCGGACGGTGCAATGTAACATGTGCCTTATGGGCCGCCTTATATTAATATGCTGTGAGAGTGCGTTTGTTAGTGGTTATCACAAAATAAAATTAGAAAGCCTCCTACAGCACTCCACAACATATAACATACCGCCTCAGCTAGCCTTTTTCACTGGGCATTGTGAGGGATCAAACTCTTGGTCCCTGCACCATTGGTCAGTGTCTTAACCATTGTGCTGTGGCTGTGCTCCTTTGCTTTGGCATCAGCGCGCCGCCTTATGCCCATCAGTGCGCCACCTCCTGCTGCCCACAATTAGTGCGCCGCCTTGTGCCGCCCAAAAAGAACAGTGCGCCGCCTTGTGCCGCCCAGATAGTACAGTGCGCTGCCTTATGCCGTACAAAATGAACAGTGTGCCGCCTAAAAGTACTTTGCCTCCTGAACCACTTTTACACATTCAAGGTGTTGCCTCAGCTGGCCTTTTTGTTGCACACACTGGGGGATTGAACCTGTGGCCCCTGCACCATTGGTTAGTGTGTTCACCGTTGTGCTACAGGTCTGTTCTGATATGTGCTCAGTAGCGCCCCCTTAGCCTTCCCACGCGCTAATGTGGGAGCGGAAATTAGCGCGACGCGCACACGTACGGTAGGGGTTTTTTCTTCTTTCTGCCTGAACCGCCCACTCCTTATATGGCACACGCACACTACCGCGGCCCCGCATGTTAGGAATGTTTAGTAAACATGCCCCAAAGTTCCTAGATGAAATAAATGACTGCTTCTTGGAGCAGCTGGTTCATGAACCGACCAGAGGGGAAGCCATATTAGACCTAGTCCTTAGTGGAACACCAGATCTAGTGCAAGAGATAAGGGTGTTGGGGCCACTTGGCAATAGTGATCATGGCATGATCGCCTTTGATTTAATTAGTGGAGGAGGGATAGTAAGGAAATCCACAGTACTACCTTTTAACTTTCGAAAGGGAGACTATGATAAAATGAGGAAAACAGTTAAGAAAAAACTAAAAGGAGCAGTTGCGAAGGTTAAAGACATACATCAAGCTTGGGTGTTGTTGAAAAATACTATCTTGGAAGCCCAGACCAGCTGTATTCCACGCTTTAAGAAAAGTGGAAGGAAGTCCAAAAACTGCCAGCATGGTTTAAAGGTGAGGTCAGAGAGGCTGTTGTTGCCAAAAAAGCATCTTTCAGGAAATGGAAAAAAGAGCCAAATGACGAAACCTGGAAACAGCACAAGCACTGGCAAGTCAAATGCAAGGCATCGATAAGGCAGGCAAAGAGAGAATTTGAGAAGAAGCTTGCTGCGGAAGCAAAAACGCGAAATAAAGACCTTTTCAAGTACATTCGTAGCAAAAAACCTGTGAGAGAGTCAGTTGGTCCATTTGATGATAAAGGACTCCTAACCCGACTCCAATGCAAAGGGATCCAGGGGTTAGCACTGGATTGGTGTAAATCGTACCTGGAAGAGCGCTGGCAACATGTTCGCATGGGAACAAACACCTCAGAACCATTTCAGTTAAAACAAGGAGTCCCCCAAGGATCCTCCCTCTCGGCGCTACTCTTTAATATCTATATGCAGCCGTTATGTGAGATCACACGTTCATTCGGAGTATCCTCTCTAATCTATGCAGATGACGTGCTGATTTTCACACCAATCAACATCACTCTGCCAGATTTCACGGTACTAGTAGAGTGCTTCGATGCAATAGCAGACTGGCTTCTCACACAGAACATGAGAATAAACTTCAAAAAAACCGAAGTTTTAATCATCACCAAGAATAAGGAATTTTCACCCCCACCCTAAAAGTACGGGACGCCGAACTGCCAGTCAAAACCACCATAAAATATCTAGGTGTAACTCTAGACCATCACCTAAACTTCAAAGAGCACATAAACTGTACAGTAAAAACCATCTACTTCAAGATTAAGACCCTCCGACACCTCAAAAACATGCTCGATCCCGACAACCTCCGCACCATCTTTCAAGCAACAGTCACTCCCCACTTTGACTATGCAAACATAGTTCTCCACAGCCTCCCAAAAAGCACCCTAAACACGCTTCAATTAGCAATGAACACCGCTGCTCGCATCCTCCATGGGGCCTCAAGGAGTGATCATATAACCCCCATATTAAAGGAATTACACTGGCTCCCAATACCTTACAGAATTACATGCAAAGCGCTACTTACAACATTTAAGGCCATTAATAACTTAGCGCCCCCAGCAATCTGCATACTCCTCATTCACACCCCTAATACCAGATCTAGGAGATCGGTCACGGCCAATACCCTAACCATACCAACCGACTCCACAAAGCGTTCAAATGCAACCACGGAAAGAGCATTCTCATACTTCGCTCCTAGATGCTGGAACAATCTTCCTCCCTCCATAAGAGCAATCAAGGACCTCAAACAATTTAGAAAAGCTATAAAACACCACCTGTTCCTCTTACACTTCTCCCAACATCAGTTACCATCTCCTACCCTCTCAACTTTTCCTAAGCCCCCTTTATAAAACAAAATTGATCTGATCCATCTCTTCTGTATAACAAGAAAGATACCATTGTATATAGTTGTATAATTAAGATGTACAAAGTTTTCCTAGTTGAATCCTGTTAGATCTCCTGTTACATGTAAGCTCACGACAGCATGTTGCTATCTGTGAGCATTTTACGTTTACTGTAAACCGCACTGATGACAAAGAGCGCGGTATATAAGAACTTTAAATAAATAAATAAATAAATAAAAAGGGGTTAAAGGAGCACTAAGAGGCGACAAGGCGATAGCGGAGAGACTGAATGAATTCTTTGCTTCGGTCTTTACTGAGGAAGATGTAGGGATGTTACCCATGACTGAAGTGGTATTTAAAGGTGCGGAAGAATTGAAGGAAATATCGATACATCGGGAAGATGTCTTACAACTATTAGATAAACTGAAGAGTAGCAAATCACCTGGGCCGGATGGTATACATCCAAGGGTGTTGAAAGAACTGAAATATGAGATTGCAGAACTGCTATCAGTAATCTGTGAACTATCATTAAAATCATCTCTAATACCTGAAGATTGGAGGATAGCCAATGTAACACCAATTTTTAAAAAGGGTTCCAGGGGTGATCCGGGAAACTACAGACTGGTGAGCCTGACGTCAGTACCGGGAAAAATGGTAGAAACCATCATAAAGAATAAAATTACTCAGCATGTAGATATTCACAACCTAATGGGAGACAGCCAACATGGCTTTAGACAAGGAAGATCTTGTCTTACTAATCTGTTATGTTTTTTTGAAGGAGTGAATAAACAGGTGGAAAAAGGTGAGTTGGTTGATATTGTGTATCTGGACTTTCATCAAGCCTTTGACAAGGTCCCTCATCAGAGACTTTTGGCAAAACTAAAGAGTCATGGGATAGGAGGCAGTGTACTATTGTGGATCAGGAACTGGTTAAAAGATAGAAAGCAGAGGGTAGGGCTAAATGGCCAATTTTCCCAATGGAGAAAGGTGAATAGTGGTGTACCCCAGGGATCTGTGCTGGGTCCGCTGACCTGGAAAGTGGAATAATGAGTGAGGTTATCAAATTTGCAGATGACACAAAACTATTTAAAGTTGTTAAAACCCAAGAGGATTGTGAAAAATTGCAAGAGGATCTTGATAAATTGGAAGACTGGGCATCAAAATGGCAGATGAAATTTAATGTGGACAAGTGCAAAGTTATGCACCTAGGGAAGAACAACCCAAACTATGGTTGTAATGGCAAGCGCTTTGAAAAGCTCTTATTCTATCACTCACCCACAGAAGGAAGACTCACAGACAGGCTGGAATGCAATCAGGATCTTTAATGTGCACACAGGATCAGACAGAGATACCAGCAACCTCCACAAGGGTCTGAACCCCGAGGGACGGCCTACAATGCCTTATATACAGTACAGTTTTAAACTCATTCTACAATCCCATTTGCCACAGGTATTTCCTGCCCACCAATCAGCAGCCCCTGGGGAGGTACCTGGGTGACCTGTCCAAACCGGTATGCTCTGGTCTGTTGGTTTCAGGGCTAGGGAAATACTGTGCTCAGACCTGGAGTGGGGGAAGGGTGCCTACTGGAATCTCATTGTCTTTCTCTTAGCAGGCTGATTACCTCATGGCTTGCGGGGGAAGGGTCAGGCTGATCAGAGCCTCATGGCTTGCAGCATGGCTTGGGGGAAGGGCTATCTACAGCTCGCCGCATGGCTTGGGGAAAGGGCTACCTACAGCTACCTCATGGCTGCCTCAGCTGCAGGCGATGCCCCCTAAAAAGTGCAGCAAGCCATGAGTTATGAGTGAGGTGTGTGATTTGATCTTTGACCACAATGTTAAGATCCAGCAGACTTGCGACTCTATCTTGATAAACATTTTTATTCATTATAAATTGTCTTTCTTGAACAGACACGTAACAAGAACTATCTGTCATGGGTATGTCTACAGCACTGCGTACATCTAATAACATTCTAGGAATGATAAATAGCAGAAGTGGTAAATTCCTGAATTTATACATCTTCCAAGATATTTAATAGGAACACACTGAATTACACTTAATTCTATCACATAGATAAATCTTTACCATTTACCGAACTGCTGTGAATTGATAACGCGTGACTCTAATGATTCCCTGAAAGATGATTGGCTGTCTCTGTTCTGGGCGGGGTAGTGGGAGCTCTTCAGACATACATCTTTCCCGCTGTATTTTTATATCCTTTTCCTTCACATTATGAGTCATTGCTGATCTCTTCCGTTCACTGTACAGTCTTGCTCTTTCTCCTCCCACCATGCTGTTAACCAGTCTTTCCCTTTTAGCATATTCCTACCCATCCTACCATCTTCCTCCTCTAAAATAAGCCCAGCCTCCCTTCCCCCTGCACCATTACTCCAGTCAGCCAGGTTCCCAGTTCCTACCCCAACAAGCCTAGTTAGCCATCCTGCAGTCCAGCCCTTACGCCAGATTCAAGTTCAGGATCAGTGACTGCAATGCTGGAACAGAAACTGCCTCTCCTCTGTACTGTGGCTTTTCTTCTGCTAATCTATGGCTTTTATTCTTTGGAGAGTCACCTCAGCCATGTGTGTAGGGCAATAGAAAGTGCCCAACATATCATCTTGGTAAATTTTTTATGTTTCTATATTATTTAAGCTGTTTTTAAGTTACTGATGAATTGAAAAAGCGTTTTCCTTCCCTGTGGGTGGAATATGAAAAAGGAGGCTTGCTGTGATCTCCAGAGTTCATGTCAAAAATCCCTTCTGGATCCATTTTATTTATTTATTTATTTAGACAGATTTGTATGCCACCTTATCCTTCAATCTAGGTGGTCACGTCACATCACAGTTGGGGGGTTACATTTAACAATAGGGTACGTGTAAACATTTAGACAGTACAGTTACTTAACAGCATTTAGACAGTACAATTGAAGGGTAACATTTAACACAAGGGTATTTAATAACGTGGTATGATAAGCTTGTGTGTGTAGATAGGATGTGTGCGTGCTTAGTTGGTGGAGGTAGTAGTATTTCTGTTTGGGTAGGGGATGTTGCCTGAGTGTTCATATGTCATATTTCCATATCCTAAAAAGGATATAGAGTTATTAGAAAAGGTTCAGAGAAGAGCCACCAAAATGGTAAAGGGGATGGAAGGATACTCCTATGAAGAAAGGCTAAAAAGGTTAGGGCTCTTTAACCTGGAAAAGAGACGGCTGAGGGGAGATATGATAGAAGTCTATAAATTAATGAATGGAGTGGAACGGGTAAACGTAGATCGATTGTTTACATTATCAGAATATAGAAAGACTAGGGGACATGCAATGAAGCTACAGGGTAAACTATTTAAGACTAATAAAAGAAAATATTTTTTCACTCAACGTGTAATCAAACTCTGGAATTTGTTACCAGAGGATGTAGTAAAGGCTGTTAATGTAGCTGGGTTTAAAAAAGGTTTGGACAAGTTCCTGGAGGAAAGGTCCATAAACCATTATTAAGAAGGGACCCAGGATATCAATGCTTGACCCAGTACAAGCATTGCGGAACCTGTGTCTTTTGGGGAAACTGCTAGGTACGTATGACCTAGATTGGCCACTGTTGGAAACAGGATACTGGGCTTGATGGACCTTGGTCTGACCCAGTATGGCATATCTTATGTTCTTATTTTCTTATGTTTCTATGAATAACAATGTTTTGAGGTCTTTGCGGAAGTCTGTGAGGTCATCTAGTGCCCTCAGGCTCGTTGGGAGGGAGTTCCATAGTGCGGATGCCAGCAGTGATGGTACTCTTTTTGAAGTTGTTTGTTTGGTTTTGTGATAGCCTGCAGGTGTGCATTTTATGATGCAGCCTACAATGAATCTCCATGTAACCTAGAGAGAGTGAAAGGTGCTGATGTCATAAGGAGGCATTATGACAGCAGAATCCTGGCAGGAGAAAGTGTCTCTCGCTTACCACAGAGATTCACTTGTTTATTTCCAAACACTGAGGAGTTTGAAGAGGGCAAAGATAAACAATGAAAACCCAAAAAGTAGCGGTTCTCAAACTTGCCTCCCAGCTAATCGGGTTTTCTGGATATCCATAATGAATATGCATGAGAGAGATTTGCATGCACTGCCTCCATTGTATGCAATCTTTTCATACATATTCATTGTGGATATTCGGAAAACCCAACTGGCTGGGAAGAATCCAGGACAGGTTTGGAAACTCCTGCTCTAAAGTGTAAGAGCACTGGAAGCTCATCTGATATCACCAGTGCACAAGCAGGAGCTGGAAGCGATGTCTGGTCGGGTTGATCACCCAAATCAAAGGCAGCTGCACTATGTCAGAGCCAGTAGAGCCTCTCAGAACTACCCAGTACATGAACTGGAGCAGTTTGGCCAGCTTTGCCCCCAAAACTGTAGCAGGAGTCTCACAGGACCATTTGTCAACAGCTGTCCAAAGAGAGTCTGCCATCTTGGCTTCATTTCTCTTCCAACAGAACTCATAATCATTGGCTGGATATGTAATCAATGGGTTCCATTCATCTCTGTGTCCCTGTACCCGGCCTTTCTCCTTCTATCTTAACTTCCCATCTAATATAGATCTGTGGCAGCCCTGAGCACCAGCATCAGCATGAGACAAGTCTGAGGTAGCCTGAAGAGCACCTGAAATCTGCTCCTTGCCAGACCCGATCTGGATGGTGCTACACTGCAGAGGAGCTTTTCCTTCCTAAAACTGTATTTTCCAACTCCATTAAGAATAATGATCTCTCTCTCCATGTATGTATTAAGCATTTCAGTCTGGTTTGGACATTCATTTTGGTGTCTAAAAAATGAAAGTGTGCTCAAATTTCTTGTGCACATATATACCTATGTGTGCACAATTACTTTTTTCGGGAAAAAAGGTATAGTGCGCACTCCCACAGGATGCTTGGTGAGATACTTTGCTTAATAGGGGAGTTCTGGGTAGGTCAGTGGGTGTGTATGGATGGGGGATGGGGAGATCATTTATATAACAGCACAAGACGTACAAAGCACTGTGCAGACACTTAGAGGCCCTTTTATTAGAGGACGCTGTCAATACATGTCAATGCTGAATGCGCATTGGGACACATGTTGCCAGCTAGAGTGGGGCCATGATAGCATGGGATGATGTCTGCCGTAACCATCTAACTCGAGTTAAGGTCGTGAGTAGGGGTAAGGGCAGAGAGTGGGCGTGGTTTGCTCTGCGAAGTCAGCGTGGGGTTCACACCACATGTGAACTGCATTAGCAAGGAATCACCTAATGCCACTTCAGTAGGGGGCATTGGTGGCACCCACCCTAACACCGCACGTGATAGGGGAAAGGGCTCTGCGCTAACAGCCAGGGAAATGCCTTTGACAGTTAACATGGCGGAACTGCCCCTAATACAGCTTCGTTTCAGCACTTAGCTGCAACACTATCACGCCCCACAGAAGAGACAGTTCCTGCTCCATAGAGCTTACAAATGAAATTAAAAAGCAAAATTATGTGAGAGTTCATTTAAGATCCTACATGGCTTACAGATTCGTAGATAATATCTTCAGTGCAGTAGGACTGTAAATCCATAGCTGAACAGTTCAACGTGTACAATGAATCAAAATAGTTGAGGACTGAATTCAACCAAATGATTTTTGGCTTCCAGAGGGAACATAAGAAATGCCAAACTGGCTCAGGCCAATGTCCATCAAGCCCAGTATCCTATTTCCAACAGTGGACAATCCAGGGTACAAGTACCTAGTAGGTTCCCAAAAAGACACATAGGGGCATGTTTACTAAAACCCCGGGAAAGTGCGGGCCGCGGTAGTGTGCGGGTGCCATATAAGGAGTGGGCGTTTCTTGCTGAAAAAGAAAATCCGGAATTTACATATGCGCTAAGGTGCGCGGCGCCCATGTGTGCCCCGCACATTAGCGCATGAGAGAGCTGCGCGGGAGGCATAAGTGGCGCGCTGATGTGCAAGCAGATGAGCAGAGCCACAGCACAATGGTTAAGGCACTGAGCAATGGTACAGGGATCAGGGGTTCCATCCCCCACAGTGCTCAATGAAGACAGCTGGCTGAGGTGTTATTTTAGGAGGCATATAACTAATGGGCAGCATAAGGCGGCGCGCAGATGGGCATTAGGCAGTGCGCTAATGATTTAGAAGGCTATTTAGTATTGGGAGGCATAAGGCGGCGCGCTGATGCACAGGCTGAAGAGCAGAGCCACAGCACAATGGTTAAGGCACTGACCAATGGTGCAGGGAGCAAGGGTTCAGTCCCCCACAGTGCCCAATGAATAAGGCTGGCTGAGGCATTACATATTATGGGGAAGTTTGCTTTAGGAGGCATTTTATTTTTATTTTAATTATCACTACTAGCAAACGCACTCTCAAAGTGTGTTAACATAAGGCGCCCTATAAGGCACATTTTAAAGTGCACTGTCCGCCAAGGCACCGTAGAATGTTACTTATAGGGAGCTTTAGAGGGTGCCGTATGAGGTACCGCAAGGTCAGAGTACTGTTTTTGATGGCAGCACTGTGCAGCTTAAGGAATGTAAAGCATAAGTAGGTGCGCTGACATGCAAGGAGGAGCAGCAGTGGAGCACAATGGTTAAGGCACTGACTGCTGATACAGGGGTCATGAGTCTGCACCCCAGGGTGCCTAATATGTAAGGCTGGCTGTGGCATCAGCTTTGCAATGTACATATCTTTTCCTGTAGCACCTTATTTTTATTTTATTAATTGCTGCCAGCAAACACGCCCTCACGTGCCGTAATTGAAGGTGCCACATAAGGCACCCTATAAGGCACTCCATAGGGCACATTATAAAGTGCACTGTCCGCCACGGCACCCTAAAATTTCCCATATAGGGCACCCTATAAGTTGCGTCACAGGATAATGTATAGTGCACCTTATATGGACGGAAACCATAAGGTGCCCTATAGGGCGCCCTATAAAGCGCCCTCAGAGGCACCTTATGGGTACAGTACGCTGAGGGTGTTTTTGCTGGCATCAAAATATGTACATTAAAAAAAGATAATGCTTTGGACAACCCTATCAAATAACCCCACTGTGGGTTTGAACCCATGACCTCTGGCTTCAAAGGCAGTGACATCACCATTGGGCTACAGTTCTATAGCTGATCACAAGCCCCTGGCTGGCTGCAGAAAGCCTGCACGTCACCACACAGACAGTCTGCTGTGGTCACCAGGATAGGGTTAGCCCACCCGTACCCATGATGCACTGCACATGCAAATCAACTGTCCACAGATGAACACAAGATGGCGAATGCACCCCCACAGCACCTCGGCCTGGTAGGGGGAAGTGACCGTGTGCACCCACACAGTACCTCGGCCCGGTAGGGGGTACTGACCGTGTGTTTTACTGGCACAGAGTAGCTACACACCGTCACATTGTGTGGGTACTGTGCTCACCCTGAGGATGCGGTGAGGCGCCCAGGACCAGGTCCACAACACCTTCCATAGCTGAAAGAGGCCATGCTGGAGGTCCAAAGCAGTGTTAATGTGTGAGATAGGTAGTTTCTGCAGAAACACCTTGGATGTCTCAGTCAGGCATAACCCCCCCCCAGGTGGGCCATGCACCACCCCTCCCACCAGGGCTGAGGGTGGCAAACAGGGTCTCTTATCAATAAATCCACATTCTACCTATCTGACATTAGGCCTGGATATGCTAAGCTGCACCCCACCACCATCTGATATTCTCATGCAGCAAGCCATCAGCCACTGCACCCTGCTCCATCAAGACACATACCACCTGCAAACAGTCTGCTAGGTAGTTCATAGTGCATGCTCCCAGTGGAGATGCATGCACCCATAACTGGGATGTCAGCATCCACAGCAAGCAGATAAATCAGTGACTGGGCCCCAAAATGAAACCCATATATATTACATGAGAGAAATACTATACAGCACTATGGGGGTGCCTAGACATGCTGTCGTCACTGCACAGTGAGGGTGAGAGTGATTCCCCCAGCAGGACATACAGAGGTCACTCTGTCTGTGTAGGTGGTGGCCAGGCACTACAATGTTCCAGCCAGTGCCCTATGCCCTGTGCAGATGCATCCTGTCCAGCCCACCCTGTCCGGGCTATACCCATGGTACCTTGCTCCTCGTTATGCACATTGGCAGGCCAATACTGGCAACAGTGCTGGCAGTGTGGGCTGTGGAAGGTGTTTGCAGCGACCACACACTGTATAGACCAGTGGTTCTGAACCAGTCCTACTTGAACCCCTAGGCCAGTCGGGTGTTCAGGATAGCCCTAATGAATATGCATGAGATATATATGCATTAGAGATATCCTGCCAACTGGACTGGTTTGTGGCCCTCTAGGGCTGGATTTGAAGACCCCTGCCTTACACCTCTGTCATTTATGATTGTGAGTGGGCAAGGTGCAGATGTCCAAGACATCAAAAAGGTTAGATACAATTTGTCACATGCCTCTTTGCTTCTCACCACCACCAAAATATTGTCTATTATACAACTTTTTGGTGGTGGTGAGAATTGAGGAGGCATGTGACACATTCTATCTACCCTTTTGATGTCTAGGACATCTGCGCCTTGCCCACTCACATTCTTAAATGACAGAGGTGTAAGGCAGGGGTCTCCAAATCCAGACCTAGAGGGCCACAAACCAGTCAGGTTGGCAGGATATCTCTAATGCACATAAATCTCATGCATACTTATTAGGGCTATCTTGAACACCTGACAGGCCTAGGGGTTCAAGGAGGACTGGTTCAGAACCACTGGTATAGACAGACAAACACTCCCACACCTATGCCAGCATTGTGCTACTATAGAGGAGTTTATCAGCCTTGCCCACCACACCAGTCCTGGGCACAGTACAGGCATGGATATACTACGCAATACTGTTGGGGGTCACTCCCCAGGGTGGTAAACACTGACAGAGACCAGACCTGAGGCACACACCGCAGACATCAGAAAGATTGTTATGATGGAGCTCAATGAGCAACCTGTGCTTAACGTAGGACTTACTATCTGCCAGTAATCATAGGAAACGTTTGAGAGGTGTGTACCGTTTACCCAGGTGTCGGGTGGCATTGCTAAGGTATGCAAGTGCTAGTATTGGGAGATGCACGCAGGGCCCACTGTCCTGCCTCTCCAGGAGGCATTGGCCAATGGGGCCTGTGGGTGTGTGTGTGGGTGTGTCTGGCCCTGTTGGCTGCTACTTTACGGCAGAGTTTCCCAACTCCAGTCCTGGTATTCCAAACTCTGTTCAGGTTTTCATGCTGTCCCTCATAAATATGCATGAGCTACATCTGCATACCATGGGGGTGGTGCATAGATATGCAGCACAGGCATCTTTATTAGAGGCAGCATGGAACCTGAATGGTGTGGGGCCCTCCAGGACTGCATTTGGGAGACTCTGCTCTAGGTAATGCGCCTGTTTATGGTGTCTGTGTTTGGTGTGGTAAAATATAGGCGTATTAACCATGCGTATGTTCTCAGCAATAAAGGTTTGTCCTTACTATCACGGTTTAGTTGTGGTAAAAATATGTAGACTGGATTGGCAGTAGTCCCAGCTGGGCTTTGAACCTGTGACCTTCTGTTCTTGCACACACTGTCTGTGGGCACTGTATCACCGTGTTGCCACAGATATGCTGCATTCCCTGGGGAGTCCATGACTGTACATCCAACAGAACCTGTCTGTTGCGGTGGACGGTGCCAGCCTGCACAGGCCTAGGCCACTGTCTGCTGTGGTTTGCAGCCACTGCCCCCTCCACCACCTGTACCCTTCCGCCAACATGCAGACATGTCCTTATGTTCGAAAAAGCATATGACCTGATTGAGTTGTGGCACTCCAGGACTGAATTTGGGGTACTCGGCTGTAGGTAATGCCCGTTGTTATGGTTTGTGTGCGGTGTAGGGTAAAATATAGGTGTTTGAACCATGCTTATGTTCTCTGCAATAAAGGAGTGTCTGTACTATCACTGTTTAGTGGTGGGTAAAACTATGGGGACTGGGTTGGCAAGAGCTCCAGCTGGGATTTGAACCTGTGACCTTCTGGTCCTACAGGGCCTGGCTGTGTCCGCTACACCACACTGTAGCCACAGAGACAGTGCAGTCCCTGGAGATAGGAAACCTGGCCGGACGAGTCAGAAACCCTGCTCTGCACAATTTTACTGTGGGCTCATTTACCTTGTATGGGGACAAAAGTGCAAATAAACCTCAAAAATGACCTCGAAAAAAGGGGAAAAAAAACAAAACCAAGCTGGGCAACAGTGATAGCAATGGGCAACATAAAAAACACTCCCAGGAAAGCTCCAATAAAATGAAATGATTTTTGAAAGAGTCTACGGAGCGTAGACCCTTCCAAAAATCATTTCTTTTTTTTTTAGCTTTCCTGGGAGTGTTTTTTATTGTTGCCCATTGCTATCACTGTTGCCCAGCTGAATTATAATTTTCTACATTTTTGTTGTGGTCATTTTCAAGTTTTATTTGCAATTTTGTTCGGTGCACATGTATCACACTGCTCACGTTTTTAGGTTTCCCCGGTTTTGCTGTACATTGCTGACGGAAATGGTTTCTCTTCCCTTTAAATCGGCTCTAACGTGAGGTTTTCACTCGCGGTATTTTTAAGGTTGATTTTCAGCCCCGCTCCATGCGGGGAGACTCTCCCCTCCCACTCTCCACACATTGACCCCGTCCCTCCGCCCCTCGGGAGCCTTCCTCCGCCCTCGGAATGCCTTTCCACGCCCCTATCGCACATCAGTGCGCCGCGCACTTGTGCAGGCCCATTAGTGTGACACGCACATGTGCGGGGCTCAAAAACACACTATTGGCATGCGCTAAGGTACCTTAGCGCACGCTCAAGTGCGCCCCGCACAATTGCGCGGTTTAGTAAACATACCCCATAGGTTCCAAAATGCTTATATTGGGGCAAGCAATGGATTTTCTGGGTCCTCTTTAATAATGGTTTATGGACCTTTCTTACAGGAACTTGTCCAAGTCTTTTTTAAACCCAGCTACCCTAATAGCTTTTACCACATCCTCCGGTAACAAATTCCAGAGTTTGATTATGTGGACTGATAAAATAATTTCTCTTATTAGTCTTAAATGGGTTAAAGAGGAAATTAGACTTACCTGCTAATTGTAGTTCCTGGAGTGGAGACAGTCTAGTCCCGGACTTCAGGGTTGTCCATCTCATACAGCAGCTTGGAGACTGAGAAACTCCTCCTTTTCTGATGTCACTGGTATATCCATCTGGGAGCCTCCTCCTGCCCTCAGTTCCCTATTGATAAAGCAGACTCACCGGAGCAACCAGTAAAAACATAACACTAAAAAACACATTAAACAATACGGACTAAAACTTTCCATCCACAGAGCCAACCCCCCGGCCAAGCCCGGTAGTACGAAGGGAAAACCCCAGGGCTTTTCGTAACGTAAGCCATTTGTTTTTGTTTTTTTTTTGTTTTTTTTTTTGTAAGGTATCGGGGCACCCCAGCCATACGGGTTTCTATGCCCCGCAATAAAATCATCACTTACCTTGAATACCTGGAACGCTGACTGTCCAGCCGCATCATAAACTCTACTAGGGGGGGATACGGGACTAGACTGTCTCCACTCCAGGAACTACAATTAGCAGGTAAGTCTAATTTCCTCTTCCTGATCGTGTAGCCAGTCTAGTCCCGGACTTCAGGGTTAGTACCAGAGCAGTGAAGGAACCTAACCACGGGAGGGACCCATCAAGCCAGCTTGCACAACCGCTGACCCAAAAGAGGTGTCCTCCGATGCCTGAATATCCAACCGATAGTGTTTGACAAAGGAATTCAAAGACGACCACGTTGCCGCCTTGCAGATATCCACTGGAGGCACGAGCCGGAACTCCGCCCAGGAAGTCGCCTGCGCTCTAGTGGAGTGAGCCCTAAGCCCCTCCGGCACCGATTTACCGCCGGAAATATAGGCCGACGCAATAGCCTCCCTTAGCCACCGAGAAATAGAAGCCTTCGACGCCGCTTCTCCCTTCCGCGGTCCCGCAAAAAGCACAAAAAGTCTATCGGACTTGCGGAAATCCACCGTCCGCCGGAGATACCGTTTCAACGCCCGACGGACATCGAGAAGATGCAGGTTCCGCTCCGTCGTACCATCTGCGGACCCTCTGAAAACCGGCAAAGAAATCTCCTGATTCAAATGAAACACCGAAAGGACCTTTGGGAGAAACGCCGGTACCAGCCGCAAAACCACCTTCGTCGAACGAAATTGGAGATATGGCTCCCGACAGCATAGCGCCTGCAACTCCGAAACTCGGCGGGCCGAGCAAATCGCGACCAGAAATACAACCTTCAGGGTGACCTCCTTAAGGGAAGCCCGCGACATGGGTTCAAAAGGTTCGCGCGCCAAGGCGTCCAACACAAACGGAAGATTCCAGCTAGGTACGACTCGACGAAAAGGCGGCCGCAGCAACGATACAGCGCGTAGGAAACGTTTGACATCCGTCTGGACCCCGAGCGTCTGACCTCCAATCTTCCCTCTATAGCACGCCAGGGCAGCGACCTGCACGCGTAACGACCCGGCCGCCAAGCCCTTGTCAAACCCGTCCTGTAGGAACTGCAGGATCTGCGGGATGGTAGATCTCAATGGCTCCCAATTGCGCTCTGCACACCAGCCTTCGAAAATCCTCCAGATGCGCACATAGGCCAGGGACGTAGATCCCCTGCGCGCCTTCAATAAGGTGGAAATCACTTGCCCGGAGTAACCACGTGCCTTCAGCCGAGCCCTTTCAAGAGCCAAGCCATAAGCGAGAACCGAGCCACGTGAGGCATTAGCAGCGGACCCTGTGACAACAGGTCCTCTCGAAGAGGCAGACACCAGGGTTTCGCCACCAGTAGACGCATGAGATCTCTGTACCAAGGCCATCGAGGCCAGTCCGGCGCAATCAGAATCACCTGTCCCCTGTAGCGCTCTATCCGTTGGACCACCCGGCCGATCAACGCCCACGGCGGGAAAACGTAGAGAAGGTGATCCGCTGGCCAGGGTTGAATGAGGGCATCCAAGCCCTCGGACATTCGTTCTCTGCGTCTGCTGAAGAACCGACACACCTTCGCCGAGTTGAACGTCGCCATGAGGTCTAATACCGGACTGCCCCAGCGGCGCACCAGCATCTCGAACACCTGTGGGTGCAAGACCCATTCGCCCGGGTCCACCTTCACCCTGCTGAGGAAATCGGCTTCCACGTTGTCTACTCCCGCCACGTGGGCTGCCGAGAGGTCCAGCAGATTCGCTTCGGCCCACTCGCATAGTGTTTCGGCCTCGTATTCGAGCGCGGCGCTCGTGGTTCCTCCTTGCTTGTTGACATAGGCCACTGCCGTCGCATTGTCGGAAAACACTCGGACCGCCTTTCCTGCCAGAAGGCTGTGAAACTGCATTAGCGCCAAGGCGATCGCCCGCAACTCCAAGCGATTGATCGGCCACGCTCTCTCTTGATCCGACCACGCCCCCTGCGCAAAGATCCCCAGACAATGGGCTCCCCAGCCCAGTAGACTGGCGTCTGTCATCACGGGAATCCACTCTGGCGTCTCCAGGCTTTTCCCGTTCTGCAGGGAGCGCGGAGCCAACCACCACTTCAGCGCGTGACGCGTTTCCTCGGAACACGGCAGCCGTCGAGATAGGGGATCGTTCTGATGAGACCAACGGCGGAGCAACGCCCTTTGCAACGGTCGCATATGCGCCCTTGCCCAGGGCACCGTCTCTATCGTGCCGCCATGGTGCCCAAAAGTTGGAGGTAGTGCTAGGCCGACGGTCTGTCGCGGCGCAAAAAACTCCGCAAAAGGAGACGCAGTCCCCGAGCCCTCTGCTCCATCAGGAAGACCTTCCCCCTGACTGTATCGAAGCGCGCTCCTAGGTACTCCAAACATTGAGTGGGCACCATCCGACTTTTCACCGGGTTGATTATCCAACCGAGACTTTCCAGAAGGGACACCACCCTGGCTGTCGCTACTTCGCTCTCTGACCTCGACTTTGCCCGAATCAGCCAGTCGTCCAGATAAGGATGGACGAGTATACCTTCCTTCCTCAAGGCCGCCGCCACAACCACCATCACTTTTGTGAAGACGCGCGGCGCAGTGGCCAGCCCGAAGGGCAGAGCTCGAAATTGGAAATGGCCGAAAGGAACCGCAAACCTGAGAAACTGGTGATGATCCTTCCGTATGGGAATGTGCAAGTAAGCCTCGGAGAGGTCGAGGGACGTGAGGAACTCCCCCTTTTGAACTGCTACTATCACCGATCGCAGAGTCTCCATGTGAAAGGACGAGACCCGCAGGCACCGATTCACTCTCTTGAGATCTAGGATAGGCCGAAGCCCTCCACCCTTCTTCGCCACTATGAAGTATATGGAGTATCGACCGGAGCCGCACTCGTTTGGGGGCACGGGTACTATGGCCTTGAGATCCAACAGCCTTTGCACTGTCTCCCGCAGAGCCCGTGATTTTGCCTCGGACCTGCCCGGAGACAGGACGAAGGCGTCGCGCACCGGACGAAGAAGCTCCAGTGCATAGCCCTCGCGGATGACCTCTAGTACCCACTGATCTGTTGTAATTTGGGCCCAGGCAGAATAAAAATCCTGCAAACGCCCCCCTACGGCGGGGAGGGGCGCCTGGGCCCCCCTGATCTCATTGCGGCTTTCGGTTGGTAAGGCCCGAGGCCGAGGAAGGACCAAACCCCCTTCCTGCTCCTCGAAACCCCCGAAAACCTTGGTTCCTAGAGGGAAAACGGCCCCTCTGTCCCGTGGGGAATCTCTGGAAGCGATAACGTCGGGAATCCCGTAGTTGTCCCCTACCCGAAGCGGGCACTCGAGACGGTTTAGGTTTGTCCTCGGGCAACCTACCCCCTTTGGACTCTCCCAATTCCTTAACTAACTTCTCAAGATCCTCCCCAAACAGGAGGCGACCCTTGAAAGGAAGCTTACTAAGCCTAGCCTTGGATGAGGAGTCGGCGCCCAGTTACGTAACCAAAGGTAACGGCGCGCTGCGACTGCCGACGCCATGCTCTTGGAGAGTCCACGCATAAGATCGTAGTGTATGTCCGCCAAATAAGCCGCACCCGATTCCAACCGGGCCGCGTCTTCCAACCGCTCGTCTGTGTTACCGGGCAGCCGCTGCGCCCATCGGAGACATGCTCTGGCCACCCAAGCCCTGCAGATGGCCGCTTGTAGGGAGAGAGCATTCACATCAAACACCTGCCGCAAAAGGCCATCCAATTTGCGATCCTGACCATCCTTGAGGGCTGCACTCCCCTCGACGGGAATGGTGGTTTTCTTCGTAACTGCCGAGACCGCAGCGTCCACCTTGGGCGACTTGAACAGCTCCCTGTCTTGGTCAGGCAAGGGATACAGCCGGGACATCACTCGAGCTCCCTTCAGAGGGGCTTCAGGAAGGCTCCACTCCTCCTGAATCATCTCATGAAACACCCTGTGAACAGGAAAAGCTCTCTGTTCCTTCCTAAACACCTGAAGCAAGGGATCCTCGAGGGAGGCGTCAGCCGCTGAACCAGGCACCGGCATATTGAGCACCTTCAACGTCTCCACCAAGAGCGCCGGTAGCTCCTCCCTGCGGAACACCCGGACCACTCTGGCTTGGTCTTCCTTTTCAGACAGCTCCCCTTCTTCCAATTCTTCCTCCAACGCCAAGTCCTCGTCCTCCGAACGTGGCCCCTCCGAGATCACAGACTGGTCCCCTGGCTCCACCTCCTCTCGGGCCCTCTTAGGCTCTGGAGGAGTCTGATCTCCCTGCAAAGGCGCAGCCCGTCGCTTTCCTGAGAGCAGAATAGTGGGGACAGACACAGGCAGACTGTCCCGAAGAAAAACCTGCTGGAGCAGAGCAACAAACTCTCTGGAAAAAATTGAATTGAGCCCTAAAGCCCCGGGACCTGGGGAATGCACAGAATCTGGTCGGGAGGATGGACCTGGCAGCGGCTCCTCCACGGCCCTCTCGAGTCCTAACTCTGCCAAGAGCCCCCTCTCAGGACTCTGACACTCTAATTGAGACTCCTGCGGTGGCAGCCCAGAGGCATCTCTAACGCAGGCATGGCACAAGCCCGAGTCTGTGCACTGCTTGGCCCCACAAACCATGCAGGTCGGCTTGGGAGACATGGCTAAAACACACACCCCCAGAACGGGCGCCCAAAGAACCAGCCAAAGCAAAAAGAGGGCGGTCCTGAATTGCAACGGGCAACAGGAGAGGAAAGAAAACTCAAAAGTAAAACTGAAAAATAAACTGGAAAAAACTGTGGGGCCCCTGAGAACGCGGGGGAAAAAAAGGAAAAGGCAAATCCCGCCAAAGCAGACTCTCTCCCACGCTGCTCTGTGTGCGCCGCCGGCACGAGGCCGAGGCCTAGGCCGAACCGGCGGCTTTAGCGCGCCAAAATAACCTCCGCGAGACAAGCTCCGCGGGGAAGAAAATGCCCCCCTTACCTTTGTCGGCAAATCGCAACAGCCCCTGGACAGTGCCGCTGAACAAGCTCTCACGCACCCGCAGGAGACACTGAGGTAAGGAAACCAGCCCGAGAGAAAACAAACTGGCTGAGGATCGCCGACACGGGGGGGGGGGGGGGGAGGGGGCTGCCCGCCCGCCCGCAGGGAAACTGCTCAGCGCGGCTCAGGCAATACTTCTGAAAACGCCGGCAGAAAACCTGCGCAGCCCCGGTTTCAGTTGATCAGAATCAAAGAACCGGAGCTGCCTCGGGTAAAGCACCCTGGCCCACCAACAGAGGCCCCGACCTGGTTAGGGGGCAGGGGACGCAGGCCAAGATGGGAGGACAGCTCTGTAAACTGAAAGACACAGTCCTCTCCAACAAACAGAAGGGCTCTGCTGAAAATGGCCAAGGCTACTCTAACTATCACTTCAAAACTAACTCTGAAGAGTTTCTATAGTGAGCCCGGTCTTCCAGGCTCACCCATCCATCCAGCTGCTTGGAGACTGAAGAACTGAGGGCAGGAGGAGGCTCCCAGATGGATATACCAGTGACATCAGAAAAGGAGGAGTTTCTCAGTCTCCAAGCTGCTGTATGAGATGGACAACCCTGAAGTCCGGGACTAGACTGGCTACACGATCAGGAACTGTAGCTTCATTAGATATTCAGGAGTCTTTGCATGTTCCACAAGCTCTTGAAAAATATGTTCTTACTGCCTCAAATGAGATATGCCCCTAATGCCCTCTGGTTACTATTTCCAGTCTTATCCGGTGCTCGGAAGTGAGCACCAGTTGCACTGTTCCCTCTAAGCTGTGCGCGTGTGCGCGCGCACACACCTCGCCGAGCAAGCGCACATACTTTACAACAGAGCGCACAAAAATTACAGCCCTGATTCTGATAGAAAACAACACAGATGTCTTAAAATTTAAAAGTTATGATTGTAATTACTAGAAATTTCCCGCTTCATTTAGTAATCGTCTATTTTCATTTAATTTGATTAAAATCAATGTGGTGTACATACTGTATTCTGACGTGTAGTCAAATTTTAAAGTATATAACTCCGAGTGTCGTTATGTGGCGCACAAAAATGTAACCTTCCTTCAAAAGCTGCACACAGCTGATATTTTATGCGCACACAGCCTACAGAAAATTAGAGGGAACATTGACCAGTTGATAATGCAAGTTCCACAAATCCCAAGTGCCAGGTCACCAATGCGATTTGAAATTTCCCCTAGCACCAGGGATTTTCCTGCCTTTTATTTTCTGTGGCTTCCTCCTCTCTGCACCATGTGGTTCTCTGTGAGTGTGATCGGTGTGCTGCAGGAACTCCGGCGCTGGTCTTGGGGTCTCAAGTCTTACAGGACCAGCGCAGAGGTTCCTGCACCAAGAGACTCACCCTTGCCAAAGTGCTGGAAGAAGGAGTTCTTTGTATAGCAGAGCAACAGGATCTATTATTTATTTATTTATTTAGCTGCGCTTATATACCGCTTTTCACTGGGTCAAAGCAGTTTGCAGATATACACTAACAGGCACTTTTTATTCCCTTGTCCCCGAAGGGCTCACAATCTAAGCACACCTGAGGCAATGGAGGGTTAAGTGGCTTGCCCAAGGCCCCAAGGAGTGGCCATGGGACTAGAGACCCCAGTCCTTCCGGCCTGAGGTTACTTGTCCCTAGGTGGGAAATGAACAGTAACAAATTATGTTAGGAATTAGATAATAATAAGAAAAACAGACTGATGTGGTTTCACAAAAAAGTGGCTGAGAATGGAAGGGTAAAGAGATTAACATTCAAATATGCAAGGACTCAAGATAGCAGAAGAGTCGTCATTTCACGCTGTTCATACTGGACTGATTCTTTTTCTTCTAAATTCCCTGAAATGCTTGTCTGATGGGAAAGTGTAAGGGAAAGTGCAGCTACTCCCGGCAAAAGCTGCCCTTACTTGACTCCTCCTATAGACAATTTGATTCATCGAAAAGTGGCAGCTTTTACTCCACAGGGCTCTTTAGATAAGTTGTTGGGGCCTCTGGAAAGGGAAGACATGCTGCCCGAGGTTTCCTGACCTTGATGTTACCTTTAGCCTGGAGCACTGTAATCTACTACTAGTGCTACTAAGCAGTTATATAGTGCTACAGAACAAATGCCTTGCTGAACTGATCAACAAAACAGACAGTCTCTACTCCCTGAAGCTTACAGTCTACTGACGAAAGACAGGCCTGATAAATAGGTGTTTGGTGTGAGTCAGGGATGAGAGTTGAAGTCTGAAAGTTTATGGAATTTAGTTTTACAGACCTTTATCTTAATCTGTGATATGCGGAATTTGTGCTGTAAAAACAGTCCATGTAAGAAAAGCAGGAAATGGGATAGGGGGATTACCAGCCAGGGCTCTTTGGGGCAGCTTTCATCTTGCAAACGCACCGGCTGACAATGCCACAGGAGTAGTAGTGCTGCTGATGGGAGGGGGCAGTTTGGCACAACAGTAGGGAAAGCGTCTGGCTGTGGGTGATGCTCCCTAAAAAGTGCAGCAAGAGGTGAATTATGGGTGAGGTGGGTGAGTTGATCTTTGACCGCAATGTTAAAATCTAGCGGACTTATAAATCTTTCTTAGTAAACATTTTTATTCACTGTAAATTGTCTTTCTTGAATAGGCGCATAGCAGAAACCATCTGTCCTGGGTATGTCTATGGCATTGCACACATCTAGTAACACTCTAGGGATGATAAATAGCAGAAGTGGAACATGTAACATTCAGGAATTTACCAGGATCTTTAATAGGAACACACTGAATTACACCTACTTCTACCACATGAGATAATTCTTTACGATTTACCAAACTGCTATGAATTGATAACGTGTGGTACTTGTGATTCTCTGAAAGATCATTGGCTGCCTCTGTTCTGGGTGGGGCAGTGGGAGCTCTTCAGACGTACATCTTTCCCACTGTCTTTTTATATCTTTCCCTCCCCATTATGAGCCGTTGCTGTTCTCTTCCTGCATTGTGTAGTAATTCACAGGATAGGATGGAGGCACTGCTCAGACAATGTCTGTGATTCTCATGATCTGTAAACTTCAAGTTAACACATTGAGCCAGATTTTATAACAAAACACCTAAAGTATAAAGTCCATGAAGGGGCATATTTTAAGGTTATTTTATTAAGGCAACATAGGCTCCCATCCACTTTTATAAAATAGACCCTAACGACTAGCCCCGATAGTACACAAATGCACGCGCACACACACTTACACCTGCCCCAAACCTACTGTAAATGTGGGAGGAACTCTGCACGTGTACCCATGTATTGTATAAATATACTTGTACACTGTAACCCTGCCCCAGCTTGACCCAAACTTCACCCTTGTGGAATGCCTACATGTAATGTACATACAAGAACAAGTAACCTTGTAGGTATGCATACTTACATACATGTATACAGCTGCACAATTATATAAAAGGCCTTTTCTTTATGTAAATCAGCCCCTCTCTGTGGACTCTGTCACAATCTCTATAAACGGCCTTGGAAAGTTACAGCATTACAAACTTCGGTGGATAGCCTCCCACTGGCTGGAGCTCATGTTGGGGTATATTCAAGTTAGAGTGTGAGAGGCAGGAGACATTTGCCTTGCTTGAGGAAGATCTTCAGCCATGATGCTAGTGTCAGATAAACATACCACAGCTCATAAAGACAGATGCTATCCTAAGCCTTTTTTAAATATCTATTTGCATTTACACACTGCATTTTCAATCTAAAAAGAGCTGCCCAAAGTGACTTATAAAAGATAACACTCATGTAATTCAAAAGTCAACACATTTGAGATTCCTCAATCCTGAGGGTATGGATTCAGTGGTGGTGTGTAACAAATGATAAAGGCAGGTAGAGTCGACAATCTTTATTACATACATGTAGTTCAGAACATGGAATAACACGACTGTGACTCACCTCTGTGATTTCTCCACTAATACATCAATTTTATAATTCTCGTGCACAAAGCTATCGAGCATCTGATATTCATCATGACTTTGGTGAAAGTGCAAATCGTGGTCGTGAGGCCAAATGGCAGAGCCTTGAACTGAAAATGCCCCATGGGCACGGCAAGAACTTCTCTGCTTCAGCTTTGTTTGGTGATATTTTAACATAATACTTTCCCTCATTGTCTTTGGAGTCTGTAATCCATTGAGTTACTCTTCTACCAGTGACACTTCTGCATGCAGTGATTCCGTTTTTTCCTCTACAGGTGGTTAGTTTTCTTCTGGCATCGTGTCCTCATTGGTTAAATTTTTTGGGTATAATTTTCACTACAGAATACTGAATACAATTGATTTCTGTAAGGTTATGCATTTTATGAACTCAGTCATGTTCCTAATCAGATACTTTACTTTGGGTATCAAGTTTAGCTTAGGTCCCCTTCCATCTCTGGGACTACAGCCCAAGTATCCATCTCCACATATTCCAGAAGCTCAGCTCCGAGTCCTTCCATCTCCCAGACTCTGTTCCTTGGTCTGTCTTACATCATGTTCCACCTCCTCTGTTGCCCCCTTACCATTCATTGGTTTCTGTATCCGACCAGTCACCTCATCCTATTTCTCCGGCTGTTCTTGCATCTTTCTTCTGGTTCCTTTCTTTCACTTTCTCATCCATCAGTTGTTGTTATCACTTGCATACTTCTCTCACTTGATTTTCTTATTTGAGAACTTATCTGTGGATCATCAGGTTATTTTGTATTGATTTGCTCTTGCTTCCAATTTTTGAACCTTCTGGATTTAAATTTAGAACCTGTGTTCTCAAAATAGCAGAACCTTATTGCCTTTTAAACTTCAAAAGCCCATATAACTGTTATTTGTCCTCTTAATTTTTTCATTAGCCTCTTTGTTCTCTGTCCCGATAGAGTAGGTTTAGGTTTAATCATTTGATAAAAACCGCCTTTCTGAAACAATCAAGGCGGTGTACAATAATAAAATACATAAAATTCATAAAATACATAAATTACACAGAACATGAAACATAATACATAAAAACTTTGGTTACTGAACAAGTTTTCCATGTCCAATAGCTGCATCAGAGATCAGACACATTGCTGGTTAACCAGCATCCCGGGCAATCTATAGGCTGCCCATTCTAAATTCTGACTCATTCCACAGTTAGCAGGGATCCACGTCCAGTAATGCAGGAGCTTAATGTAATCTTCAAACTACTACTGTTTCTGCAGTAATGGAAGAAAACACTGACTCCTCATCTCTGGGCAAAATGGATTAGAACTATGGGACATCCCCCATCACATTCGCTCCTTCTGAAGTCATTATGGGAAGGTACTCAACCAGATTTGGTAAGAGATATGGACTCCCTTCAGTTATACACTGGTTCCCCTTGGGGCAATATCTCCAAATGGGATAGTTTCTGCATACCAAGCCAGTCATGAACCTCATTCCTAAGCCAGGATAAGTGGAGTATGAGCACAGTCTATTAAATTTACTGTAATGCTCAGTGTAGTACTTGCATCATCCAAAGACAGCTTCCTTCTGGAGTTCATAAGATGGAACATGTATGGGTAATTGCTCTCTACATCTGAAATCCTTCCAGGGGATCCAGGCAAGGATCTCTGCCTGCTTATTTGACACTGCTGCCTGGATGTCTCACTGCCATCTGAAATTGAACATGGCCAAATCTGAGCTCCTTATCTTTCCCCCCAAACTCACCTCCCCCCTTCCTCCCTTCTCTTGTTCTCCTCCCTGTTCCCTCAGCTTGTAACCTTGGGTCATATTTGACTCTACTTTCTCTTTTTCTGCACACATCCAATCAGATAGCTAAAACCTGTCACTTCTTCCTCTATAACAGGCATGTCCAACAGGTAGATCGCGATCTACCTTTAGATCATGGAGGGGTCAGAGGTAGATCGCCAGCCCCACTTGGCTCCTTGCCTTCGAATTGGTTCAGACCACTGTGACTTTTGTTTGCCTCTGCAATTTTATTTTGCCTAGGCTTTGCCTTGATTCTACACTGAAATTTTATTTTGCCTTGCCTTTGCGTTGATTCTACACTGTGTGCAGAATTTATTAAATTGCGTGTGGTGGTATTTGAACTTCTTGAGCGGTATTTGATTTTATCTGGTTTGCTGGACAGGTGTTTGAGTTGTTTTTATGATTGTTTGGTGGTATTTATTGGTGCCAGTATGATGAATTTTTATTTTTACTTTTAGAACTGCATGTGTGGTTTTGGCATCTCCAGTCCTTGTATTGCACATCACCCAGAGGTCTTCAGTTCCTGTTGATCTTTAATGCTTTGGGACAGTGACAGTTTTGGACCAGCTTCAGCCAGTGTTTATACTAACTTAGCAGATTTGGCCTTCTTAAATCCAGCCACCCCAGTATAACGAAGATGAGTGTTCCAAAGAAGAACAAAACCTACCACTTTCATGATGAATGGGAAAAGGACTACTTCTTCATCATGGTGAAAGACAAGTGTTGTTGTCTAATTTATAATGCCCCACTATCCTTACCCAAAAAGGGTAATCATGAACGTCATTATAAGGCTCTGCATAGCAATAAGCTTGACGCTGATTTTCCACCCAAAAGTGAAATTTGTAAACTGAAGCTCAAAGAAATTAAATCAAAATTGGCTACTCAGCAACCGTTGATGGCGAAACCAAGGTCACATTCGGTCAATGCAACCATAGCATCCTTCAAGGTCAGCAACCTGATCGCAAAGAAATGCAAACGTTTCACTGAAGGGGAATTTGTAAAAGATTGTTTTCTTGAAGCAGCTGCCAATCTTTTTGAAGGATTTAAAAATAAGAAAGAGATCATAGCTGCTATTCAATATGTACAATTGTCAAGAAACTCCGTCGTGCGGCAAATAGAAAAGATGTGTGGAGACACAACTGAACAATTGTTGGAGGATGTTTCAAATTGTGTTGCTTTCTCACTCCAACTGGATGAATCTGCAGACATAAGAGACATAGCCCAGTTATTAGTCTTTATCCGGATGGTTTTTGAAGACTTCAGTGTTAAAGAAGAACTACTTGGAATGATTTCTTTAAAAGGGAGAACTACCGGTCAGGAAATATTCAGTTCTTTCCATTCTTTTGTGACAAAATGTAATCTTCCATTGCATAGACTTGTTTCCATCACTACTGATGGAGCAAGAGCAATGACAGGTGAGGTTAACTGTTTCATAGCCCTCTGTAGACAGCATGACGACTTCCCAGATTTCTTTCTTACCACTGCATCATTCACCAGCAAGTTTTGGCAAGCAAGAGACTCAATACAAAGACTGTCATGGACATCACTTTCAAAACTGTAAATTCAGTTTGTGGAAGATCACTTCAAAGATGGCTTTTCAATCTTACTCTTGATGAAGGGGCAGTGGAAATCATTTTGCACACAAATGTAAAGTAGCTAAGTAGGCACACATTTCTGCAAAGATTTCGTGATTTGCTGAATGAAATAAGAAGTTTTTGGAAGGAGAGGGGAGATGACCAAGCAGAGTTGGAAGATGAGGAGTGGTTATGTGATCTGGCATTTCTCGCTGACTTTACAGGCAAACTAAGTGATATGAACCTTGAACCACAAGGTAAAAACAAATGCATTGGCGAGATGATGAGTACAGTTTCATCCTACAAGAGCAAATTTGAGCTAATGATGACTGACCTTGCAAACAACACTTTTGACCATTTTCCTAATATGCAGGACCATCTGGGACAATATCCAAATTTTGTTTTTCAGATTGAGAAGTATGTGACAGAAATCTGTTCTGTTATCCAGGAATTCGAAAATAGATTCTGTCACTTCCAAAAAATTGGAACAGTTGTGGAGTACTTGTCATACCCATTCAAAGTAGATGTGGACATTAAAGAAACTGCAGCTGCTATCAGTAAAAAATACTCATTGAACAAGCCATCTCTTGAAAACAAAATATTAACCCTTAAAAATGACATTTTTCTCAAGACCCGTGCTGAGCAAGAATCGTTTTGGAAGCTAGTTCCTAGAGACAAATTTCCCAGCTTGAGAAGATGCAGTGAAGCTGTACACTCCTGTTTCGGTTCAACTTATTTGTGTGAATCTGCGTTTTCCCATCTGAAAATGACAAAAAGTACACAATGTTCCAACATGACAGATGAACATCCCCAGGATTCCCTGAGACTGGCCCTCACGCAATATTCACCCAACTTCAAAAAGCTGGTGGATAAAATGCAGGCTCAGACGTGCTGAGCAAGAGCAAAATATTAAAGATTGTACAAGATCAGCCTGGATCAATACTCAAACCTAAATTTAACACAAATTACTCAATAAAAATTAAAGAAAGTTATTAAGACAGTTAAAAAAAGTTATTACTCAATAAAACTTTAAGAAAAAATGTACTTTCCATTTCCCCTCGCAGTTCTTACTGGATTTTCATCTCTCTGTTTTGTTTTTGCTTAATTTGCTTAACAGATGATCACATCCAAGTAAATGACTGAAGGTTCATTAAAATGGGGGGGGGGGGGAATCCTCCAACTTTATTGGGTTAAAATTTAATTTGAAACTAATTTGAAACTTAGTTTTCATGGTGTTAGATCACCGGCACCTTTGGCCGGAAAAAGTAGACCACGACCTGTTCAAAGTTGGACATGCTTGCTCTTTAATATCAGTAAAATTTGTCCCTTCCTTTCTACGCAGACTACCAAGATCCTCATCTACTCTCTAGTCACCTCCCATCTTGACTATTGTAACCTGCTCCTCACTGGTCTCTCTCTCAATCATCAATCTGTTCAGAACTCAGCTGCATGGCTTATCTTCTGCCTGCTATGCTTGTATAACCCCTCTTCTCATGACATTTCACTGGCTCCCTATCCATTTCTGCATCCAGTTCAAACTTTTCCTGCTGACCTGCAAGTGCATTCATTCTGCGGCTCCTCAATACCTTTCCTCTCTTATCTCATTCTAAACCCCTCCTCAGGAACTCCGTCCCCCTAGCAGATCCCTTTTTTCTCCCAGGACAGGCAGGATGAGTCAGCCACAAGTGGTGACGTCATCCGACGGAGCCGAAGACGGAAGTACTCTCACTAGCCCAGAAGGCTTTAGCCCTCTGGGCGTGACCACTAGCCCTGCCCTCAAGACCCGCCCCTAGCTGGCCAGATTTCTGTCTTCCGCTTGCCAGCAAGACGTGTTTCCTACATCAACAGCAACTTTACTCACTTTCAGATGAAGAAACCCGGCTTCAAAAAATGTTTGGGGTGCTCCAGGAAGATGGCCAACGCGGATTCCCATCAACTATGCGTCAGATGCCTCGGTAAGGAGCACCCCGTCCAGGATTGCCTCTCCTGTGCACAGATGTCCCCACGGGCCCTCAAGTCCCGTAAGCACGCTCTCCTGGACTCAGTGTCTGCCGTGCCCTCCACCTCCGCTTCCAAAATGACTCCACGAACTCCCGCTGAACTCGCTCCGGCCAGGGACATGCCTCCCCAAGCCTCTGCCCCCCGCCACGATGCTGCTCCTACCTCCACGTGTCCTTTCACGGAGGCTGCCATATCTGCTTTCCAAGACTCCGCCCCTCTTCCGGTGTCTCTTCCGCCGGCCCTACGAGACTCCGCACCACTTCCTGTGCCTCTTCCGGGTTCCAGAGTCCTCCTCTCCCACCCGGAGCCTATCAGCGATGCACAGAGGAGCTCTGATCCACGGCGCACTCCTTCTCAGCGCAGGCTAAGCCTGCACCGACACCACGGCAATCAAGGGTCCCGGAGCAGACGTCGGAGCAATCATCGCTCACGGAGCAAGCACCGGAGCTACCAGAGGTCCCGGAGCAGGCATCGGAGCCGGCAGAGGACACTGAGCAGACATCGGAGCCGGCAGAGGACACAGAGCAGGCATCGGAGCCCGCAGCGGTCATCCCGCAGTAGGGATCAGCGTCGCAGTGTCAGTCCTGCCCACCAACGACACAGCAGACGGCATCGGGAGCATCATCGGGGCAGAAAACGACACACTGCCAGCCGGAGTCCTTCAAGGCGCAGATCACATCGCCATGAGAGCAGCCGCAGCCGCAGCCACAGCGGGGACAGGGAATCTAGCAGGGAAAGTCGCAAGACTCCTGCATCCAGCCACAAGGAGGGTGAGTCCTCTCTTTGGTGGGCTCTATATCTTCCGGCGACGAGGAGGAACTGTTGCATGACCCCCCTGACCCTGCAGCTACAGATACCCCGCTGCAGCAGGCCCCTGAGGCTCTCCAACTTTTCACCAACATGTTTCAACAATTTGCTTCCTCTCTGGCCAGTCTGGCCTCAAGACAGTTCACGATGCCACCTCCTCAACCAGCACACTGTGTCGCGGCTACCACCACTCCGCCTGCGCAATCTATGCATACTACCGTCGAGCCACCCCTGGCATCCATCCCATCACCTCCACGAGCAGACTCCGCCGAGCCCCCATCTCAAGCTGGGCCCACGCCCCACAGGGAATCCATCTTCACTGCCTTGGACTACCCCTCCGCCTCCGACATCCCCCCAAGCTCTCCGGAGGACTTGTCCTACTACAAATTTGTCTGCAAAGTTATCTCCTCTTTACCCATCGCATGTCTGAGTGCCACAGACCAACGCGACGAAGTTCAGGGCGCTCTCAAATTCGTCGATGCTCCCAAGGCTGTCACCGCCTTTCCTGTTCATCAGCTCCTTCAGGACAACCTGCTCAAAATGTGGCAGACCCCAGCTTCCAACCAGGCATGCCCTCGCAAATTGGATCTCAAGTATGCCATTCAACCCTCGCCTGGATTTGACAAGACTCATCTCCCACATCAATCTATCGTGGTTGAGTCTGCCCTCAAACATTCAAAGCCCCCCGCGCCTCCGCTAATGCACCACCGGGAAAGGACAACAAGCTTCTGGACGATACGGCAAAAAGAGTCTACCAAGGAGCCATGTTGGGCGCAAGAATAGCAGCTCATCAATTTCAGCATGCTATCTACCAAGACTTGCTGATCACCAACATTAAAACCGCCATGTCTCAGCTCACCGAGCCACCTCCAGCTCTCATCTTAGCCTTAGCAGATCTCGAGGAGGCCAATAAACACCAAGGATGGGCCGCCCACGATGCTTTCTAGAAAGCTGCCAGAACTGCGGGCTCTGCCATCTCCGCACGGCGCCTATCTTGGCTCAGAGCGTCAGGGCTGCGATCTGACTCACATGACAAGCTTGCAGATGCCCCTTGCACGGGCGACTCGCTCTTTGGCGAAAAAGTAAAAGACACGGTGAACGACATGCGAGAGCGCTGTACCACTCTTCAAACCCTGGAAGAGAACTCCGTTCGCCCGCGCTCTTACCGCAAAGGCTCTTCGCACAACTCTTCTTCCTACAAGCGCTACAACTCATACCGCAAATGGCAACAGCCACGGTACAAGCAACAGACTTACCAACAGTCCTACCGGCAGAAACCGAGACAGCGAGAACGCGCTCAGAAAAAGGCCACCTCAGGAACAGCTAAAAAAAATCCCAGTTTTTGACTCTCCGCCCTGCTTGCACCTACCGACTGGAGGCCGCTTGTCCGCTTTTCGGCGCTCATGGGAGACCATAACGACGGACAGGTGGGTGCTCAACATCCTCCAGCAGGGTTACAAAATACAGTTTGCCTCTTACCCACCTCAGCGCCCTCCACCAGCTGCCAACACACCCTCCCAGCATCTTCCGGCTCTGACTTCAGAGATTGCATCACTCCTGCTATCCAGAGCCATAGAGCCCGTCCCTCCCAGCGACTTCAACAAAGGATTCTACTCGAGGTACTTTCTCATTCCCAAGAAGTCGGGGGGCATTCGACCTATCCTCGACCTGCGAAAACTCAACAAACGCATCGTCAAGGAGAAATTTCGGATGCACTCCCTGTCGTCCATCCTCCCTCTCATTCAGACGCAAGAGTGGTTGGCATCCCTGGACCTCCAGGATGCCTACACCCATGTTCCCATGCATCCTCAACACAGAAAGTTTCTGCGCTTCAAGGTAGCGGGCCAGCACTATCAGTACAAGGTACTCCCCTTCGGTCTATCCACTGCACCACGAGTATTCACCAAGTGTGTGGCAGTAGCGGCAGCTCACCTGTGCAAACTCGGGATAGTCGTTTTCTCCTACCTGGACGACTGGCTGTTCACCGCCTCGTCTCCTGCGGACCTCAACAGCGCAGTCAAGAGGGCGGTGGCACTTCTGAACTCTCTGGGCTTCCTAGTCAACTATCGAAAGTCTCACCTCAAACCAGTTCAGAAGCTAGAGTTCATCGGAGCTTACATCGACACTACGCGAACCAAGGCCTTCCTTCTGTTAAGCAGGATGCACGCTATCATTCGCCTGTCCTCGCAGGTGTTGGACTCCTCACGGGCGACGGCATGTACCCTTCTTCGTCTCCTGGGGCACATGGCGGCCACCACCCATGTTCTCCCCCTTGCGAGGCTGCACATGCGAGTTCTTCAGTGGCACCTCCGCTCACATTGGTGCCAACACTCTCAGCCCCTGTCCGTCATGAACCCCATCAGCCCATCAGTGTCCAGATCAATCCGCTGGTGGACGAATCCACGCCACCTGAAGCAGGGCAGGAGTCTCCAGCCACCCGCGCATCAGATTACTGTCATTACGGATGCCTCCCCTCTAGGCTGGGGTGCACATTATGCCCGTTTCCACACTCAAGGCTCCTGGTCGACACCAGAAAAGGCTCTGCACATCAACGTCCTCGAACTCAGAGCTGTCCGCCTAGCGCTAGTCGCCTTCCAAGAGCATATAAGAGGCAAAGTTGTCCAGATCCTAACCGACAACCAAGTTACCATGTTCTACATAAACAAGCAAGGGGGCAAGGGGTCCAGGATGCTCTGCAAGGAGGCCCTCCAAACCTGGCGCACCGCCCTCTCATACAAGTGCAGCCTCCAGGCATCCTACCTCCCAGGGGAGGAGAACGTTATAACCGATCGCCTCAGCCGACTGCTAAACCCCCACGAATGGTCTCTCCATGTAACGGTGGCGAAGTCGCTCTTCACAAGGTGGGGACAACCAAGCATCGATCTCTTCGCATCCCCAGAGAACGCCAAATGCCACCACTTTTGCTCCAAGAGACCTGCCCCCCGCAGGGTAGCAGCAGACGCTTTCGACGTGGCATGGAATCAGTGGCCGCTGGTGTACGCCTTTCCCCCCACCCCGCTCATCATGCTGACTATCCAGCGCCTGATCAGGGACGGGGCCACGGCCATCCTCATAGCCCCTTACTGGCCGAGACAAGTCTGGTTCCCCTTCTTGCACCGCCTGGCTCTGGAGCCACCAATCCGCCTGCCCCAGAATTTGGACCTGCTCTCACAGGACAACGGCATGCTGCTCCACCCGAACCTTCAGATGCTATCGCTAACGGCCTGGAAGCTGAGAGGCTAACCCTAGCACCTTTCAACCTCTCTGCCGAGGTTCAACAGGTCATCCTGGCGGCCCGACGGCCTTCCACGCGTAAATCCTACAGCCTTAAGTGGCGTCGCTTCAGCCTCTGGTGCAAAGCGCGGTGCATCGACCCCTTCTCTTGTCCGGTGCCGTCGCTCCTCCAGTACCTCTCCTCACTTTCGGCATGTGGGCTGCAGACACAGTCCCTTCGAGTCCACCTGTCCACCATTGCTGCATTCCATCAGCACATTGGAGATTCCTCGGTGGCAACACTTCCTCTAGTAACCAGGTTCATGAAGGGCCTCTTCAACCTGCACCCCCCTATCACTCAGCCTGTTTCCCCTTGGGACCTTAACATCGTCCTTAACCAACTCACCGGGGAACCCTTCGAACCTCTCCATCTTGCTCACCTAAAATTCGTCTCCTGGAAGATGCTATTCCTCCTTGCCATCACCTCTGCCAGACAGATCAGCGAGCTTCACGCCCTCATAGCTTATCCGCCTTATACCACGATCCATCACGACCGTGCCTGCCTTCGCACTCATCCGAAATTTGTCCCAAAGGTTGCCACTGCTTTCCACATCAACCAAACCATTGAGTTGCCATGCTTCCTACCTGGCCCCCACTCGGACCAAGAACAACAGCGGCTCCACACCCTGGACTGTGTTAGAGCCCTCCGCTGCTATCTAGAGCGGACATCCACCCTTCGGACGGGCTCCCAACTGTTTGTTTCATACGACCCTAACAAGCCCGGGCGCCCTGTGTCCAAGCATACCTTATCCATCTGGATCTCCTCCTGCATCTCCCTTTGCCTCTCTCGTGCAGGAGCCAACCACCTGAGAGCACTCGCAACCACTATTGCTAATCTGAGATCCGTACCATTTCAGGACATCTGCAGAGCTGCCACTTGGGCCACCGTCCATACCTTCCAGCGCCACTACTGCCTGGACATGGCGAATCAGGGCGTTCCCGCATTTGGACTTGCGGTCCTGTCTGCGGCCTCCAGTCCGCCACCGGATGCTCAGCCGCACTAAGAATCCTGCCTTACCAAAGCGTGCCTTCGGCGCAAAACGCCTTCTGACTTTGTTCGCTACATGCGCATTGTGTGTTTGCACCACTGTGCTGCACTTTATAACCTGCACTGTTATCACTCTGCTGCACCGTTGTCCCACTGCTGTGCCGCCTTCGGTGTTCGCATGTTCCATGCTATTGTTTGCTGTGTTGCACATTGCCTTGCACTTCTTTGCTATGTTCCTATTGTTGCTATGTTGCACATTAAACTGTTGCTGTGTTGCACAATTAAACTGTTGCTATGTTGCACACCATAACTTTTGCACCTGATGCCCTGTCTTCAATTTTTCTGCACCCCCCGATCCCTCTCGCCGCTATATGTTTAGCTTGGGAGGCACCACTTGTGGCTGACTCATCCTGCCTGTCCTGGGAGAAAGCAAGGTTACTTACCTGTAACGTGAGTTCTCCAGGGACAGCAGGATAAGTCAGCCATACCTTCCCACCCGCCTCCCCGGCTAGAGGATGGGGGTTTATTGCCAGCACTCCTCTGCGATCCGCCTCCTAGCTCCTGCTCGCTGCAGCTGGGGAAGATCTGGCCAGCTAGGGGCGGGTCTCGAGGGCAGGGCTAGTGGTCACGCCCAGAGGGCTAAAGCAGGGGTCTCAAACTCAAATTGCTTTGAGGGCCAAATGAGGACTTGTAAAGTAACCCGGGGGCCGCATAAGACGCGGGGCCTCATTTGCATAAGGGGCCTCATTTGCATAATGTTACCATACACTAACTTTTAGTAAACATGCCTCTTTAATGAGTATGGATAAAGAAAGACTAAAAGATTTAGAAACAAGAAGACAATAATTAAACTGGGAACCCCAAAAGCCAAACTTGGAATGTACAACAACACTGTAGAAATAAAACTATAAATTAATTTCCTCTTGTACTAAACAAAGCGCAAACATTAATGATGCACATTTCCCAGAGCTGACATATTCCAGTTAATAAATTCAAAATAAAGAGATATTTTTCTACCTTTTGTGCATTTTTTTCAGTTGCAATTGTTCCAGCCACTTTCTTCTGGTTTCTTCATGTCTTCTGCTAACTCTCCATCGTCTGCTGTCCATTTGCCCTTTCTTCTCTCCTAGTTTTTTTTCCATTCTCTCTCTACATCTGCTTTAACATACTAATCTTTCTCCTTTTTCTCTTTCCTCATTCCTATTTCATCCACTCAAATTTTACCCCTCCATCCTCAATCCCCACTTACTCTCCCAATACCTGGCCAATTGTAGATTTGTCTTCTCTCCCAGACAAAATATTTTTCCCCTCTCCATTTCACTTTCCCAGCTCCATCCCATTCTAATCCTCCCCCAACATCAGCTCCCTTCTAGTTCCAGCCCCACCCAGCATCCGCTCCCTTCTAGTCCCCCCATTAGTCCATTTCCAGTCCTATCCTAGCCTCACCATCAGCCCATTTCCAAACCTAGCCCCCCATCAGCCCATTTCCAATCCTAGCTCCCTCCCCTCACAGCCCATTTCCATTCCAAGCCCCCCTCCCCATCAGCCATTTGCAGTTCAAGCCCCCCTTCCACTCAGCCCATTTCCAGTCCTAGCAACCCCCCCCCAGCCCATTACCAGTCCTAGACCCCCCATAGCCCATTACCAGTCCTAACCTCCCCATAGCGCACTTCCAGTTTTACCCCCATCACCCCATTTTCAGTCTTACCCCCCCATAGCCCATTACCAGTCATAACCCCCCTGCCAATAGCCCACTTCCAGCCCTAACCCCCATTACCCCATTTCAGTCAGCCCTTCCATAGCTCATTACCAGTCCTAACTCCCCCCCATCAGCCCCCCTCCCGTCCTTCCTAACCCCCACCTGCCCATTTCCAGTCCTAGCCCCCACCATAGCCCATTACCAGTCATAACCCCCCTGCCAATAGCCCATCTCCAGTCATAACCCCCCCCCCCCTGCCAATAGCCCACCTCCAGTCAGAACCCCCCCCTGCCCATAGCCCATCTCCAGACATACCCCCCCCTGCCAATAGCCCATTTCCAGTCATACCCCCCCTGCCAATAGCCCATCTCGTCATAACCCCCCCCCTGCCAATAGCCCATCTCCAGTCATAACCCCCCCCCTGCCAAGAGCCCATCTCCAGTCATAACCCCCCCCCCGCCAATAGCCCATCTCCAGTCATACCCCCCCCGCCAATAGCCCATCTCCAGTCATACCCCCCCCCCGCCAATAGCCCATTTCCAGTCATACCCCCCCCCTGCCAATATCCCATTTCCAGTCATACCCCCCCCCCTGCCAATAGCCCATTTCCAGTCCTACACCCCCCCCTGCCAATAGCCCATTTCCAGTCCTACACCCCCCTGCCAATAGCCCATTTCCAGTCCTAACCCCCCTGCCAATAGCCCATTTCCAGTCCTACACCCCCCCCCCCTGCCAATAGCCCATTTCCAGTCCTACACCCCCCCCCAATATCCCATTTCCAGTCCTACACCCCCCCCTGCCAATAGTCCATTTCCAGTCCTACACCCCCCCCCCCCCCGGTAAATTAAAAAAAAAACTGGCTTCTGCTGCTCAAGCAGCAAAATCAGCTGTCCTGCGGCCCCTTCCCCTGTGCCCGGAAATCCGAGTCTGCTCTATCAGCGGCGTGCTTTTCAAGCCGCGAGGAGAGTATTCCCCTCTTGCGCGGCTTGAAACCGCGCGAGAGGGGAATACTCTCTTCGCGGCTTGAAAAGCACGCCGCTGATAGAGCAGACTCGGATCTCCGGGCACAGGGGAAGGGGCCGCAGGACAGCTGATTTTGCTGCTTGAGCAGCAGAAGCCAGGTTTTTTTAAAATTTGACAATTGATTCTGCCGCTGCCACGGCGGCAACGGCAGAAGCCAGGGTTTTGGGGTTTTTTTGTTTTCCTCCGTCGCGGGCCGCACAAAGTTGTCTCGCGGGCCGCATGCGGCCCGCGGGCCGCGTGTTTGAGACCCCTGGGCTAAAGCCTTCTGGGCTAGTGAGAGTACTTCCGTCTTCGGCTCCGTCGGATGATGTCACCACTTGTGGCTGACTTATCCTGCTGTCCCTGGAGAACTCACGTTACAGGTAAGTAACCTTGCTATCTGTGCCCTTCTCTATCACTGCAAACTCCAAACTTTGTTCATTCCACCTTTCTGCTCCATATGCCTGGAACAAACTATCTGAGTCAGTGTGTCAGGCTCCTTCTCTAGCCCTATTCAAATCCAGGCTAAGAAACCAACTCTTTGAGGCTGCTTTTGGATCCTGATGCTCCTCATTCTCTTGTTCACTACTTATGTATATCTTACCATACTCTAGTTTCCAGTTTTGTGATGTTTTTGCCCTGATTAGATTGTAAGCTCTGATGAGCAGTGACTGTATCTTATGTCCTACATGTACAGAGCTGCATACACCTTGTAGCACTATACTGATTAGTAAATAGTAATAATTTGTCAAGGTATGCTCGGAAATTCCTCTTAATCAAGCCTGTGGTACCTAACATGATAGGAAAAAGCTCAGTCTCTTTCTGCCACAGTTTCTTTGTCTCTGACTGCGTTTCTTGGCATTTGAAGATCTTCTCCCTCTCAACGTGATTCAGAGAATGGTCACCTGGAACTGATACTTCTACAATCAATGCAATTCTGGGGTGTTCTTCTCATTTACCAATATGACCGGCTTCCTTCATTCAGCTTCTTATCTGTTGGAATGGGAGCAATCCAGGTGATCAGAACTTCTTCATTCTCCATAATTCTCCTAGGGTCATGCTCCCAGTACTTTACCAGTATAATGATGCTGTAGTGTTTACATGGCACTGGTATGAGGAATGGTGGGAGGAGATGGATGAGATGTGCTGCTTTATTCTGCCTTTCTGTATAGAAATGTTTTGCCATCAGAGCTTTGCAGCCAGCTATAAAATCTATGTATGTCTGTTTTACTGTTTTTTTCAGTGTCCTCTGTAAACCATTCCATCTGTAATCCATTCTCTTGGACTGGAACTATCAATCTCTCATCCTTTGAGTTCATTCCCCTCTCCATAACCATTCTTGTATCCGGTATTGATTGACCAAGGGTTTCTGGAGTAACACTCTATTTCCCACTGTGTTTGTGAACTTGCCATTTGTTTTCCTTGTTTTGCTAATCTATCCCCCCTCTCCCGATCCACCACTTGACCTACATGTGTCAAGCCCTTTCAGGCCCATTCCTCAAATCACTTTCCTTTTCTGCCTGGCGTAAACGTCCCCATCACCCGAATAAAGGTGTATTTAGAGAATCTCTTCTCCCCCCCCTCAAAAGTGACCATCTCCAGTTTTTCCAAATTTGAAAGGTTAATTTCCATTGGGGATTTTCGGCCTCCTCCCCTCTAGATAGCTCAGTCGGGTCCCAAATCAACGACTCTAAGGGTCTTGTTTACAAAGCCGTGGTAGCAGTTTGCAATCGTTATCGGAGCCGCATTAACGATCACGAACCGCTACCATGGCTTTGTAAACAAGCCCCTAAGTGTACCTTGCTGCCCACTTCCATTTGCACCCACTGTAGGGCATCTCCTCCATCCCTCCAAGCAAACCGAGAATGTAATTGTCCTGTGGCATAGTAGGGGGCTATACACAGTACTCCCAGCCCCCCTTCTTCCCTTCGCTTATAGATGGTGGACCATACCACCTTGTGGACTTTCCCATTCCATACATATTGCATTAGCATATTTTGAAGCATTTTTAATACCCCCCAGGGCACCACATTGGGCAAGGACACAAATAAAAATAAAATTTGTGGGAGAACATTCATTTTGACTATGGCTATGCGCCCCAGTCAGGTTAGATGAAGTCCCATCCAAGAAAAAGGTCTCGTTTGAGGCTTTCCACCAGCAGTTTATAGTTCCAATCCTGAAGGTTCTTGAGCAGGCTACCTAATTGTATCCCCAGATATCAGAAGTGCTTATTTATCCACTCGATGGGGAAATGCCCCACAGGTGGTCCTCCAATGCTTTTAGTAAATTAAATATTGCAATCTTGCTCTGATTTAATTTATAGCCCATTACCTCATTGTATCTACCCATCGCTGTCATCAATATTGGCAGTGTGGTAAGGAGCTATTGTAGGGTAAAAATAATATCGTCTGCGAAAAGGGTGATTTTGGTCCTCTGCCCCTCCCCCCGCCACCTACATCCCCTGTATGTCTTCTTGCTCTCTAATATACTCTGCAAGGGGCTGTATTGCCAAGGCAAATATAAGTGGTGATAGTGGGCATCCCTGGCATGTCCCTCTCCCCAGAGCAAAACTATCGGAATAACCTCTATTTACTCTGATGCGGGCTCTTGGATGGGCATACAGTGCTTTTATCCATTTTAGAAAATTCTTCCCCAGGCCCATTCATTCTAAAACCTGGAACATAAACTGCCACTGTGCCTGGTCAATGCTTTTTCAGCTTCCAACATAACAAATACTGCTTGCTTTCCTGACCTCTGTAGGTCTGAATAGTTTCTGAATGTTGTCACCTCCTTGTCGCCCCATCATAAACCCTGTTTGGTCTTTGTGTGCCAATTTAGGTACTACCCCTTGGAGGCGATTAGCTAGCACCTTGGCCAGTACTTTAGCATTGAGGCTAATTAGAGAGTTTGGCCGATATGATCCAGAGACCATGTTATCCTTGCCCAGTTTAGGTAGGACTGTGATACCCGCTTTTTCCATCAACTTCAGGATCTCCATCCCTTGGAGCACCCCATTAAAGACTTTAGTTAACACCAGGGTAATTTGGTCTTGCATTAAGCGATAAAATTTGCAGTGAAGCTATCTAACCCCAGGGTCTTACCCAACTTGAGGATCTTAATGGCTGCTTGGACCTCCTCCTCACTGATTTCCCATCCTATTCTCTCCTCCTCTGCCCCAGCTTCCTTAGATTACAGTCATTCAAAAATGAGACCTCCCTCTCTTTTCCACCTGATATTTCACTTTATATAGGCTCTCATAATATTCTCTAAATACCTGACTAATTTCAGACAGTCAATGTACCATCCCCCCTTTGTGGTTCCGAATAACTCCTATGTAGGCCACCTGCCTTTTGGCTTTCAGCCGGCTAGCCAGAATCTTTCCAGACTTATTACCCCCTTCAAAATGTGCTTGCTGCAACACGGCTAACCCGTGTGCAATTTCTTGAGCCCGCAATCTGCTCAATTCTCCCCACAGTTTAATCAATTCAGCTATTAATTATGGATCACAGTCACTCTGTTGCCTCCCCTCTAACTCCACAATTTTTTCTAAAAGTTTATTGTATTTATTTATTTGCTTTTATATACCGCGCTTTTTGGAATCAGTTGGTTTACAAATAACATGAGCAATCAAATATTTTACATAGAACTGGAGATAACAAGAACAAAAACAGTGGAACAGTTACATGGAACAAATTGAATAGAACAGATTCAAATTTAACTGAAATTTCTGCTTTTCAGAATTACTCCTCTCCCTCTTGGCCTGGTCTGCCATACTGATGAGGTGACCTCTAGTGACAGCCTTCAGCCCCTCCCAAACGGTGCCCATTTCTCCATTCAAATTAAAACAGACATATTCCTGTATAGTTTTATGTATTTTATTTACCAGTGCTTTCTCATCTAAAAGTGAATCATTTAACCTCCAGAATGTAACCCCTTCATCCCGATCTCCAGTGTCAAATGTAACACTAATGGGGGCATGGTCTATTCAGGTTATCGGTCCTACTCTATGGTCCTAGCCTTGGAAATCCAGCTTCCACTAGCCCAGATCATATCCAATCGACTGTATGTCCCATAAGCATGGGAGTAGAATGTATATTTATGCTACTCTGAATGTCTACATCTCCAAATGTCCACAAACCCAAGATATTCCTTAAATTATTTCAAACTCTTCCGCTCCTGGCAGCCCCCGCTGGCTTGTCCCCCGCTATTGTCCAAGTGCGGGTTGCTGTTCAAATTATCGTCCCCCCACAAGTTAATCAGGGCCTCCCCTAGCCCCTCTATCTCCTTTAACATCTGCTCATATAACTCCCCCTAATGTTCATTTGGGCAGTAAACACTGATGATCCAAACCTCTTCATCAGTAACCCTTAGCCGAACCCCTACCCACTGCCCCCCTTTATCCTTACATTCTCCCACAATTGCATGTTGACATGTCTCATGAACTAAGATGCTCACACCTCCTTTCCTTGGATTTGCTCTTTGTCCGGCAAGGATCACTACTGGGTAATATCTTGAATATAGTAGGTGCTCCTGCCCCATCCTCAGATGCATTTCTTGAACACATAAGACATCTGCATTAAGACGCCTACCCTCTCTCTCCAATAAGTGTCTTTTATGCCTTGTCTGGAGCTCTTTAGAGTTCACTGTGGTCACTGTTAGCTGCTTCCTATTCCAGTTTCCTTTATCCTTTGATTAATTCCCACCCTGGTCCCCTCCTTGCATCCCCTCCCCCTGTCCCCCGCTCCCTTCCCCCTTGTGTTCCAGAAGCAAATCTAAAGTAGAGTGTCCTTTACCCTCCCTGATCTTCTGGAAACTTAACCATTTAACTCTACCCAGATCAGCTCCTCCATCATGTGGTCTGGTGAGCCTTTACTGACCAATCAGTCTGTGCTGTCCTCTTTCACTTCCATCAGTCCCATCAGTCCATTCACAGCTCAATTTTCATCCCATGCAGCCTGCTCCTTAGCTGTCTAATTCAGAACTTTGTCTCCTCAAGATGCTTTACTCGAGTCTCCCACTCCTGATGAGCTGCTACCTCTTGCTGCTGGAAACCATCATCTTTTAAAGCTCTGTGTGCCTCAGTGATTGTATGCACTTGCCATGTCTTCTCTCCCCGGAGAGCAAGAGTCCAAATGGATGCAGCCAGGGATACCACAGTTCAGTGCTCCGGAGAGCTTGAGTGATTGCTTTCAGTGCTCTATCCACTGCAGAGTCCATGCTGACAGATCATCATAGATGGAAACCGGGTACCCTTGCCAGATGAAATTCCCAAGGCCCCTCATTTTTGCCGCTATGTGCTCCTTAAGTTTGTAATCATTCAAGGAAATGATAATGTCTTAGTTCTATTGATTCTTGACTGACCCAGCGCTCGGTGTGCTTTGTCCAGCAGTATTTCTCTAGGGGGCTACCTCTTCCCCTCCCTTTTGCAAGGCTTCCGAGCAAACAACTACTGCAACTTTTGCACTGTCTTTAAATTTTGAGTCCTCGGTATGCCTCCGATTTGCAGGTTGTTTCTACGGGATCTGTTTTGAGGTCCTCCAGTTTGTATTGCAGTTTGTCCTGCCACTCCTCTCCTTTTCCTACCCGGTTTTCCAATACTTCTTGTTGCTGCTCCAAGTCCTGCAGTCTGTTTTCATGCTCTCCCGCCTGATGCGTCAATTCTGCAAACTCCTCCTTCATTTTCCCGATGAGCTATCCAAGTTCCATCTTAACTGCCCGAACTTCAGTTTTAATTTCATTAAACCATTCCCCGCTGTCCATTTCAGGTGGGGGACGTGATTAGGGATCGGGAGGGGAGGGTCTTAATTTTCATGGGCGTGTTGAGCAAGGAGAAAGTAACGATAGTAAATCTGTATGCACCTAATGGGGGGCAAGTTCCATTTTGGAAAGAAATCAGAGGATTATTGGAATGGACGGTGCAGGGGAAACACGTGTTGGGGGAGATTTTAATTTGGCACTACATCCAGAATGGGATAGGCAGATGGGGGAGGGGAGGTGAAGGGAAAGCCCGGAGTAGGAGATTAGTGAAGGGGATACTTCGGAAGTTCCACGTGTTAGATGTGTGGCAGGAACATAACAGGGAGGCAAGGGAGTACACCTTATTTATTTATCCATTCTTATATACCGCGCTATTCAGAGTCAGTGCGGTTTACATAAAACAGTAATATTTGCATTACATCAGAACAATGATATCAATGCTTACATTGTAACAGGAAAATAAACTTGGATTGAACGGGGAAGAAGAAACTAATAAGCTATTAACAGGGTTAAATAACAGAGTTAAATTATTTACTATTTACATATTTACAGGTTAGAGTTAATAGTGAATCATGTATAGGAATGTGGAAACAGTGAGATGTACCTGGCGTGGTAGTCAGGTATATTCTTAGTTATGAGGCAGGTTGTGAGAGTAAAGGAATGGATTAAGGAATGTTAGTGTGGAGGGGGGTTAGTGAGGTGAGAGAAATGAAGGAGGAATAAATGATGCTTTAAAGCTTTTCTGAATTGGGGAAGGTCCCTAATTGCTCGGAGGTGTGGGGAGAGGCTGTTCCAGATTCTCGGGGCGTAGAATGCAAAGGCTCTGTTCCTGATTAGTTGATTACACTTTATGGATTCACGAGGGATAGTAAGAGAGTTGGCGGTTGCTGATCTTCTCAGCCTGTTATTTGGATTGATTGTGAGGAGTGCTGAGATGGATGACGGAGACAGTTGGTTAATGGCCTTGAAGGTTATGAGTAGAGCTTTATAAATGAGTCTGCTGTGTAGCGGTAACCAGTGAAGTTCCATCAATATGGGCGTGATGTGATCATTCCTGGCTGTGCCGATAGAATGCGTGCTGCTGCATTCATGGCCATTTGGAGCGGGTTAAGGGTGCTCTTAGGGAGACCATGAAGGATTATATTCGCGTAATCAAAATGAGGGATTACTAGTGCTTGGAATATAGTTCTGAAGTCTTGTGGTGCTAGTAGGGGTTTAAGGTGCCTTAACGTTAAAATTTTGTTGTAGACGGATTTGGTCATGTTCTTTATATGCTCTTTAAAGTTAAATTGGTTGTCTAGTGTGACTCTCAAATATCGTATGGCTGATCTGCATGGGAGTTCTGCATCTCGTACCTTCAAGGTGGCAGGGGGGGGAGAAGTTTTTGTTCCTGGAGATAAATAAGACCTCCGTCTTCTTGAAGTTTATCTTCAAATTCTGGGATAGGAGCCAGTCGGTAATTGCGTTGAAGCAGTCGACTAGTTTGGAGATGTCAGGATGCATAATTTTAACCGGGGTGAACAGTAGGACATCGTCTGCGTAGATTAGGCTGAGGATGTCAAATGAGCGGATAATGTTGCAAATCGGCTGCATATAGATGTTAAAAAGTAGGGCAGATAGGGAGGAACCTTGGGGGACTCCCTGCTGTTGCTGGAAAGGCTCCGATGTTGATGGTCCTACTCGGACATATTGTAGACGATTGGATAGATAAGATTTGCACCATTCCCATGCAAGTCCTTGAATTCCTTTTTCTTGAAGTCTGGAGAGGAGTAAATCATGGTTGACAGAGTCAAAAGCTGCGGCTATATCGAGGAAGATTAGAATGAACCCATCTTCAATGTTATCTATGCCTCTGGATAATGTGTTGGAGAGTATGGTAAGTAATGATTCTATACCGTGCGCCTCCCGGAATCCGTGTTGATAAGGGTCAAGAGGGGCTGTTGTATCAATATGTTGTTGCATCTGTATTTGAACAACTTTCTCTATGAGTTTAGACAGTAGAGGTATGCTTGAAATCAGGCGATATGATTCCGTCTTGGATGGATCCAGACGATTGTTTTTGAGGAGAGGACGGATGGAGGTTTGTTTAAGCGAGGTAGGGAAAACTCCAGATGCAAATGAAAGCTTCATGATGTGAGCTAGGGTAGGACTAAGTTCTTTGCGCAGCGTCCTGATCCAGTAGGCCGGACATGGATCATTAGGTGCTGTAGTGGTGTTGATCGAAGAAATAAGGTCAGAAATGTATTTCTCTGCTGGGGGGATGAATTCTATAAGAGGCGACTGCGTGATAGGTAAGTGGCTAGACATGAGGCTAATGACAGCATTTGTTGTAAGGGTTTTGGACTGGAGGTAACTAGAATATAATTGCGGATGAATTGCGGCTGTCTGGGGCGCAGGTGTGGTTTTGGTGAGGGATTTGACTATGCTGAAGAGGTCTCGTGGTTTGTTAATCGAGCGGAGGAGAAGTTCAGTGTGGTATTCTCTCCTCTTTTCAGCTATAAGCTCCCTGTGCTGCTTCAGGAGGTTATTGTAAGATGCTTGATCTTCAGGAGAATGGGAGTGGCGCCATTTTCTTTCGTGCTTCCTTAGGAGCAGAAGGGATGATTTCAGCTCAGCGGAATACCATGGAGCTTGTTTTCTGATCTTCTGAGGGCAATTGGGGGTAGTAGTCATAATTGAGGGAAGAGGTTGTGAGCACGATTTTAGAGTGTTATTCCATAGGTCAATCATATCATCTAGATTTGATGCAGGCTGTTGGAGCGTTGGGAGGACCTTATTGACAAACTATTCTATGTTCAGAGGTCTGGAGTGGAAAGCCTTTTTTGTGGGGGCTGTTTCTGTGGAGGTAGATGGGGCATGAGGTTGATGAGAAGGAAGTTGAAAGGTGATGAGATTGTGGTCTGACCACGGCATCGGGGTGAATGTGAGTTGGGGATTGTAGTTCGCTTCGGACTTAGGGGCGAAGATGAGGTCGAGAGTATTACCCTTAAGATGGGTAGGGGCGTCAGCCAACTGTGTGTAGTTAAGATCATCCATGGCTTCGAGGAAGGTGCTGGAGTGGATGGGTTGAAGGGACGATAAGTTAAAGTCACCGATTAACCAATTGGGATTCTGTGGACTCTCAGGGTTACAGGCCATGTCTATTATGTTAGTAAGGTCTTCTGTAGGGGATGAGGGGGCTCTATATATGAGATTAATGGTGATGTGCAAGTTGGATATGGTCACTATATCTAGGTGTTTAAAACTCCTGGAGGATAGAAGCTGGAATTGGAGAGAGGTTCTTGCTAATATAAATACTCCTCCTCCTTTCCGGTCAGCTCTATGACATAAGTGTATAGAGAAGTCTTGTGGGATAAGCTGATTGATGACAACCGTGTCTTATATTCACATCCACATAAAACTTATAGTCAGATAGATTACTTGCTGATAGATAAACTGTGGGGGACCAGAGTGCGGGAAGTGGAGATTGGAAATATTACATGGTCAGATCATGCCCAAACTTGGGTTGACATACAGGGTGGGAATGGAGAGGGAGGTATCAGATTTTGGAGGTTGAATGAAAGTCTTCTCCGAAGGGAACGAAGTAGTAAAAGACATCAAGAGGGGGAGGTTGATTATGTGGGCTGCTAAATACAAGAAGGGTTGGAAGGAAAGGGAGGACAAATTGCATATTGAAATTAAGGAGGCCACAACGCTGTACAATAGGACGGGGTCAGGAAGGCAACTGAAATATTTAAATCAATTGTGCTTGGAGTTAAACAAGTTACAATTAGAAGCCATTGCTTATCAAATGGAGCGAGTAAAACAAAGGTTCTATGAATGGGGGGATAGGGCCGGGAGACTGCTGGCGAGAAAACTTAAAAAGAGGGAGGTAAGGAATGCAATAAGAGCAATTAAGGGCCAGGATGGGGCAATTCTGAGGTGTGGAACGCAAATAGATTTTGCCAGTACTATGCAGAGCTGTACTCCCAAAGGGGGGGGAGGGGAAATGACCTCCATAGGGGAATTTTTGGGATCAGTGGAACTTCCAAAAGTGGTAGAGGATTTGGGGCCCAGTCTAGAGGAACCCATTTCCATAGGGGAAATTGAGAAAGTGATTAAGGAAATGTCACTGGGTAAAACTCCAGGCTTGGATGGCAATTCTGAGGGGTGGAAAGCAAATAGGGGATAGATTTTGCCAGTACGATGCAGAGCTGTACTCCCAAAGGGGGGGGGGGGGGAGGGGGAGTGGCCTCCATAGGGGAATTTTTGGGACCAGTGGAACTTCCAAAAGTGGGAGAGGATTTTGGGGCCAGTCTGGAGGAACCCATTTCCATAGGGGAAATTGAGAAGGTGATTAAGGAAATGTCACTGGGGAAACCTCCAGGCTTGGATGGCTTGCCTAATTTGTTTTATAAGACCTTCCGGGAGGACTTGGTGGATTTTCTAGGGAAATTGTATAATGGGATTGTAGGGAAGGAGGGGCACTATCACAGGGAATGTTGACAGCGGGTATAACAGCAATACCAAAGGCAGGGAAGGATCCGCTGAATTGTGGGTCATTTCGCCCAATATCACTATTGAACATGGATGTGAAGATTTTGGCAAAATTACTAGCAAATAGATTGGCTCAGGGAATGCCTACTCTTGTCAACATAGACCAAACAGGGTTTATTAATGGTAGGCAGGCGTCTGACAACATTAAGAGAGTGTTAGAGGCAATTTGGGGGGCACATAGAGGCAAGGATAGTAGGATGGTGCTGTCTATTGATGCGGAAAAAGTATTTGATCGGGTGAGTTGGGAATATCTCTTTGCAGTAATGGAAAACATTGGGTTTCGGGACAACTATGTCCCCTGGGTGTGAGCTTAGTATGATAGGCCACAGGCGAGGATACGAATTAATGGTCGGTACTCGGAAGCTTTTTCCCTTCAGAGAGGTACAAGGCAGGGATGCCCTTTATCACCCTTGCTTTTTGCTTTGGCTATGGAACCTTTGGCACAGAGGATAAGGGAGGAGGAGAGGATTAAAGGGGTATGGGTGGGAGAGAGGCAGCATAAGATATCATTGTTTACAGATGATATTTTATTAACGCTAACGCAGCCAGAGGTGACTTTAGGAACAGTCTTAGAAGTGATAGAACAATATGGGGAGGTGTCGGGTTTTAAAATAAATAAATAAAGCTAATTAATCTGTGAACCCACTATTTTTTGTTAAATCAGTCAGGGCCTAGTAGCAGCAGTTTAAGTTTAAATTTAAAACACAGAAGAGAACTTTCTGGTTACATATCATACTCAGCAGAGAGCTTGTAGTTTAAATTTAAAAGTCACTCAGAGCCTAGCATCAGCAAAGTACTTTTAGTTTAAATTTAAAACACAGAAGAGAGCTTTCTGGTTAAATTTAGAACCCAGCAGAGAGCTTGTAGTTTAAAATTCATAATAAGTTAGAGCCTAGCAGCAGCAAATAGCTATAATTTAAAATTTAAAATCAAATAAGAATATAGCTTACCTCAGCAGCACAGGACAGGATACTGTGTAGCAGCCCTCTTTTAATAAGTGTTATTTCCCTCCCTCCCTCCCCACATCCACCCAACCCTGGGATAATCGTAGCTTTATAAGTGCTTACACATCTTAAAAGACAGGGTTGCTCTCAGGTGCAGCTCGTTACCCAAATCAGTCATACACTAAGGACCTGAGATTAATTAAGCTTCAGGTGAACAAGGTATATTAAACGTATTAGGTACAGTTTTATTAGTATAAATATCCATAGCAACCCTTAGGAAGTAAAGAACTTAAAGATCTAAACAAAACTTAAAACTAAGATGCAGACAGCAGTCCAGCAGCGAGATGGGGGCTTTCCAGTCTTTTGCATTGAGTGTCACATTTATGATTTTCTCCCAGCTGGTGAGAGGTCTTACGTGTGTACTAGGTGCAAGGAGCTCTTTGCTCTCAGGGAACAAGTCCGTTCTCTAGAGGCTACAGTAGCAAACTTGGAATCCATAAGAAAGACAGAGAGGTACATAGACGAGACTTACAGGGGATATAGTCCTGAAGTCTGACCTCCAGTTTGGCAGCATCCCTGTTGCCATGGAGGAGAGAGGTCACGTGACAGGAGAGCATCACCCTGGTGTGGCAGGAACTGATCCTGTAACTAGGACCTGTCCTCCAGGTGATGTAAAACCCTCTTGCACCAAGGAGGTTTCTCCAGGGCCATGTGCCCATGAGGGAAGGGTTAGGACAGCCGTTATAGTTGGTGATTCGATCATTAGGCATGTAGATAGCTGGGTGGCTGGTGGACGTGAGGATCGCATGGTAACATGCCTGCTTGGTGCGAAAGTAGCGGACCTCACCCGCCACCTAGATAAGGTCTTAGATAGTGCTGGGGAGGAGTCTGCTGTCTTGGTACATGTCGGTACCAATGACATAGGAAAATGTGGTAGGGAGGCTCTGGAGGCTAAATTTAGGCTTTTAGGTAGGAAGTTGAAATCCAGAACTTCCAGGGTAGCGTTCTCCGAAATACTTCCCATTCTACATGCAGGACCCAAAAGGCAGGCAGAGCTCCGGAGTCTCAATGCGTGGATGAGACAATGGTGCAGAGATAAGGGTTTTGAATTTGTTAGGAACTGGGGAACATTCTGGGGAAAGGAGAGGCTCTTCCGAAGGGATGGGCTTCACCTTAACCGGGATGGAGCCAGGCTGCTGGCATTAACCTTTAAAAAGGAGATAGAGCAGCTTTTAAACTAGATAATAGGGGAAAGCCGACAGTCGCCCAAGAGCAGATGGTTCAGAAGAATGTATCCCTGAAGGATACTACCAAAAGCAGAGAGGTTCCAAAAAAGAGTAAAGTAGCCCAAATGCCCTCGAGTATGGAGCAGACAGAGCTTAAAGATCCCAAATTACCCATGTCCACCAACAGCCAAACTAATATGAATAAAATACAGTCTCTAAAATGTTTGTATGCAAATGCTAGCAGTCTAAAAAATAATATGGGAGAGTTAGAATATATAGCACTAAATGAGAGGTTAGATATGATTGGAATATCAGAGACATGGTGGAAGGAGGACAACCAGTGGGACACTGTGATACCTGGATACAAACTATATCGTAATGATAGAGCTGATTAAATTGGTGGAGGGGTTGCGCTGAGTCAGAAAGGATTAAAGTTTTACAGGAAACAAAATTTGCTGTAGAATCTCTATGGATTGAAATTCCATGTAAAAAGGGGAAGGTGATGGCAGTGGGGGTGTACTATCGACCGCCTGGCCAGAATGAACAAATGGATGATGAAATGCTCAAAGAAATCAAGGAAGCTAACAAAAGTTAAAGCGCAGTAATAATAATGGGTGATTTCAATTACCCCGGTATCGACTGGGTCAGTGTCACGGCAGGACATGCTAGGGAGATAAAGTTCCTAGATGACATAAATGACTGCTTCTTGGAGCAGCTGGTTCATGAACCCACCAGAGGGGAAGCCATATTGGACCTAGTCCTTAGTCAAACACCAGATCTGGTACAAGAGATTAGGGTGTTGGGGCCACTTGGCAATAGTGATCATGGCATGATCGCCTTTGATATAATTAGTGGAGGAGGGATAGTAAGGAGATCCACAGTACTACCTTTTAACTTTCGAAAGGGAGACTATGATAAAATGAGGAAAATAGTTAAGAAAAAAACTAAAAGGAGCAGTTGCAGAGGTTAAAGACTTACATCAAGCTTGGGTGTTGTTGAAAAATACTATCTTGGAAGCCCAGAAAAGCTGTATTCCACGCTTTAAAAAAAGTGGAAGAAAGTCCAAAAAACTGCCAGCATGGTTTAAAGGGGAGGTCAGAGAGGCTGTTGTTGCCAAAAAAGCATCTTTCAGGAAATGGAAAAAAGAGCCAAATGACGAAACCTGGAAACAGCACAAGCACTGGCAAGTCAAATGCAAGGTATTGATAAAGCAGGCAAAGGGAGAATTTGAGAAGAAGCTTGCTGCGGAAGCAAAAACGCGAAATAAAGATTTTTTCAAGTACATTCGCAGCAAAAAACCTGTGAGAGAGTCAGTTGGTCCATTAGATGATAGAGGAGTTAAAGGGGCGCTAAGAGGCGACAAGGCGATAGCGGAGAGACTGAATGAATTCTTTGCTTCGGTCTTTACTGAGGAAGATGTAGGGATGTTACCCATGACTGAAATGGTATTTAAAGGTGCGGAAAAATTGAAGGAAATATTGATACATCGGGAAGATGTATTACAACTCTTAGATAAACTGAAGAGTAGCAAATCACCTGGGCCGGATGGTATACATCCAAGGGTACTGAAAGAACTGAAATATGAGATTGCAGACCTGCTATTAGTAATCTGTGAATTTTCATTAAAATCATCTGTAATACCTGAAGATTGGAGGAGCGCCAATGTAACGCCAATTTTTAAAAAGGGTTCCAGGGGTGATCCGGGAAACTACAGACCGGTGAGCCTCACGTCAGTACTAGGAAAAATGGTAGAAACCATCATAAAGAATAAAATTACTCAGCATGTAGATAGTCATTGCCTAATGGGAGACAGCCAACATGGCTTTAGACAAGGAAGATCTTGTCTTACTAATCTATTATGTTTTTTTGAAAGTGTGAATAAACAGGTGGACAAAGGTGACTTTCAGAAAGCCTTTGACAAGGTCCCTCATCAGAGACCTTTGGCAAAACTAAAGAGTCATGGGATAGGAGGCAGTGTACTACTGTGGATCAAGAACTGGTTAAAACATAGAAAGCAGAGGTTTGGGCTAAATGGCCAATTTTCCCAAAGGAGAAAAGTGAATAGTGGTGTACCCCAGGGATCTGTGCTGGGTCCGCTGCTTTTTGACATATTCATAAATGACCTGGAAAATGGAATAACAAGTGAGGTTATCAAATTTGCAGATGACACAAAACTATTTAAAGTTGTTAAAACCCAAGAGGACTGTGGAAAATTGCAAGAGGATCTTGATAAATTGGAAGACTAGGCATCAAAATGGCAGATGAAATTTAATGTGGACAAGTGCAAAGTTTTGCACCTACGAAGAACAACCCAAACTATGGTTACACGATGTAAGGTTCCACATTAGGAACCACCACCCAGGAAAAAGATTTAGGCGTCATTGAGGCTAGCATGTTAAAACCCTCGGCCCAGTGTGCAGCGGCAGCCAAGAGAGCAAATAGAATGCTAGGTATCATAAGGAAAGGAATGGAAAATAAAACAAAAGATATTATAATGCCTCTATATCGTTCCATGGTGAGACCGCACCTTGAATATTGTGTGCAATTCTGGTCGCCGTATCTTAAAAAGGATATAGCGTTATTAGAAAAGTTCAGAGAAGAGCCACCAAAATGGTAAAGGGGATGGAAGGATACTCCTATGAAGAAAGGCTAAAAAGGTTAGGGCTCTTTAACCTGGAAAAGAGACGGCTGAGGGGAGATATGATAGAAGTCTATAAATTAATGAACGGAGTGGAACGGGTAAGCGTAGATCGATTGTTTACGTTATCAGAATATAGAAAGACTAGGAGACATGCAATGAAGCTACAGGGTAAACTATTTAAAACTATTTCTTCACTCAACGTGTAATCAAACTCTGGAATTTGTTACCGGAGGATGTAGTAAAGGCTGCTAGTGTCGCTGGGTTTAAAAAAGGTTTGGACAAGTTCCTGGAGGAAAGGTCCATAAACCATTATTAAGAAGGGACCCAGGATATCAATGCTTGACCCAGTACAAGCATTGCGGAACCTGTGTCTTTTGGGGAAACTGCTAGGTATGTATGACCTAGATTGGCCACTGTTGGAAACAGGATACTGGGCTTGATGGACCTTGGTCTGACGCAGTATGGCATATCTTATGTTCTTATGAATGGCTTTAACTGGTTTACTGCTTAAGTAGTTTTCTATGCAAATGTTTCGGGGGAGGTTGTGGAGTTACTTAGCAATATTGTTAGTTGAATATAATATATAATAGAGTGGAAAAACTGTACACCAGTTGAATGTTGATGTTTATATGCAAGAGTATTTATGTATGTTACTAGATGCTATGTAAAGTGGAACCCCCACCCCCCAAATATTCCCTGCATCTTGGTTCGAGTTATGCCCTGAATGGTACCTTCTCCTTTTTCTAAATTGGCTGCGGGTGTCTCCCATTCCACTCGCTCTGACTCCTTGGGCTGCTGTGGCCCACTCGTCACCATTTTGTTCTCTCCGCTGTCCCCACTTGCACCCGTATATTCTTATTCCTGAAGGTCCGCTGATTTCCACCTCGTTATCTTGCTCCCACTGGCCAGAGTACTCGGAGGCCATGTACAAGCCGTTTTCGGTGCTGCTTGGAAGATGTTTTTTCACTGTTGATCAGGAATGGCTCCAGAGCAGAGCGCTCAGGCACCCATCGTGCTAGGTGATGTCACTTCCTCCCAAGAAGCTTTTCAATACATGGAATTCTACTAATTCTTGGTCATTAGAACTGTAGAGCTTCAGGTCATCCACAAATAGTCAGTGTGATGTCACCATTGGGCCAGGGCCATCTTTAGATTTCAGGCTAACTCCATGTCCCAAAGAATTTATGAGAGTACTCATTGGATTGAGCGCCGTACAAAACAGAAGTGGTAACAGGGAATCTCCATGATCTTGATGTTAAGCATGCTGAACTAACCATCCTTATTCTTCAAAAACAATATGGCTTGCCAGATTTTCATGGTGAATTTAATGTACTCTGTCAACCCCGTTTTTATTTCATATGATTCAAATCAGTTGTGTGGATGAGTTTTGCGCATACCATGATAGTCATGAACCTCACTTCTAAGCCAAGCTATGTGGAGTATTATCTCAGTTTCTTAAATTTACTGCTAATTTTTTCCACTGTGGATCAGTTGATCGCTTTTAAGATGCAATGCGATGAGTGAAACCCTTGTTGTACTCAGTACACATAAAAGGTTTCTTTCCACTGTGGATCATTTGATGGCGTTTAAGATTCGATGGGTGAGTAAAACTCTTATTGCACACAGTACACGTAAAACGTTTCTTTCCACTGTGGATGATTTGATGGCGTTTAAGATTCGATGGGTGAGTGAAACTCTTATTGCACTCAGTACACGTAAAAGGTTTCTTTCCACTGTGAATCATTTGATGGCATTGAAGATCCGATGACCGAGTGAAACTCTTATTACATTCAGTACACAAAAAAGGCTTCTTTCCACTGTGGACCATTTGATGGCTTTTGAGATGTGATGATTGAGTGAAAGCCTTATTGCACTCGGTACATATAAAAGGTTTTATTCCACTGTGGATCCTTTGATGGCTTTTAAGATGCGATGACCGAGTGAAACTCTTGTTGCACTCAGTACACATGAAAGGCTTCTTTCCACTGTGGATCGTTTGATGGCATTTAAGATTCGATGGGTGAGTGAAACTCTTATTGCACTCGGTACACGTAAAAAGTTTCTTTCCACTGTGAATCATTTGATGGTTTTTAAAAGTCGATGACTGTGTGAAACTCTTATTGCACTCAATACACGTAAAAGGTTTTTGTTCACTGTGGATCATTTGATGGCGTTGAAGATGCGATGACTGAGTGAAACTCTTATTGCATTCAGTACACGTAAAAGGTTTCTTTCCACTGTGGATCATTTGATGGCTTTTAAGATGCGATGACTGAGTGAAACTCTTATTGCATTCAGTACACGTAAAAGGTTTCTTTCCACTGTGGATCATTTGATGGCTTTTAAGATGCGATGACTGAGTGAAACTCTTATTGCATTCAGTACACGTAAAAGGTTTCTTTCCACTGTGGATCATTTGATGACTTTTAAGATTCGATGACAGAGTGAAACTCTTATTGCACTCAGTACATGTGAAAGGTTTCTTTCCACTGTGGATGATTTGATGTTTTTTAAAGATTGAAAAATAACTGAAACTCTTATTGCACTCAATACACGTAAAAGGTTTCTTTCCACTGTGGATCATTTGATGGCGTTGAAGATTAGATGACTGAGTGAAACTCTTATTGCATTCAGTACACGTAAAAGGTTTCTTTCCACTGTGGATCATTTGATGGCTTTTAAGACTCGATGACTGAGTGAAACTCTTATTGCACTCAGAACACGTAAAAGGTTTCTTTCCACTGTGGATCATTTGATGACTTTTAAGATGTGATGCCTGAGTGAAACTCTTATTGCATTCAGTACACGTAAAAGGTTTCTTTCCACTGTGGATCATTTGATGGGTTTTAAAGATTGATAAATAACTGAAACTCTTATTGCACTCGGTACATGTAAAAGGCTTCTTTCCACTGTGGATCAGAGACATTTTTCCAGTGTGTATTCTTTGGTTTGTAATTAATAGTTCCTTATGACAGAAACCTTTGCTAAATTCAATATAGGGAAGTGGTTTCTCTTCAGCATGAATTCTCTGGTGTATTTTCAAGCTTAACCTCTGTTTGAAATATTTTCCACACTGAGAGCATGTAAATGGTTTCTCCCCATTGTACGTCCTCTGATGCAATAATAAATGATATTTCTTATCAAAACTCTCTCCACGGGTTTCACACAAAAAGGATTTCTTCCCTTTCTTCCCTTCCTGGTGGTATTTAGAATTCATTTGATCACTGCTGTAATGTTGGAAGGATCTCTCTGCCCTCTGGTGTCTCTGCGGCTCAGGGATGTTTGTGAGCTCTCTGTCACTTCTCTCACACTCAGTGACTCCATTCGGTGAGTCTCCTGCCAGGTCTCTCTGCTCCTTCTCTGATTCCTGGCAGTGCCTTGTGTTTCTCCTCTCAGTCCTATGGGAAATATTCTCAGAGACATTAACTGATTGTTCCATTTCTACAGGAGGTTCTTCTCGATTCTCTTCCTTCTTCTGTTCCTGTATGGCCTGATTATCTGCAGGATACAAACAGAAGACATTAATGATGCATTAATGACTATGGAATGCTACTAATTAGCACAGGTGTCCTTGAACTATTCATGTGAAGAGTCATTAATAGGAATTTCAGGTGAGGTGCGTAATTTCAGGGCAGTTGCAAGTGTATTAGGTGCCCTAGGCAAAACTTCAGCACTGCGCTCTTTTGCAATGGTCTTTTAGACCCCAAGCCCCCCACCCCCCCAAGATTTTGATTACTAATCTCATGTGTTATCATCTCAACATTATCCCTCCAAGAACAATGCAAGAAAAATTCATTTTTGGATATCATATGTTTAAATATTAAACTTTGTTTTGTAAATATATGCATAATGAGGAGCATTTCAAAAAGCCACGTGCAAAGCTAACTAGACTATTTGCATATTGCCCATTCTTCCTGCAGGTAAAAGCACGTACTGATGACTTTGTGTGGCTATTAGGCTCCATTGCTTTGCTTTGACTGTTATTTATTAACAAGGCTTATGTACTGCTTTTCTACAAGTCAAAGTGCTGCACATTCAGGTATTATATATATATTTTTTTCTCTTGTCCCTGAAGGGCTCACAATCTGTGTGGGTTGTTTACTAAATGGTGGTAGTGGACTCTGCGATATCGGAGCTGTGACTCCATTACTGCCATTTAGTACACACTCCCCTATGTTTTTGTACCTGAGGGTTAACTGGCTTACCCAAGGCTACAAGGAACACCTCTAGAACTAAAAACCCCAGTCCTCCCAGCCCAAGGTTGCTGTCTGCTAGGGGGATTTGAGCCCTGGCCCTCTGGCCTGAGATAACTTGCCCCAAACACTAGGCCACTGTGTCGGCTCTTTGCTACTTCCTCCTCCCAGAAGCTATTGCCCAAGGTGACTGCCTGGTTTGCTGGTAGCTGACCCGACCTTGCAAACTTCCCTTACTGCCAAGCTTGTCTGACTGGACTGGAGGGCAGATGAGGAATATGAGCCATTTTCTGTATGTAAATCATGCGTGACATGCAGATAAAAAGGATTTACTCACTACGACTACATCTATAAAACTCCTGATTTGTGGGACAAGTTACACCCATACAGCCTGTAGATATGTTTAAACTTATCCTAACTGAGCAGAGGCCTCCCTGAACCTGGGTTAGTGAGGGGCTTGCATTTATGTAGATACCTATGAAAACATATGTATAATTGTGTAAAATAAATCCCAAAAACTGGGTGTGCCAAAGAGCGGCTGTAAAGGTAAGCGCATAAATTCCATGGGGTCATTTTTAAAATGGAAAGATGTGCACACTTTGATTTCATTTTGAATATTTGATGAAATGCACCCAGGGAAAAGTATGCACATACTGCTTACAGATACACAAAGTTATAAAGTTTTCAAGGCCTTTTCCAGGTAGAAATGATTCTTCTGACAATTAACCACCCTATCATAAGAACCTAAGAGCAGAAGAATTGGACTCTTCAACTTGGAATATGATAGAGATCTTTAAAATAAGTGGAGCAGAGCAGGTAAACATAGATTGGTTGCTTACTCCTTCAAAAACTACAAAGATTAGAGGAGATGCAATGAAGCTACAATATAGCACATTTAGGACTAATTGGAGAAAATATTTTTCACTCAATGCATAATCAAACTTTGAAATTCGTTTCCGGAGGATGGAGTGAAAGCTGTTGGTGTAACTGGGCTTAAAAGAGGTTTGGACAAGTTCCTGGAGGGAAAGTCTATAAACCATTAGTAAAGAGAGCCTGGGATAAGCATCATGGACATTTTGGGAACCTGAGAGGTACTTGTGACCTATATTAGCCACTGTTGGAAACAGAATACTGGGCTTCATGGACTTTCAGTCTAACCCAGTATAGCATATCATGTTTTTTATGCTCTTAAAGAGGATATTGTGTAACTAGAAAAGGTTCAGAGATGGGCAAAAATAATGATAAGGAACGTGGAGCACCTTCCTTATGAAGAGAAGCTAAACAGACTAGGGGGTATGTTTACTAAAAAACGCACATTTGCGCATCCGCACAATAGCGCACTAAAAGCGGTACTTAAGTGCTCTCAAGCGCCCCGCACACGTGTGTGTCACCACCGCACAGGTGCGCGGCACACTAACGGGCCCCACACAAGTACGGGCCCGCAAATGTCCGATAGAGGCGTGGAAAGGCTAACGGAGGGCGGAGGAAGGCTCCTGAGGGGCGGAGAGATGGGGTTAATGGGCGGGGAAGGGGAGGGGAGAGGCTCCCCGCACATTATCGGGGCCGAATTTCCATGTAAAAACTACCGCGAGTGAAACACTCACGGTAGAGGGCATTTAAAGGGAAGAGAAACCATTTACGTTAGCAATGTACAGCAAAACCGGGGAAACCTGCAAAACGTGAGCAGTGTGATACATGTGCATAGAACAAAATAGCAAATAGAAAATGAAAAAGGCCACAACAAAACTCTAAAAAAGTATAATCCAGCTGGGCAACAGTGATATTAATGGGTAACAATAAAAAACACTCACACGAAAGCTCCAAAAAAAAGAAATGATTTGTGAAAGGAGACCCGTCCAAAAATCATTTCCTTATTGGGAGCTTTGCTGGGAGTGTTTTCTATGGTCGCCCATTAATACCACTGTTGCCCAGCTTGGTTATATTTGCCCCCCTCTTTTCACGGTCATGTGCGGGGTGTATTTGCACGTTTGCCCCCAGACAAGGTGAATGAGCCCACAGTACAAATGTGCAGAGCAGGGTTTAGGATTCCGCCGGCCAGGTCTTCCATCCCCAGGGACAGCACTGTCTCTGTGGCCACAGTGTGGTGCAACAGACAAAGCCAGTACCTACAGGACCAGAGAGTCACAGGTTCAAATCCCAGCTGGGGCTCCTGCAAACCCAATCCCCATATTTTACCCACCACTAAACAGAGATAGTAAAGACACGTCTATATTGCAGAGAACATAAGCGTGTCTCAAACACCCATATTTTACCCCACACCGCACACACACCATTACAATGGGCATCACCGACAGGCGAGTCCCTCGAATGCAGTCCTGGAGTGTCACAACTCAAGCAGGTCACATGCGTCCCCAAGATAAGGACATGCCATCATGTTGGCGGAAGGGTACAGGTGGTGGCGGAGGCATTGGCTGTTAGCCACAGCAGACAGTGACCAAGCCATGTGAAGGCTGCCACCGTCCACTGTAACAGACAGGCCCTGTCGGATGTACAGTCATGGACGTCCCAGGGAATGCAGTCAATTTGTGGCTACACGGTGGTACAATGCACACAGACAGTGTGTGCACAAACAGAAGGTCACAGGTTCAAATCACAGCTAGGGCTACCACCATCCCAGTCCACACATATAACCCATGAAGGAAACATGGTATGAAAGACTGAACTGTCCTTGCTGAGGACATATGGAGTTTTGGAAAATAATACTTTACCTTAAACAGCAAACAGCACAGAAACATATGCAGCACCTACAGCAGAGTCCCCAAAATGCAATCATGGATTGTCCCAAATCACACAGGTTGGACGATGTGTCCAAACAAAATGCTTGTGCTGCAAGTTATGTTAACGCCCCCATGGTATGGAGATGTATCATAGGCATATTCATCACGGACAACATGAAAACCCGACCAGTGTTTGCCCCACCTGGACTGGATATGGGAACCTCTGCTCCAGAACAGCAGCCAACAGGGGCAGAAACACCTGCACCTGCAGGCTACATCATCCAAAGACTAATGCAGAGGCAGGATGTTGGGCCCTGTGTGCACCTCCCAACACTAGTATGTGCATACATTAGCAATCCCACAGTACACATGGGGATATGGTACACAGATCTCAAAAGCGTGTGATCACCACTGTCAGATATAAATGGCTACGTTAAGCACAATCCGCTCATTGAGCTGTAGCATAACTACGTTTCAGATGTATGGGCAATGTGTGACAGGTCATGGGTCTGACAGAGTCCACCACCGTGGATAATGACACCAACAGTAAACCTTAACATTGACATGGCGGCACTGTGCCCATTACGGGTGCGGTGGTGTATTACTAATTAAAGATTTATTTGGATTTTTTTTGGATCAACAAAGATATTGTACTTTATTATAAGAAATTGAACTCATAAGCTATTCTAACTCCTGAGCCATTCTGCCTGTGAGGACTCATGCTGAGCCAATTTACTAGCTCAGAGACCAAGGCTGTATTTATCTTAACACATCTATCCTGGGGAGTGTTGAAAGGCCAGAAAGGGAGACAGAATTCTTCCCTTGGCCTTTGAACAATTCTCTTGGCCAATATAGAAACATTTGCCTAGATAATGTAAAAGCTTTGAGCTGATTCTAAAACCATGGGGGGTGTCTCCCTTGCTGACCAGCAAAGAATGTTGTAGGTCAGAATTCTCTAAGCAGGCAAACAGATTTGGCCCTGGCCAATCCTGGTGTGAACCATGTGCACAGGATTGGCTCTGACCAATCCTGATTTGAGCATGCAGCGTGTTAACCTATGGCATGCTGCCAGCACAAGTCTGATTCTGTGTTAACCTATGGCATGCAGCCAGCACGAGTCTGATTAAGGTACTTTAGGGGGACTCTCAGAAGGAAAGATGGGACTGCAACTGATATACGAGACAAGCGTTCCGGATTTTCCTCCTGAGAGTGATGGCTAAAACAGTCCCCCACCTGGAGTGATGAGCTATAATATCCGGTAAAAAGTATTAATGCTTACCTCTGTGTTTTATCATTATTTCAAAAGGACTTAATTTAATAAAACTCATATTGCATTTACTAAAGTGTCTATGCATAGTCTGTGAGCTAAATGAATGACAGGGTTAACTCATATTGTATTTGGACTAATGAGTGACAGAGTTAACTCATACTGTATTTGCCAGAATATTTTTGCCTAGTCAGTGAACTAGTGAGTGATAGGGTTAAAGGAAAAGCGTAAAACTTGGCAATACATAAATGGCGACAAGGATGGGATGTCCTAAATTATTACATAATGATAAGCTCAAGGGAGCAGGGACCCTAGGACGACAGACCTGGGTGTTGTTAATAGCATATAGGAATCAAGCACTGGATAGAGAAAATCCAGGATGGAGAGAGTGTAGATCTGCGTGGCCAAGCATGAAGAATCTCAGATGTCTGCAGCTTTTGGGGCTGTATGATGAGAAATCTGCTGAAGTGAATTCAGGACAGAGAGAGAGTGGATCTGCTTGGGCCAGCATGAAGTATCCCAGACGTCTGCAGACTCCGCTGAGTTCTCCCAGCTGATGTTACTGTACTGCATGATGTAAGTTTGGTGATGTGAATATTCTTAGTGCAGCTATTTACAATCTCGTAACTTTTTTAGTGAAGTATTACCGGTATTCTTCTGTAATTAAGTGTGTTTAGCTTTGCTTTCTAATTTTCTTTTCTGACCACTCATGTGTGACTGGGAGAGCTGTTTGCTTTTCTTGCTTTGTTTGTGGATAAACTGCACGTCTTAATTACAAGGTGTTAACCTTTGATGTAGTAAGATGTTTGGTACCAGGAGTGGGGGTTTAAGAAAAGATAATGTATTAACAGAAAAGAGTGAAGAATGCAAATAGTGTAAAAATGTGAATATTGTAAATATTTAAGGCTGGCATTAAGTGTTCCTGTGGGTCAGGATTAAGTGAGAACTGGGTGTTGGTTTTTCCTTATCTTTTAAGGTCCCCGGTTAAAAGAAATTCTGTTTGATTAGTTCTGACCCACTGATACAAGATCAGTTTTGTCATGTTATTATGACTTTACAAATTCAATTTCAAATTGATAAGGGAAATGACTGCAGCTGGATCTGCAGCCACACTGTTTAGGAAAATATGTAACCTTGTGCTGCAAAGATGTTTAATTCAGTGCTTTGAACAAAATGCCTATCCTGTACAGTTAGTATTAATTGTTATGGAAAATCCTTATAAGATTATGAAGAAGTGAAGACTTTTTTTAAGGTCCATGGTTAAAAGAAACTCTGATCAGATAGGTATAATGCACTTGTAAGCTTTGATTTGTTCTGTATTCAAATGTTTGTAGTAAAAAACTGTTTTTCTTTCATTACTGGCTACTCCAGTAGATTTTATAGTCCCTGAATGCTGAAGTGACTAGCTCAAATAAACAAGGCAAACTTTTTTCCTCCAAAGTGGAGGTTGAGAATCCTGACAGGACGGTGGGGCATTGAATCCTGAGTAAGTGAGAGGGTGATCTTTATCATTAATATGTTATGCATCTGTTCTTTGTCTTTGACTGTATATGCTACCAGGCAAACCTAAAAGTTAAAGGAGGATTTTTTTTTAATTGTGGCAAGCACCCCAGGGGGCATAGTTAAACATAAACAGCTATAACTATAGGTTAATTGTTCAGTCACATCTGCCAGAAGGACAAAAGACAATGGTTTGTTCTACTGGCTGTGTTGAAGATAACATGTTAATTTAAATGTAACCAAGAACAATTTTCACCTCTTAGAAGTTTCACCTCACTTGAGCCTGAACTGTGAGGTTCAAGATAATTACTTTAAGCTTTGTGCTAACGACTGAGGGACACCTGTTTTCCTGTATTTGAATTTTAGAGAAAAAGTGTACTTTGTTCTAAAAGTTTATATTTCATTTTCAGTACAGTTCCTGAGAAAATAGATATAAAACAGATATATGTTGCAGCATTGTGAGATATTAAGTTGGTAGTTTATACACTTGCACTTATGACACTTGTGGTAATAGTACATTACGCAGAGGTCCAGTACACACACACCAATTACCAGATGAGTAAAATATTAATAAGTTTGATGAAATTTTAGACAGAGGCTGATATGGAATTGCTCTATTCTCAAGCATATAGAACAAATATAGATTAAAGATGGAACTGAGTTCCCAGAAAATAATGAGAACTTGAGTTGATTGGATAAAACCAAATCTTGCTTGTCAGCAATGATCCAGGAGAGGTTTGAGAAAAAGAATAAGAGAGAGAGAGAGAGAGGCAGAAAGGTGAGGCCACAGCCTAGGCTAAATGTGCTGCTTCCAGTGTGATGATCTGGGCTACCAGCTCTAAGACTCCTTGAGGACCCACAAGGCCTGAAGAACAGGAACCTTGCATATTTATGCCTCTGAAGAGACATAAATAGGCAGGGGGAGCATAGGCCGAGAAGAACCCGAGGATAGTCATGAATGCCTTGCAATCCGAGAAGAACCTGAAGATGAGGCCTAGCCACCAATGCCTTGTACTCTCTTAGATCTCTCACCTCAAAAGGATCTCTTTTTGACACCGTAATTAATGAGTAGCTTATACAAATCCTTGTGAACACTGCAATTTTAAAATCAGTCTAACAGCACTCTCACTGAGAACAGTGTATATGACAGATTCTAGTTATACGTGAGAGATGAGCCATATTTCTTTCTATTGGGGTTGATGTTATAGAATGCTGCAAAATGATAATTTTATATTGTAAGGATTTTACCCAAATTGTTCCTATTTTAGAATGAGCATATGTCCACTTAACATTGGACCAATTAAGTTGATGGGAAAGGGACACTGTTTACTCATACTGTTATCCCATTGAGGAATCTAAATTTAAGTTAACCATTGTTTGATATTCTTAGCAGCCTTGCCAAATAAGGATACATTAGTGTGGTATAAAAGAAACAGGAAAAGGACCTATGTAAGTAGTTGGTGGAATGATGCAGGTGATGAAAAAGTGTTGTGTTATGGAGGGATGAAGTGGAATATTAAAGGAGAAACTGTGATAGACAATAAACTGATGAAGGTAATTTGAAGTGATGTATTTTCCTAATGAATATGTAAACAAAAAATTATGAGCACTTTATTTGACTGTGCCGTCTCCAGAAGCTTCAATTCAGGAAGTCATACTCAACAATTGGAAGAAATAGATATTTGGAGATAGGCTAGGTGAACCTTGCACCCTGATGAGCTCTGGAAAACCCACACTGGCCATGTGGTACTTCCGGATGCTTTGTGCCTCACTTTTCCTCTGTATGTCCTGGCCAGGCATGCAGAGGCAAAGGGGGATGATTTGATGACAAATTCTCACACAATTGGGTATAATTCTAAAACTTGTCAAAATTGCAGAACACGTATGTGCAGCTTGTCTGATCTGAAACATGTAAAGGTCATTCAAGGGCAAAATGGAATATTTCCTACAAGCAAAATGAATTTCCAGTGATAGAGAGACAAGGAGTTAATCAAACTGCGAGATAAGATTGACACCATACGAGATAGTTACTAATAGATCACTGAAAGTTTATAAAAGCAATATTTATTATCTGTAGGATATGATCTTAGTAAATATAGATGAAATTAAGTTTGTCTTATTGTGAAGTCTAACCTAGAATTTTTTAGTCTTTTCATTTAATATTGGCGCTGCTCTTCTGAATGAGGCCTGGAGCCATGTCACCAACTGCAAGCCGGAGAGTCTAGCGGAGGGAATTGACCAGAGTCCAGATGGAGCAGACCATCCCGAGAGATCTGGACTACACACCGCAGAAACGTGTGAGGAAGTCCCTATCTACTTCAATGTGTCGCAATGAAAGAAAGGCCAAGATGTCCACCTACGAGAATGAGAGGTTCAACTGTTGAGAGAGGCCAAGTTTAAACTTCAGAGAAAGGTGAAAATGACGCTACGGAGTCCTGAAAAACTGCTGAGAAGCAGGCCAAATTATCTGAAAATAGGAAAAGGACTAGTGGACTTTTGTGAATGATTTTTTTTTTTCTTATGTATTGTTATTGTTTCCTTGGAAAGTAACTGTAATTTTAGTATCTCAGATTTTTTCTGCTGAACATCATGTGCCCAATTGCTTATGTCACCTGTTCCCCAGATTTTAGTTATTAGAGTCTATGGGGCAGATGTACAGTGGGAAAAAGTTCTGAATGTGCAGGTGAAATGAGTCCCCCACTGCATGGGGAACTGATAAAGATAGCTGAGACCTAAAAGCCATTTGGCTTTGACAATTGTAATGCTGAGGGGGGGGGGGGGAATGGGAAAATATCACCCAAATTACACTGAGGCTTGTCCCCTCCAGCGTTTGCCTTAATGCTATCCACTATGTTTTAGCCCAAGTTGTTATTACTGTATTTCTAAATGAATTACAAAGGCGATTCAGCCATTGCTTACGTGCAATATCCTTGTTGATCCAAGGGTGGAATGTATTACTAATTAAAGATTTATTTGGATTTTTTTTGGATCAACAAAGATATTGTACTTTATTATAAGAAATTGAACTCATAAGCTATTCTAACTCCTGAGCCATTCTGCCTGTGAGGACTCATGCTGAGCCAATTTACTAGCTCAGAGACCAAGGCTGTATTTATCTTAACACATCTATCCTGGGGAGTGTTGAAAGGCCAGAAAGGGAGACAGAATTCTTCCCTTGGCCTTTGAACAATTCTCTTGGCCAATATAGAAACATTTGCCTAGATAATGTAAAAGCTTTGAGCTGATTCTAAAACCATGGGGGGTGCCTCCCTTGCTGACCAGCAAAGAATGTTGTAGGTCAGAATTCTCTAAGCAGGCAAACAGATTTGGCCCTGGCCAATCCTGGTGTGAACCATGTGCACAGGATTGGCTCTGACCAATCCTGATTTGAGCATGCAGCGTGTTAACCTATGGCATGCTGCCAGCACGAGTCTGATTAAGGTACTTTAGGGGGACTCTCAGAAGGAAAGATGGGACTGCAACTGATATACGAGACAAGCGTTCCGGATTTTCCTCCTGAGAGTGATGGCTAAAACAGTCCCCCACCTGGAGTGATGAGCTATAATATCCGGTAAAAAGTATTAATGCTTACCTCTGTGTTTTATCATTATTTCAAAAGGACTTAATTTAATAAAACTCATATTGCATTTACTAAAGTGTCTATGCATAGTCTGTGAGCTAAATGAATGACAGGGTTAACTCATATTGTATTTGGACTAATGAGTGACAGAGTTAACTCATACTGTATTTGCCAGAATATTTTTGCCTAGTCAGTGAACTAGTGAGTGATAGGGTTAAAGGAAAAGCGTAAAACTTGGCAATACAGGTGGCCAGGGCTGCCAAATCCCTCCACATCTGCCCAATGCTCCCCTAGGTGTGGGGAGTGTGTGTTTGTCTATGCAGTTTGTGGTGGCTGCCAACACCCTCTGCACCCCACTCTGATAGCACTGTTGCCAGTATAGGCCTGCCAATGTGCATAATGAGGAGCAAAGTATTGTGGGTATACAACAGACAGGGCGGCATTAGCAGGATGCATCTGCACAGGCCACAGGTGAATGGCTGAGACATTGTGCTGCCTGCCCACCATCTCCACAGACATGGTGTCAAGAGCATGTCCTGCTGGGAGGTTACTCTCACCCTGACCGAGCAGTGACCACGGCATGGCCAGGTTCCACCATAGTGCTCTATTGTAGTTCTCTCATGTGATGTATCTGGGCTCTGTATTTATGGGGCCCAATCATTGAGTTAACTGCGTGGTGGGTGTGCTGCCGTCACAGTTATCGGTGCACACATGTCCTCCGGTAGCATGCACTATGGCCTGGCTGCAGTTAGCATGTGTATGTCTGGAACATCTTGCAGCGTTCAGTAGCAGGCGACTCACAGTGGCTGCCGCTGGAAAATGTCAGATGGTGGTGTGGGAGTTGGGGGTCTAAGGACCGACTCTCTGTCAGCCACTGAAATATGGATGGGTACAGACCGGTGGAGAGTGCCATGTAGGTTGTCCATACTGCAGCCGTTACGGGCTTGATGGCGCTGTCTGCTGCTACCACCATTGTTGGGATAGAGAGTGTGGAGCAGATGTGGGGGAACCTTGGTTCCACAGGGCAGGATTGGTGGTGTGATACACACCGCCTATGTGCCCAAACAGCTGCTGTCCTCACACACACCCTGCATATAGATAATGAGGCCAGGGCACACACACAGGATATGCACTATTCCGTGAGTACTGTAGCCCACAAGGCCCAGATGTGACTGGGAGATACAGATGGTCAAAGGTGTACCATAGGTGTGTCTGATGGGACAACCTATCAGACACCAGCAGACATGTGCATCTGACGTATAGGCTATCTCAGCTAGGACAGGTGCTGTGCGTCACACCTCATCCTCAGGGTGAGCACACGCCACACACATTGTGACTGTCTGTCAACACTCTATACCTGCAACACGGAGGGTCTACAACCACAAGTAGGCCTAGGTGCTGTGGGGGTGTCCACCCCATCTCCTGACTATCTGTAGAATGCTTGTTTGCATGTGCAGTGCATCATGGGTGTGAGTGGACTAACCCGACCCTATTAACCACAGCAAACACACAGCATAAGTTATATTGCAGCCAGCCAGACATCTGTTCACAGCTCCAGAGCTGTAGCCCACTGGTGAATGCAATGCCTGTGAAGCAACAGGTTGGTGGTTCACATACATATTGTGCTGTCTCAGTTAAAAGTATTTTGGATACATACATCGGGCCATATACTGCACCTGTCAGCATCAGTAGAGTTCACATCGCACAAAGTAGAGATACCGTGAACATCCCATGGTAACATCGCAAATATCATTTTACATGTCACATGGGCGCTGCTTGGGGCAGTCTGTGTGTAATGTCATGTACCACTGGCACCACACAAAACAGCACAGCTCTGTAAGTTCAACGTGCATGATAAGGTTGTTTATGGGGCACCTGACGATTACAGGACTCTGAGGGTCGTATAGCTGCCACCACCAAGTAACATCACAACACCTGGTATTCCATGCACTCACTATTAACCATAGTGTGGACAGCAAATCACTACCTCTGGCTCCACAGGCAACAATGAAATGTGTGGGCCACAGCTCAAGAGATGAGAAAAGAAGCATGTGTGGCCAGAGAGGCAACCCTGCAGACTGTGTGTTGTGGCAATGAGGGTTGCATTGATCCATCAGTAACAATGCTGCACTGCACATGACACATATAGCACTGTGAAGGTGTTTCTCCTGGTAGTACCTATGTGATGTAGAACGGAGACTGCTGCAGGTAACACTCCTGTAACATAAGAAGATGTATGCCTAACACAGCACTGATGTACTTTCAAGGCAGACTCGAATTCAAAACCCTAGTCCTAACATACAAGGCCATCCACGGTGTATCTGCAAACGCAATAATTGATCTCACACAAACTCTACCACCAACAAGATCCAGAAGACATATAGCAATAAACACCCTAATAACACCGAAGGCCATAACAACGTGTAGCCGATCAACAGCGAACAGAGCCTTCATGTTCTGTGCCCCAAAACACTGGAACTCCCTACCACCCGAAATTCGTGCCATAACTAACATATGCCAATTCAGAAAGGCCCTCAAGCATAACTTATTCATCAAATACTACCCTACATAAAGCTTCCCCACAAGCAACATCTCATAAATCCCTTTCATGTTATCAAAATTAACAGATCAACTTTCTATGTATATAGTTTTACCCCCATATTATTCAAGTTTATCGAATCCAAGTTTATCGTCCTGTTTTATGTAAAACCGAGCAGCCTGTTGTTCTGGTCTTTGTTTATCTGTGAACCGCGCTGATTGTAAATAGCGCGGTATATAAAAAACTGTAATAAATAAATAAATAAATAAAACACAATGCCCAAGTTGGCACTGCTGTCCAATAATGTGTGATACATGCGACAGGTAATCCAGAACCCCATCGGAGGGTTGAACTCATAACCCCCGGCTAAGCAGTCCATGTCTGAACCATTGTGCCACACCTCTGCCACCAGGGCAGCATGTTATCACACATAAGAAAGGTTAACGTGCATTAAGGTGACATGCCGTGCCACATTGCCACATAATGGCTAACAGGCAACCGAATGTGCATGTCCAATGGTCAGATATGAAGTACCCATCTCCCACCCTAAGGCAACATCCACATCATTGCTGGACACACATCGAGATGCCCCAGCGAACATACCCCAGTGGCACACACAACCCCGTATCACCAGGGTGACTGATAGGTGACGTTGATGGTCAGTCAGCACCCCCTGTTGTATGTGTAGTGCCATTACCTACTATGTGACACACATAGCACACATCATCAGACACTGCACTATGACACTTTGGATATGTATCCAGAGGTTCAAACCCACAGGTTAAAAGAATGAAAAATACATAACAAGATAAATGATCCTTTGTACACGACAAACACATAGGTGCCCTGTGGTTTTGCCAAGATTTTCAGACATACCTTTGTTGACACCTTAACCTGTGCGGCAGAAGGATGTCAGTATGTAAATTGTTATCTCGCGCAGCCATGCGGCGCACCACGGCACGTCACGGCGCGCTCATCTCTGACGTGCAGCCATGCGGTGCGCCGTTGCGCGAACTGATCTGCGCATGTGCGGAAGTAGCGTTGCGTGCGTCTGCGCATACAGATGCCCATAATGCAAAATGGCGTCAAGGAGCAGAAAGCCTGCCTTCACCCACAGGGAGCTATGCCTCCTGGGTTCCCTGATTGGTCCCAGGATGGACAGGCTGTTCCCTGGGGCCTCCCGGAGAAGGAACATGGGCAAGGTGCTGAGGGCCTGGGAGCGACTCACCAGACGCTTCAATCGTGAGGCGGACAACCCACGCGAGGTAAGTATATGGCCACTGGTCATGCTAACCACATACACGGACAGGTAGTGATTGCAGCTTTCAAAGCTGCTATGTGTAGGTAGTGTATATTATTAAAGTGCAGAAGGTAAAACCACATCCCATATATTGTATGTAGCACATCTGAGTGGTTTGTCCTATACCCCGGTGATGTTGCATCTGGTCACCGAGGGCATGATGCCACCCTGGGGTCATGGCAGCTGCTGCTGCTGTAGATGTGCTACAGCACACTGTGACACAGATAGCCCATAGATCTAAGGAGCTACCAGAAACATCATGGACTGACGCTGTGATATGCATTTACAAGCTAAAACATAGGGGCCACCAACAGGGACTGTGCAACGTGCATCAGATGGTGTGTGAGTCACCCTGGTGATATGGGTTTGGGTACCAATGTTCCCCAACACATCCTCCCTATCCCCAGGAGTCCTGAGAGCCCATCATAGTGGGCTCTGAGTCACCCTGGTGATACGGTGGAGTGTGCCTGAACAGTTTGAGTACAGCACCCTATCCCCAGGAGTCCTGAGGGCCTACCATAGTGGGCTCTGAGTCACCCTGGTGATATGGTGGAGTGTGCCCTTATTGCTTAATCAGGTCACCCTATCCCCAGGAGTCCTGAGGGCCTACCATAGTGGGCTCTCAGTCACCCTGGTGATATGGTGGAGTGTGCCTTTCTTGTTTAATCAGGTCACCCTATCCCCAGGAGTCCTGAGGGCCCACCATACTGGGCTCTCAGTCACCCTGGTGATACGGTGGAGTGTGCCTGAACAATTTGAGTACAGCACCCTATCCCCAGGAGTCCTGAGGGCCTACCATAGTGGGCTCTGAGTCACCCTGGTGATATGGTGGAGTGTGCCCTTATTGCTTAATCAGGTCACCCTATCCCCAGGAGTCCTGAGGGCCTACCATAGTGGGCTCTCAGTCACCCTGGTGATATGGTGGAGTGTGCCTTTATTGTTTAAACAGGTCACCCTATCCCCAGGAGTTCTGAGGGCCCACCATACTGGGCTCTCAGTCACCCTGGTGATATGGTGGAGTGTGCCCTTATTGCTTAATCAGGTCACCCTATCCCCAGGAGTCCTGAGGGCCTACCATAGTGGGCTCTCAGTCACCCTGGTGATATGGTGGAGTGTGCCTTTATTGTTTAATCAGGTCACCCTATCCCCAGGAGTCCTGAGGGCCCACCATACTGGGCTCTCAGTCACCCTGGTGATACGGTGGAGTGTGCCTGAACAGTTTGAGTATAGCACCCTATCCCCAGGAGTCCTGAGGGCCTACCATAGTGGGCTCTGAGCCACCCTGGTGATATGGTGGAGTGTGCCTTTATTGTTTAATCAGGTCACCCTATCCCCAGGAGTCCTGAGGGCCCACCATACTGGGCTCTCATTCACCCTGGTGATACGGTGGAGTGTGCCTGAACAGTTTGAGTACAGCACCCTATCCCCAGGAGTCCTGAGGGCCTACCATAGTGGGCTCTGAGTCACCCTGGTGATATGGTGGAGTGTGCCCTTATTGCTTAATCAGGTCACCCTATCCCCAGGAGTCCTGAGGGCCTACCATAGTGGGCTCTCAGTCACGCTGGTGATATGGTGGAGTGTGCCTTTATTGTTTAATCAGGTCACCCTATCTCCAGGAGTCCTGAGGGCCCACCATAGTGGGCTCTCAGTCACCCTGATGATATGGCGGAGTGTGCCCTAACTGTTGAATCCATGCTCATCATCCCCAGGCGTTCCTGATACCTGTGTATGTTCTCCTGGCAGTCACCCTGCTGCTCTGCTGTATGTTGCAGACAATGTGTCGTAGCACATGCAAACCTCAGGGGGCGTGATACCTGAGTGAAACAGAGGGTAGGTCAGTCAGATATGTTAGTACGTTATGTTGGGCAGGCCGCACATCTCTCACAGTGCAATATGACCCCAGCTCACCACACACACTGTTGATGTATCCTGACGATATGGTAGAGGCAGATGTGGATGTGCGTCATTAACACCTCACCCACATCAGCTATGCGAGACAATGGATAAGGTCTGTAACTGAGACATGTACCCAGATGTGCATGCAGAGTCAGGTCACAAATCTGGCCATCCACCAGGGATGACACATGTGTTTGCAGATGGGCATCACAGATGCAGTTCGAGGGATACCTGCACCTGTGGCAGTTACGAACCCTAGGCTGACACAAAAACATGGGACGACTTATGGCCACATCACACAGAGACAAGCTGGTACAGGTGGGTAACACTAGGCTGCATGACACACACCACAGCGAAAAGGCATCATCATGGTGGTGCCGACACAGGGTTAGGGTTCTGTTGTCCACACCCCGGAGATGAGCCGTCATTGCTGACAGCAACCATTGTCTGCATATCCACAGGTGGAGGATTTGAGGAAGAAGGGGCGTGAGCTCCGCCAGTTCCACCCTGGGTTCTTGGAGCTGTACCAGAGAGGGCAGGAGCCACGCCCTGATGGTGAGTGATGCCACACATGCGTCTCACGTTCAGGTGACATGTTGCCACAACAGCATGTGTGTTGGCTGCATATGTACATGTGTCATGTGTCACACATGAGGGTGTTGTAATGTGTGTATGTCTCCACAGAGGGTGATGACAACGTTGACAGGGAACGAGCGGCACACTACCCTCTCATGCGCCCCACCAGACATCGTGGACGGGAGACGGAGGACGACGATGTCATCATCGTGGACGATGAGGAGGAGGAGGATGAGGAGGGGGCGGAGGAGCAGGAGCAACCCCTCGACCAGCCCCGCCAAGCCACACATGCCAACAATGGGGATGCAAGGGCGGATGTGGGGGAGGAGGGGTCAGGTGTGGGGGGGCAGGTGGGCCATGTGGGGGTGGGGGACCCAGATGACGGTGGGAGGGTACTGGATGGGGGGGGAGTGGAGGGGAGCAGGGGGGGGGAGGACCACAGACCAGCACAGGGCACAGTGGCCTCCCGTCAGACCCTGCAGGTGTGTGCGGAGGATGCGAGGCGTCCTCTCGGTGCACCATCCATTGCCCCACACGTCGTGTCTGCACATGCCAGCACACAAACCATGCCCAGTGTGTGTTTGTGTGCTGGCAGGTGCATACATGATGTGATGGAGGCAGTGGATGGCGTGCAGAGGGACGTCCGTCTCCTGCTGCACACCTGCCGTTGTCTGACGGCAGCCGTTCAGCAGGTGGCCAATGCGATGGAGCAGCTCAGCCGTCGTTGACCATCTGCTGAACGGCATCACAGGAGTCAGTGAGGGCACCTGTGACGGCCACATGTGCCCTGTGCTGGCCTGTTGTCAGGGGAATTACGCGGGGGTCTGTAATGTTTGGGCATGTTGCCCCAATGTTTTCCAATAACATAATAAACAGTTTATTGAGATAGACACTGGGCCCATGTGTTGTCCTTACCCACTGCCTATGGCTGCAAGCATGGGATATGTGTATGGACCTGCCTAGGCAGGACATGTACACATGGGTAGCATACGTTGAAGAGAGCCACATGCAGTCATGTGGCCGAAACATGTGTGTGTGGCCATGGGACCAGGGTAGGCATATTAGAGGTTGCATAGTAACGGTGTCGCTGACACATCCATGTCACAGGGATGGCTCATTTGTAACAAGATGTGCTAGTGGACTGCAGCATTGGATATACGCATGCCAACCGTGTCTGTCTGTGACACATGCATGCCATGGGGGTGGCAGGACCGGCATGTAACCAGTGTTAAGGACAGGGGCAATGGGCACACATATGCACCCAATGTGCGGTGTATGAGGGGATGGAAATGGTCATGGATCTGAGTATTGGCGGTGTAACCTCGGAGCAGGCCCCCAGGTGCAATTGGGGGGTATGTGTAAACCGGGCAGCTGCAGCCAAGGGCAGTGAACAAGCACTGTGCAGGTCAGAAATGGCATGTGATGGCATCTGTGCAGTAATACATGACAGTGTGACCCCCCACCAGCAACGGACTGGGGTGCAGGTCATATTGTCATGGACAACACATGGATGTGCGCACGACACAGGGGACCACACGGACACACATTTATTTCGACAATTAGGGGCGACGGCGTGGCCGCCCACGTCTGGCACGTCGAACCCCCCCCCTTGTGCTCGCCCACCCCTCTGCTGGTGCCTGTGGTGGAGGCGGTGCTGGTGGTGTTGGTGGGGGTGGGGATGGTGGTGCCAATCGCTCCAGTGCAGCAAGTATGCTCTCGTGGGCCACACACATTCTCAGAAAGGGCATGGCCCTGATATCCTGCCGTAGGTGGCCAATCTCCTGTATAGCGATATCCACTGAGTGCCTCAGAGCGGCCACTTCCTGACGAATGCCTGTGGGGGGAGCAAAGTTTGTTGCATGAGATACCTCTTCAGGAATCAACGTTCACACACAGCAAGGTGACACATATAACACATGATTGTCAGTGTGATTGTCAAAACCCGACCAGGCACGTTGATATGGTTATGAAACCCCATTGTCATGAAAGTGTATGTCATAGCCACACACAGGACATGGCTCAGTCAGGTGATGTGGGAGGCAAACCCAGGGATACACAGGCTGCGCACACACCCCCACGTACTGGAGATGTAGCAATAGGCCTGTGGACAGATGGCAAACAAATCCCCATTGTCTACGTGGGTGGGGCGTGTGCGATTAACCTCAACCAGACCTGGGGATAGGCATTGATGGAGAGAGGTAGGTTGTGAACAGCCAGATCAGGTGCGACCACAGTTGGGGGGTTACACACAGCATGGACATATATATATACATAAAACTGTATATAGTTAACCTGTTCTATTTTATCTTACAATGTTTAGACCATATATACTATATATAAATTTGATGTTCCTTGTAGATATGTTCTGTTATAATATGACGTTCCCTGTAAAACAAACTTGTTTTGTTAAGTGTTGTTCAACTGTAAACCGCAACTGAACCTTGGAAGATGCGGTATATAAATGTATGTATAAATAAATAAATAAATAAATAACAGGTGCAACGCTATTGACAGTGAGGGATTGTGTGGGATCAGCAGGATCTGAACCCTTACGTGGCCAGGCCCACTACCGCCGCAAGTGTCAGTCGGCTGAGGGGTTCACATACACCCAGGGTAACAGAACAGGGGCCACATAACAGTGCATGTACACCGTGGGTCACATGTGGAGGCTCCCCAACAAGCATGCGTAGGACCAGATGGTGAGGCAGAGGGTGACAGACCGCAACATTGCAAAGACAGGGTTATGATGAGCATGCAACAGCAGGTGGTAGGCCTTAGGGAGGAGTGCTGAGTCACAGAGCTAGGGGGGGGGCATCCCTGGTTGTGTTTGGCAGCAGGGGTGTCACCTGTGAGGTGTCCATTCGTTCAAAACACAGCAGGGTGGCAACATAGAGCTTGTATGATCCGTTGTTTGAGTCACAAACCATGCCAATGTACACCTCATTGTCAAATATACATGAAGGGGACATGTTGAGATCTCTGTCTGTATGTCACACAGCCTACCCCAGGTGTGGACATACACGCGGTCTACAGGGACCTGTTCCCCCCCATACCATGGGTACATGATCGTAGACCCTGTCCTGTCTGTACCCCCTGGTATATGTGTGTATGAAGACATCTTGACTGATAGGTTGATAGTTTAGGGCTGTTTGACACCTGGTGATGCAGACTGTAGGGGCTGGGGTCTGTGTGACGTTGCATGACATACATTTATTGGCTATGTGTATGTCATCGCGGACTACCCATGGCCTAGGGGACAGCTGTCATGATTTGCTACTGCCAGACGGCTGGACCACTGTGATGAGGCTCATTCTTCCCAGTGCTATACTATTAAGGAGGTATTGCTCTAGAAGATGATGCACCATACACTGCAGTCCTAGTATGTCTGCAGCCGTAGGTGTGAACCCACCCCAGGCTGTAGTGGTGTGTTACAGTAACATCAGCTAACATACGTCACACACGTTTTGTATGGCAAAGGTGTACCGTCAAACGGAGACACACATGTCACAGCTGTGGAAGGTATGTTGTCACATCCAGCACAGACACAGCCCAAACAGAGATTTGTGGTTTGTGTGTTGTGTTTGTGACGGTCAATTGTCACCACTGTTTCCTCTCAGCTGTGCACATGTGTGTGCGCACACACCTTGCCAAGCAAACATACGTACTGTATGACATAGCCCACCAGGAAATGTTAGGTTAGTTTGATCCACCTCAACAAATACGTGTTCACATGTATAGGTCTCTGTGTATCTTGGGTTACACAGGTTCAGACATACGTTCCACTGCAAGCAATGTGATGCACATACTGTATCCTGACGTGTAGCCCACTGTTAAGTTGGATAACCTTGAGGGTCGCCCTGTGGAGTTTAAAACATCAACATTCCTGCCATACGATGCGCAGCTGATATCTAATGTGCACATATCATACAGAACATTGGAGGCAACATTGGCTATCACCCACCTTCTGCATCTTCCCGGGAAGATGTAGCGTGGGCCCTCAGCTCTGCGATGAGGACATCCTCGCCGACATCATGCTGCCCTGGTGGTGGTCCGCCACCTGGCTGAGCAGGCATCATTGGTGGTCGCCTGCGCGTCTGTGGCTCCAGCGGCCCCTCCATGGAACACGGGCTTGCCCCCGACCACAGAGCGTCTGCATCCTCCGGGATGTGAGGGGCGTCCATATCACCCCCCTCCTCCTCCTCCGCCTCCTCCTCCTCCCCCTCCTCCGCCTCATGTGGCAGCATGGTACTGTAGTCACCTGTATTGTAGGCAAACACATATAACACACATATGTTTACGCACTACAGCTATGTATACGTGTGTGCTTGCGACAACACATACCTGATGGTGTGGGGACCCTGCATGTGTGCTGCATACAGGGCCCCCTACACACTCACATACCTGTCTATCAACATCATGTAACTGTACCGGGGGAACGGGTGTGTGCTTTCGGCATGCACACCTTGTGTGCTTCTCATGCCTCTGTACCTGCTCACATTGTGCATGTCTCCCACATCCCATCTCTCACCCCATGTGGCCAACATATGTCCACACAGGACTGCTCATTTCCGACACCTACACCTGTTGCTCATAGACCCTGTTTGAGTGTGCATGCCTTTGAGCAGGGCATTTTCCCTTGGGACATAGTGTCATCATGGTCCTACATGTCTTTGTCACTGACCCACAATGCAGCGACCTGCTACTGTAAATCATCTGGGGCCCATTGACAGGCACATGAAGCACTGTGCATATAGTATGTCACATAAACATGCACCTCTCACAGGCCACTGCAATATGACAGGGGATGAGAAGCACTGTTGTGGGGGTAGGTAAGGGGCTGGTACACGTTGACATGTGTGGGACAGTTTGGGCGACTGATGGGATGAGGGACACATGTTGTATGTGTCCCTGGGAGATGGCAAGGGAACAGGGTGACACAGGCCAATACACAGAGGTGTGCAGCTCAGAGGGTCCACAACATATTTACATAAAGACATATGTCATTGCCCCAACACAGGCCAGGTTTCCCTGCCTTACACAGGGGCAGAGGGTGGATGACACATCTGTGCCCATCCCATGAACATACGTGTATTCGTACACCTTAACACGTCATTGTCAAACGCATGTGATAGGGAGGGTTTCCATACACTATGCTGCATTTGGGGCCTGCCGTGATGTCACGCGTAGATACCATGCTATTCCAACCACCCCTCCCATCAGTCACTGTGCTATCTCCGTCCTTCACAACACTCACATATGTCCGCATATGCTTGACCGTGTACAGATGTAACTGTGAGGTGAAGGAGGGGGATAGCAGAGTTCAGGATGGAACGTGTGTTGTGATGTGCATTACGTCTACGCCTGCCATATCTGCATTCTCCAAATGCGCCATAGTGTAGGGGAACCGCCCCTGTCACACGCAGTGTCACGTTTGTGGCCATGGTGTAGGATTACATGTATGTTTGAGGAGGTGTAGCACCTTATAGGGCCCCTTTTTGCCCCTGCGGCTGCCAGCAAACACCAGCCTAGGTTGTGTACGTGACATATGTCTGTGACACAAATAGTTCTGTGTCCTCCTGGGTATCCCACGTCTTGGTATTGGCTTGATGTCACCTTTGGGGTGTGCGTGTGTGTTTGACACAACAGGGTGTGCAGGGGTACAGCACACACCTCTGACTCCAGCATAGGTACATGATGGGCCTGTAGATAGAGTTATGGGAGTGCATTTGCAAATGTCTGCTATGTGCACAATGGTGATATCGGGATGGTTTTGCAAGGTAAAGGATGTGCGTGACATACTAACCTGCATGCCGATGGGCTGTATCCAGGGCCGCAGGAAGGCCATATGTATATACTGGCCCCAGCCTTTCCGCTAGCTGCTGCTCCAGGGGCGTGAGCATGGCTGATAGGGGGCCCCCGCCACCTGTGCCCCTAGCATGGTGTTCCTCAGCAGACAGGTGCTGGCGCACCCCTCTTTTTATGTCCGAGAACCTCTTTTTCGGGCTCTCTATGTCTCTCTGGGGGCCCCCTACCTCAGCAACTCCTCTGCGGACCTCCTCCCACACCGCATTCCGTCCTGCTGTAGTTGTGCGTGAGCTCAGACTCCCAAACAGCACCTCGTAGTGCTCTAAGACCATCGCTAGGAGGTTGTGGTTCTCTGCATCCGAGAAACGTGTGGCCCTCCTCCTCTGGGTCTCTGGCACAGGGACCCTTTTTCTTTTCCCGGTGTGTTTGCTGGGTGCAGGCTGGGCCCTTGCTGATGGCCCTTCTGCGGGCTCAGCCTCCAGAGGGGCTGGTGGGCCCACCTCCCCCACCCCCTCACACTCACCCTCCCTCACCCTCCCTCCTTCCCTCTCTCTCTCCCTCTCTCTCTCCATCTCCCTCCCCCTCGCCCCTCCCTTCCCCTCCCCCTCACTCCCTTCCTTCCCCTACCCCTCTCTCTCTCCCTCCCTCCCCTCTCTCTCTCCCTCTCCCTATCGCTCTCACTCTGCCTCTCCATCACCCTCCTCTCACCTCTCCTCTCCCCACACACCTCCTCACCTCACCTCACCTCACCCCTTCTCCCTCTCCAACACCAAGCACAACACAGACAAACCAGCCCTGAACACAATACAACCAACACAGCACAATCAACGGTACAGTACACACACCACTACAGAGACAAATGAACACAATAAACACTTGACCACTGAAATGACAACAATAAACAAATGACTACAGCAACGCCACACCAGCTACAATACGCCCTCACCAAACTGTCACTCACCAACCTATCTCTCGCCAACCTATCACTTCTCCAACCACCCTCAACGTGTACCAGGCGGGTAGGGTGCTTTATAGTTTTTTCCACGTTGGTTACGTTGCGCATGCGCCACTGTGCGACGGGGCTGCGTGTGCGACGGCGCTGCTTGTGCGTGGCGCGTAAATGCAAATGCGCATGGGCGTGCGTTTGTGTGTGTGGGGGTGTGTGTGTGCGTATGGGTGTGAGCGGCGCGCATGTGCAACTGTTAGCGCATGTGCGTTTCAGTGGGCATCTGCACGCACAAGCAACACATACGCTCATGCGCGCCGCGCACAGACAAATGTACATGTGCAGCTATTTGCACATGCGTGCCGCACACATACCCACGCACATCCGCTAACGCTTCCACATGCGCGCCGTGCACAAACGTACATGCGCAGCTATTTGCACATGCGCGCCGCACACATACCCACGCACATCCGCTAACGCTTCCACATGCACGCCGCGCAAACGTATATGCGCAGCTATTTGCACATGCGCGCCGCACACATACCCACGCACATCCGCTCACGTTTGCACATGCGTGCCGCGCACAGACACGCCCATGCGTAACGTGCTGCACATGCGCAAACAGTCGCACATTGGTGCTGCGCACAAGCAGCGCAACCGCACAACTGCGCATGCGCCACGTACGGAAATCCAGTATAACACATGCGGCAGTATTGGTCAACATTGAGGGGTGTTTTGTAGGCGCGGCGTGTGTTTTTTGGGAGATACTGAGAAAGCAAGGCAGGTGTTGTGCATTTGATTGTGTGTGGTTTGCAGTGTGTTTTATTGTGTGTCTATTGTCTGGTGTGGATTGTAAGGTGTCCACTGTTTGGGGGTGTGTGTGTGTGTGTTTGTGTTTGTTTAGCCACACGGGAGGGGCCTATGATGGAGATATTTGTTGTTGCATGTGCCCGAAGACGTGGGCGGATGCTGCGGTTGCCGGACAGGGGAGATGGTGTCCATAGGGCTGCGGCACAGGGCATGGGTGTCTACCCGCAGCAACTCAGACCTGCAGCTGTGGAGGCGGTCCAGAGAGGTGCTGTGCGTGGACGGCGCAGACGGCGTGCTGAGGTGCAGGCTCAGCAGCCCCGCCTCTACAGGCCCAGGACCCAGCTCCAGGGCATGCGTGAGGACCAGGTCATCTCCCTCTACCGACTGAGCACGGGGGCTATTAGGGAGCTCTATGAGGATCTAAGACCTGACCTCGAGCCCCTGACTGATCGGTCACATGCCATACCAGGTTTAGTCAAGCTCCTTGCTGCCTTACATTTCTTTGCCTCTGGCTGTTTCCAGTCATCTGTGGCCGCAGTGGGTGGCATGAGCCGCCCCACCTTCTCACGCTGTCTCCACCAGGTACTGCGTGCCATGGTCAGCCGGGCGGGGAATTACATAGGCCTTCCCCACAATAGGCAACAGTGGGGGACCCTGAACCAGGCCTTTGAGGCATTAGGCGGGATACCACACGTGATGGGAGCTATTGATTGCACACATGTTGCCCTGGTCCCGCCCAGAGACAGGGAGGTGGTGTTCCGCAACCGCAAACACTACCATTCCCTGAATGTTCAGGTTGTATGTGATGCTAATCTGCATATTCTGAATGTGGTCCCATGGTTTTCAGGGTCCACCCATGACTCCTACATCCTGCATCGCTCAGCACTATTCAGGCAATTTGAGGACGGTCAGTATGGGGACTGTATATTGCTGGGTGAGTAATTCATGTTATATTATGTACTAATGCAGATATGTATGTTTTTCCGTAACATCTCTCATATAGTGCGCTGTGTGTTCTCTGTGCGTTTGGAAACTGAACTCAGGTTCAGAAGAAAGCGGACTGTTAGGGGTTTACATTGTTGGCGTACTGTAGACGTTGGGTTACAGGGTACATGATTAGATATGTAACAGCAGGATTGGAACAATATCAGACAACACCATGCTGATGGTGTTGAACAAACAATGCACTTGTGCAGATGTGTGTCCTGGTTGTGGATTGTCACTAGTATGTGTGCATTTCATGTGCCCACAGGGGGGGGTTGGAGGTTGGGTTCCCTTCCCACCCACCTGTGCAGGCATTGATTTTAATTCTGCCTGTGTTATGTCCTGTAACATATATGTGATTAACACTCCAGACACCTAACGCTTGTCATGTGTGTGTGAGGGGCACACACTCACGCAGTACTGGGGTTGTCAGTGCAGGTGTGGCCTAGTGGTTGGGGCAAGGTACATCAGGCCGGAAGGTCGGGGGTTCACATCCCACTGGAGGACAGCAACCTTGGTCAGGAAGGGAAGAGGTTTCTGGTCCCACAGGTGCTTCTTATGGTCTTGGGCAAGCCACTTAACCCTCCATGGCCCATGCTCCCTGTAACATAGTTATGTCCAAGTCATAATGCCATGCTCAATGTAATTTACGTTCGTTCAATGTAAACGGCACAGATGCAGATTAGCGCGGGACAGAGGATAATGTACATAGATATATTGCTCCATTCATCAGTAGATTACATGGAGGGGTGGGGTCAGATACGTATGATGGATGTTCCTGACCTTTACAAATGGGAGTACATGTTTGCTGAGGTATGCTGATGCATTTGGCCTGTGCCATAACAGGGGGGATTCCAAGTCTAGGGTTTTCATTACCTTGGGACACTGCAGATGTGCGGTACTTCAGCATCATTGTATGTGATAATCCGTATGTGGCTCAGCATTGGGGAGAGGTGACAACAAGGGCAAAGGGCCAACTTGTGGGCATACAGAGAGGTATTGGTAGCACATACACAGGAAAGTAGTCAGACTCAGTAGATGTGACATGTGAAGGCTCATGTGGGCTACAGTGTGCAATTCTGTGGACCGCAGCTTAACAGGGGTGGGAGCATGATGGGGACAGTGCACAGGGTGTCTACTAAGATGGTTGGTGGTCAGCAGTAGACAGCATGTGGCGTCAGACTTCTCTATGTAGATATGTAGACCTTTGAGGACACGGCGGGTAGAGGTGATATTGTGTTGATCTTGTCAGCCGTCCATGGCATACATGTTCTGGTTGTGCGCCTACATTGCCTCCCACCACCTTATTGTGGTGTGTGCTTTGCAGACATATATGTGTAACATGTTTTCCGGGTGTTGGTGGTTTAGCCGGACAGTGGTTGTGGTAGAGGTGAGAACAATAACTGCAGACCAATACGCATGTGCCACACAGAGAGGATCTGTAGATGTAACAATGGGACAGTTGTGTTGTTTGGCATGTGTGTGCAGAATCCATAGGCCATGTGTTCCATTTCTATCACCATAGGTCTTATGTGATAAAATGCATATTTGTGATGTCATATCCTCCTGTCAGGATGTGTTCTTCATTTGTTTCTCACGTCTATCCCTGTGTCAATTTGTGGTAGCATGCGCTCATGCACTCACATGCAACATTTCTTTCTGCAGGTGATGCAGGGTATGGGTGTCGCCCCTGGCTGCTGACCCCTGTGCGTCAGCCATGGACACGTGCAGAGCAGAGGTACAATGAGGCCCACGCCTCCAGCCGCTCTGTCATAGAGCGCACCTTTGGCGTGTTGAAAAGTCGCTTCAGGTGTCTGGATAGGACAGGTGGGGCCTTACAATATAAGCCACTGACTGTTGCAGAGATAATCGTAGCCTGTTGCATCCTGCACAACATTGTTCTCAGGCATGATATTCCAGCAGAGATTAATGAGGATCTGGAGGAGGATCCACCGTGCCCCCCTGTACGTGCCAGTGGTGACACACAGGCGGGAACAGCAGTCAGGCGGAGGTTGATTGCAGAGATATTCACTGGTATGTATTGCATGTATTCCCACATATATGTGCGGTTGTGTGCGTGTGATGGTTATAAAGGGTGATGTTCCTGACCATCTAGCATTCACATGCAACACTGCATTGTCATTACAGTGAACATCCAATGGTGACATATAGCCATGAGTGTCTCACCAACAATGTGCACAGGGCACAACAGCAGCTGTTGGTGTAGTGTGTGGGTGTGGGTGTTGATACACCTTTATGAGCTTTTGGGGGTCACAGTACAAATTAGTGGCTGGTTGTGATGGGAGCTGCGTTGCGAACACAGTTGTGTGGTCTTATTGGGTGTGTAGAGCACGGTGTCAGGCATATGGTACGGACTGCACTGTGGTAGGGAGGCACATGTGTTTGGAAAGCTCCCCTGTGGGAACTTTGTTTATCTGGTAACACTTGTAGGTGTTTGTGTGGGTGTTCTGCTCATGTGAGCTGGCTATGTCTGTCTGTTTCTTAGGTGTGGTGCCACATGTCAGACATAGCACAGTACACATGCGCATGACTACGTTGCCATGATGGGATTTGTTACTTATGACGTGTGTTGCTGCAACCCCACATTGTGCCATAAAGGTATACCTCATCTCGTAGGACAGACATGGATATGGTGAAGCATGTGGACATGTGCAGTGTGCAGCCAAGGGTAAATATCATTGCTCCGTTTTTTGGGGGAAATAGTCATTCATTGCAGTATTTCACATCTACACACATACAGAGGTGTAGCGGGTCAGATCACCAAAGGTTCGATTGCAGTACCCAACTGTGACGCTGCATGTGTGGGTGGTTGATGTGTTTTGCGCTTTTACATTAGAAGCATGACATATGTAGGTGATAGTATCTCAACATATGCCTAATGGCTGAGGTACATGCGGTGTGTGGGGCAGGTTAGCACAGTCCACATCCACAAATACATTGTGGACCCTAGCGAGGGATCTTATGTCTACATGCACACACAGACCTAGCTGAGCGTTATTTGGGGCAGGTGCACATGTAGCCTAACCATGGTTTCACATTCTCACTGTCACACAGTGGGATGACATGCAGCCATCATGGGCAGGTTACAAACAGACATGGGGGTGTGGTTTGCCCAACATGCTGCTGACATGACCATGTATTTCTGCACATCATGAGCACACAACTGTCAGTATTCTTTGGTTTCGGAGATTTACACTGCAGAATATTCATTTGCACAGTCGATACAGGAGGTGTTCATGCATATTTTCAGGTGTCACAGCTATCTACACTGGGGTAACACACAACATTACGGGACCACTACACACGGAGAGGGGGTATTGGTGTCAACATGGGTGACACAGACTAATAGTGTGACCTTGGGATGCGGCCAAAACATGGTGGGTGCAGACACCTCTTTAGACCAGTGTGTGGAACAACAGAGAGGGAAGGGAGGCGAAGGAGGGATTGGGGGGACCTTTATTTTCCATCAGACAACTACATGTTGACTCTCCCATGTGGGATATTAGTAGAGTGTGAGAGTGCACAGTCAGTAGGTAGGTCATTTTGTGGTGTCTGACAGCTGGGGACAGGGAGGTGCTGTGTGGGTTTCACTGATGGAACATGATAAATTGTTTTCTATCGGTTTTTCTCCACTCCACAGGACATACTTCATGAGGATGCTGTTTGTGTGTAGCATTGGCACGTGACGGTACATCAGCCAAGATGCTGTGGTCCAGGGTAGGTGGATCTATAGCGACATTGTATGTGCCTGAGGTCAGGGGAACAACATGTCGCCTGTTATGTGTCATATTAGGCAGCTGTGTTTGTTCACTTAGCTTCCTTAGGCCTCCCTCACCCATATCTTGCTGTCGGCACACATATCCCCATGTGTTTCTGTACAGTATGTCAACTGCAACACCTTTTCTAGCATATTTACAGCAGAGCTACATGTGTGTATGGGGTTTATCTTGTTTGTGGGATCCTACACTTGCTGCCTCCCCCAACATAGTTAGATCAGCCATCAACAGGGTATCAATGCATGTCACTGTGCCGTTATGTGCACAAATTGCCACTTGTGCACATACAGGCCATGTATTACAGCTGTCCCGCTGACCTAAGCATACTGTGTGGGTGTGTGTTTATGGTTTGACTGTGTGGTGATGCAGTGTCCAGGCATGGTACATTATCATGTGCTGTGAGGGGTGTGGGCACCTGGGGGGCAGTGTTGGGTGTGCTACCTCTACCATAGTGCTGTTTACCTTGTCATCATGGTCAACATGTGTTGTGAGCTGTGAGCAGAACTGTCTTGTGTTTTGAGGGACGAGTGTTGAGCAACGTTGCTTTCTCTCATATATAGGCATAATGGGGAGATGCATCAACAGTGGATTCACATGGTGATTCAACATGTTTGGCTGACATTGCCTCCCTTCACTGTGACCCGATGTCGCTATGGAGTAGCTGAAGGACAGGGGACGTACACATGATGCATGCACAGGGTATGTTGCACCTTTGTTATTTGGGGATGGCATCTGGCTGTACCTGTTGTTGAGTTTCTGTTAATCTCATGGACATGTCATGTTGCATCTCTGTTGACACAAACAGATGCATATAGTGTGTAGCTCTGGGATGGCTGTGTGGGCCAAACTTGAACATAACCATATCCATGTGACACCCGTGTCTGCAGTGAAATATACTGATGGCTATAATATGCGTCTTATTTGATATTCATATCCTGTAATGTTTGCCTTTGCATCCCTGTATTCTGTGTTTTGTGCGTTGTGACTTTTGCCAATTTGTACTGTTTATGCAAGGTGACTGACAATACCATACTTATCCTCTCCTGACACAGGGCAGAGGACATAACGGACCCATTTTTTCGACTGCATCTTGGCTCGCCAACCAACACCTGTTGTGTGACAGACCAACATGTCATTGTTTCTGGAGAGACCTGTCATTGGATGTTTGACCTCTGAGAGTGGAACACAGGCCTGAGATGGACATTATTGCTCTTGGACTGCTGGTTTGCCCATGACAGACCTGTACAACACACAGTTTGTGCCATGCTGTGGCTGAGAGTCCTGCTGCTTGCAGGGACACAGATGAACTTTCATGGACTGTGGAATGTGCCTCATTACTATGCATGCGCAGGTTTGCATGGGGAGTTTGGAACTGATCTGTTTGATTGTCGAGACACGTTGCTTTTGGGACGCTTTGCGCATCAGGGACTGACATTGTCAATGTATTTTGGGCATTCCTCCCCAGTTGGTTTGTGTATTGGATTTGGCCATGTGTGTGACATGGCACACAGGATATGCTCATCTGCTTGTTTCAACAACAGCATACAGCCATGTGTGTGGCATAGGGGTACAGATGGAACGGTCCTATTGTCTATGTCCACCTGCCCTCCACCTGGACATTATGCAGGTTTTGACACAACCACACTTTCATGGCCAACACCATCCTTGATTGCTGATTGGAGTGGGCAAGGGTGTTTACATGCATGTGTGGCATCACTGTATCATGTTGTTGTGTGGATGGTGCTCGTGCTTATGACTGACTATGTTGGTGAAACACAGCATGTGGACCTATGGCCTCTGTGTGGTTCACTGTAAGATGTTTGTCCATAATTTGCATATTAACATGCTGGTTATTGTGTTTGTTTCCTGTACAGATGTGACACTCTGCATGTATGTCCACACCTTGCATTGCACGTCTGCACAGTCATGTTTGTCCCCTGCGGTAACGACACTCTCATTGACCCATTATATTTGGTGTGTGTCAATGTGGGTGTCCATTGTCCTCCTACACTTCTGCATTCCATGTACCATGCTATGTGTCCAGACACTGTGTACCCACCAGACAAAGCAAGGGGACCTCCTGCATGGTGTTATGTCTGTGGCGTTCTGCAGGTTGTTTGGTTTGTATTCTCTCTGAGTTCATGTGTCTCTGCTACCTGTTAGCATATGGTCATTCTGCTTTTGATGATATTTGGGGTGTACATTGTAGCATTTCTGATGTGCGGATCAGCCATTATGTGGGAGGTGGGGCATTACTTTCAGAATGTGTTTGTCACTTTACAACAATTAGGCAGCATATGTTTTTTTCATTTGTGGGCCTCCTGTGTTGCGTGATGGCTATGTTTGGGGGGACAGGTGATGTGTTTGGGTTCCTGATCATGCAACGCCTACAGTCTACATGCACTCATATGTGGGTCACACATTTGAGGCATGCAGCAGCAGGTGGGGTGTGTGGGCCTGCTACCCAGTGCATAGCATGCACCTGATGCAGCATTACATCTCGTGCCATTCATTTGTGCTCAAGGCAGTGACGTTTATGTAGCATGTGGTTTCTTAACCTGCTAAATGTGTTTCCATCTTTCACCAGGGAGGGACTCACCTTGATAGTATGATTGCAGTGTCTACAGTATCTGTGAGGGGTGACCAAAATAAATATATGTATTTGACCAGACATTTGTCTCATTTGCTGCTTGATCATGGTGACAAACATGCAATACAATGGGTGCCTTTGAATCACTCATGACTCCTCTTGACCCTGAGACTCCAGGGTTTCCTTGACACTGTCCATGCAGTGACTTGCCCAAGGCCACATGGAGTCCTGGTGTTAAATGAGGCCTGGTTGTTTTGTGTGCAAGACAGTTTTGTGAACACTGGGCTACTCCTCCACTCTTTGAGCACATTTACACTTGTGTCTACTGATTTGCTGGTCATGTCCATGGCCTACCTGTGCTCACATCCTTGTACGATGGCAGCTGCATATGTGTCTGCCATTTGGCACATCACTGGGTATTACAGGTTCCCATACAGACCCTCCCTTTGGACTATTACGTCTGCCTTGTGCTCACTGTGTTGTTTGTGGGTGTGGTTGGGGGCATGTGATATAACTCAGTGGTTTACAGGTTGGATCCCCACCTTTTTTGGGTTTATATCCTCAGGTATGCTACCTGGACCACTAGTTAACAGAAGGTTCATCACCTCTACACACACCCTTGTCTCTCGTCAGTACACAGCAAGGCGTGCACTCTGTGCTGCCTAGCCATCAGATATTATCTGTTACATAGGTCTCTTTCGTAATGGTGTTTACATTGCAGTTCACCAGGGGGTTTGGTAGTGCTGAGGTTCAGCTGCTGTGTGGTACACCTGTTTTCATGTTGAGTTCCCGCCTGTCCTGTCCGAGATTGCTACCCAGGTCCACCAAGCATCCTCTGCTGTCCTTGTGGTTTGGTTTCTTTCCTCTTTTGAATGTTGTATCCACTGCATAACATCTCATTGTGTGTGTGTGCATGTGTCCCTGTTCCCAAGTACAAAGTGGGATCTGATCTGTACACAGCAGATCTGCATGTGCATTTGTTCATGGTTCTTCTTGGGGGTTTGCCTGTCCTTACAAACAGCATGCGTCTTGTGTGATGGCCTGGACTATTTCTGTATGCAGCCTTTGCTAATGCGCTCACGTTGGTGGTGTGTCCTACAGGTTGGTCCATTTGCATTTGTGGTAGTGGTCGTAGGTGTGATTTCTCTCTGTTCTCTTGGATGTGTATGCTTGTCCTGCAGATGTGGTTTCCATTTGTTTTACGGTCATATGTTGGCAGATTTGTGCTGTGAGCACATTGTACCCTCATCTGAGTTGTGAGCCATGCGTATGTCCATCTTCTGTCTGCCAGCTATTGTGCCATCCTACCCTGATGTGCATGCTGCTACACCACGTCCTGCACTCCTACTGCTTCCTGCATTTCATCTCTCCATGGTTGCCTCTCGTGTGTGTGCTCTGGATAGCACTGCTACTCCACTGTCATCCTGATATTTCACCTATCCTGCCATGTCAGCCTCCTCTGCTAGACACATCTTCCCATCCTATGTCGCACACTGTCATTGTGGCATGGTACATTACCATCACTCTGTACATAGCTACAGCTAGCCCCAATATGTTTGTCCATTTCTGTAGCTGCCACATGGCCTTGGGCTGCTTTTTGTCATACAGCACCTGTGCTCTATGTGGTTCTTTTACTTATGCATTGTCTTTCGTTTCAGCTCTGTGCAGTGTTTGGGTTACATGTGTGTTTGGCACATATGTCTGCTGCCCTTCACATTGGGGGCTCTTAGTGCTCTTTGGAAAGGTTTATAGGTTGACCTATACATCGTTGGGGCATCTTATGTCACACCTTCGATTCAGTCCGTTTATGGTGGACCTACTATGGTGCCCTGGGAGTTGCCAACATTTCTGCATAGCCGCTGACGGACATTATAGCTCGCCTTTGCTGACGTGGTTGTTTATTATGTGCATTCTTGTGCACCTTATAAGGTAAACTACTCTATGGCACTAGGGTGGGCTTCTGTTTAGATGGCAACACAGATTGCTGTACAGTTGCATTCCGAAAACAGACGTACCTAAGCCAACCTTAGTCACTGCTCATTTAAAGCCATGACCCCTGTACCATCAGTCACTGTCCTAACCATTGTGCTACACTGCTGTTCCTTCTTGCATGTCTGCTCACCTACTTAAGGTTTCCATGTGTTACAATGCACAGTGATGCCATCACAGACAGTGCTTGGACCTTGCCCTGCCTCATACGGCACCCTGTAAAGCGCCCTGTATGTAACATTGTGGGGTACCTTGGGGGAAGGTGCACCTTCAAATGTGGCCTCTAAGGTACCTTGTAGGGCGCCTTATGCATCACCTTATATTACAGTGCTTTGATAGTGCATTTGCTAGCATTAGTAATTACAAAATAATGTAACATGCCACCAAGATCACTATTCCTCATAACAGGTAATGGCTCAGCCAGCCTTATTAATTGGGCACAGCGGGGGATTGAAGCCATGATGCCAGCACCATTGATGTGTGTGTTACCATTCTGTTGTGGCTCTGTTCCTGTGCTTAGATATCAGCGCAACGCCTTATGCCTCCAAAACACCTATGTAGGCCAAAAAGTCATGTGCCTCCTAGGGCAATATTACCCATAACAGATAATGCCTTACCCAGACATTTCTTGTTGTGCACAGCCAGGGATTCAACCCCTGATCGCTGCACCATTGGCCAGTGTCTCAACCATTGTGCTGTGGCTCTGTTCTTGAAGGTCCTCATCAGCGCGCCGCCTTATGCCGCACATTATTCAGATCGCTCGTGCAACATTAGCGCGACGCCTTCTGCGATCTGCGCACCACCTTCTGCTGCCCATTATTTATATGCCTCCTAAAATAATTACTCTGGGAGCCTTGTTCACTGGGCACTGTGGGGGATCGAAACCCTGCTCCCTGCACCAGTGGTCAGTGTCTCCACCATTGTGCTGTGGCTCTGTTCTTGCAGGTCCTCATCAGCGCGCCGCCTTATGCCACACACTATTCAGATTGCTCGTGAAACATTAGTGCGACGCCTTCTGCAATCTGCGCGCCACCTTCTGCTGCCCATTATTTATATGCCTCCTAAAATAATTACTCTGGGAGCCTTGTTCACTGGGCACTGTGGGGGATCGAAACCCTGCTCCCTGCACCAGTGGTCAGTGTCTCCACCATTGTGCTGTGGCTCTGTTCTTGCAGGTCCTCATCAGCGCGCCGCCTTATGCCGCACACTATTCAGATTGCTCGTGAAATATTAGTGCGACGCCTTCTGCAATCTGCGCGCCACCTTCTGCTGCCCATTATTTATATGCCTCCTAAAATAATTACTCTGGGAGCCTTGTTCACTGGGCACTGTGGGGGATCGAAACCCTGCTCCCTGCACCAGTGGTCAGTGTCTCCACCATTGTGCTGTGGCTCTGTTCTTGCAGGTCATCATCAGCGCGCCACCTTATGCCGCACACTATTCAGATTGCTCGTGAGACATTAGCACGACACCTTCTGCAATCTGCGCGCCACCTTCTGCTGCCCATTATTTATATGCCTCCTAAAATAATTACTCTGGGAGCCTTGTTCACTGGGCACTGTGGGGGATCGGAACCCTGCTCCCTGCACCAGTGGTCAGTGTCTTCACCATTGTGCTGTGGCTCTGTTCTTGCAGGTCCTCATCAGCGCGCCGCCTTATGCCGCACACTATTCAGATCGCTCGTGAAACATTAGCGCGACGCCTTCTGCAATCTGCGTGCCACCTTCTGTTGCCCATTATTTATATGCCTCCTAAAATAATTACTCTGGGAGCCTTGTTCACTGGGCACTGTGGGGGATCGAAACCCTGCTCCCTGCACCAGTGATCAGTGTCTCCACCATTGTGCTGTGGCTCTGTTCTTGCAAGTCCTCATCAGCGCGCCGCCTTATGCCGCACACTATTCAGATCGCTCGTGAGACATTAGCGCAACGCCTTCTGCAATCTGCGCGCCACCTTCTGCTGCCCATTATTTATATGCCTCCTAAAATAATTACTCTGGGAGCCTTGTTCACTGTGCACGATCGAAACCCTGCTCCCTGCACCAGTGGTCAGTGTCTCCACCATTGTGCTGTGGCTCTGTTCTTGCAGGTCCTCATCAGCGCGCCGCCTTATGCCGCACACTATTCAGATCACTCGTGAGACATTAGCGCGATGCCTTCTGCAATCTGCGCGCCACCTTCTGCTGCCCATTATTTATATGCCTCCTAAAATAATTACTCTGGGAGCCTTGTTCACTGGGCACTGTGGGGGTTCGGAACCCTGATCCCTGCACCAGTGGTCAGTGCCTTCACCGTTATACTATGGCTCTGTTCCTTTATGTGCCCAGCAGCGCGCCACTTAGCCTTCCCACGCACTACTTGCACCCGCACAGCTGCGCGCAGCGCACACGTATGGTCGCTTTCTCCATGTTGTTTTTCCTTTTTTCTGCCTGAACCGCCCACTCCTTATATGGCACAGGCACACTAACGGGGCCCCGCACAATTTTGGGGTTTAGTAAACATGCCCCTAGGACTCTTCAGCTTGGAGAAGATGAACAAGAGGAGATATGACAGAAGTTTATAAAATCATGAGTTGGGTGGAACAGTTAAACAGGGAACAGTTACTGTATTTAATCTTTCAAACAACAAATAAACCCCTAGAAGACATTTCATGAAACCAATGAGAAGCAAATTGAAAACAAATTGTGGAAAGTATTTTTTTTTCACGCTGCACATAATTAAGCTGTGAAATCTGTTGCCAGAGGATATGTTCAAGGCGACTGTCCTGACCTGAAGAAGGTTTTTACCTTAAAAAGCTAGTCCAAAAATGCATTAATTTATTCCAATAAAAAGGTATCATCTTATTTTTCTTTTCTGTTTCTCCTTTTATTTAATAACCTAGCAAAGAGATTTGGACAAGTTATTGGAGACAGAATTCATTAAATATTATCATCTGGATGGACCTGGGAGAGCCACTGCACACTGGTGAAATTAACCATCAGGATCAGGTCTGCATTATGGGATCTGCTGGGTGCTTGTGAACCAGTTTAGCAACTGGCAGAAACAGGATGCCATAAGTCTGACTCAGCTTGGCATTTCTTATCTGTTTATTTATCTAATGAATATAAAATTGATTCATTCACATTAACCGTTTTTTCTCTTGTTAATCTAATTTTACAAGCATTAATTCTGAAATAAACGGAAATAAACCCATAAATTAGCCAAAAGAAATAAAAAAAAAAGATCTGGAAATAAACCAGAATTTTTTTCCATGCACACCCTCCTACAGAGGTGCCAAGTCTCACTCGTTAGGAGTGTGTCCCCCTCATTTGAAGGCTCTCACTCTCACACTCTTTGAGCCCCTTCCCTCAAGCATTAGAGCCTCAATATCAGTGCCCAGCCAGTGAGAACAAATCCGAGCCCAGCTTCCTCTGTACTGCCTCCCCCAGTACCAGTCCAGGTGCTGTGAAACCTCGGCCCAAAGTTTTAGCCATTGAGTGAAGAGCAATTTTCAGCCCAGAGAATTTACCCATATTGCCGCCCCTATGTCTATATCCTTTCAGAGGCTCCAAAGGCAAGCAAATATTTTATGCTGTTTTTCTTTTTCATTTGGAAAGCAATATTACAATTAAATCTTTCTAGATTTATACAGTGGATACACCATTAGAAAAAATCTCACTCTTTGCAGTTCACTTTCTGGGATGGTTCAGCCTTGGTATCTCTGCTCATATCAAGCAGCTATGTACCATGTGACAAGTGAGAAAGAATGGGATTATACTTTCCTGTGTCAGAGACTGTCAGAATGGGGAACTGGGCCATCTCACATGAGATAACTCTCAGAGTCATATTTCTGGCTGGAAAAGTCAATGTCCTGAGTCGTGTTCTACAACCACATACTGGAGTGGAGAACCTCTTCCCATCTCCTCTGAACAGGAAAGTTCCCTAAACCTCATCATGCAGCTTCAGGGAACTCTGCTACTTCCCAGCATCAGGACCATGGTCCTCACGGCCTGGATGCTGAGCGGGTAATTGCATAATGGGGGGTATTTTAGAAACAGCTCATGTGCAAAGGGCAGCATTTACATGTAGAGAGTGGCACACATGTGTACATGCCATTTTATAACAGGAGCTATGTAAACCTGGGGATGATTAGTATGTTTAGATGTCAAGGGATGTGGCCAGGGCAGGGAGAGAGAGTGCTTCGGCAGGCCTAAAATATAGATGTGGAATCCCCACTTCAAATAGGGAATTGATATCTCTAGGTAAAAGCATAGATGTTGGCATTTATAGTTGCCCCAAAGCACGTATAAGTGCATACTGGAAGTCCACCATCCCCCAATTACCACTGCCAACATCCAATTACCTCTGGACCCCTCTTGAGAGGCAACTGCCCTGACCACCTCGGTCAGCATCCCCCCCCCCCCCGACCCTTACATCCAATCTTCCTAGCCAATCTCACTGTGGAAAGAATCACCCGCTGGAAGCTCCTCACCCTCCAATCCCAACCCCGGCCTTACTGGGTGTCCCTCATGCAAAGTGGAGCAGAAGAACCCCCCAGTCGCTCCTGATCTTGGTACCAGGACCCCCAGACATAATCTCATGGTTTTACTACTAGGGCTAAGGTTGCTTTTTCCCCTTATCTAGGGAAGATCAGACAGTCTAAGGGAGTGTCCGAGGGATTCAGATGAGAGGGGTACTGGTGTTGCAGGACTGGTTGCCTGTCTACAGGGGGAGCAGTAATTTTACAAGCTACTCCCACATATATAGTATCTGAGGGCTATTTCTATGGGTTTTTTTGCTCATGTGCAGTTTTCTAAAATCACTGCTCCCACTGGATGTGAAGAGATATATACATGCAGTCCTGCACCGATTCTACAAGAGGCTCTCTACTTGGCACAGCCTCCTGTAACACACTATGGGGGTCATTCTGAACCACGAATAGCTATTCGTGCCAGCTTCAGCCCCCGACTAACGTCTCTGCCGGTTGTGCAGGGAAGTTAGTCAGAGGGGGGGAATGGGCAGCCTGGGGTCAGAGAGTGGGCAGGCAGTGGGCGGTTGCCGGCCCTGAAAATACCGGGCCTATTCTAATGTCGGCCCTGTACGTCAAGGGCCGGTAAAATGGCCGGGGAAGTTATTGCACCTCTGAGGTGGAATAACTCCCCTGGATGTTTGTTCATTTTTTTTTTTTTAATTTGGGGTGTGGAAGAGGCTGGGAGGGCCAGGGGACATTCCCCGCAGCCCGACCCTGGACTTTGGAGGCCGGATCGGGGGTAGGACTGTGGGGAATTTGCAGTTTTAGTTGGCGGCCAGCATTGCGGCTTTTAAATGGTGCCATGGCGCCTTGACTCTATTTAAAAGCCCTAACTGAGTTACCGCTGTCCCAGGCTGCACGTGCAGGACTGTTCGCAATTCTGATCTTGGGGGGCTAGACGTGCCCGGCGGGATCAGAATCGCGATCCCCTCTGTGCATCCAGTTCACACCGGACGCACAGAAGGGATGGACTTGTGGGACAGAATTGGGTCCTATGGAAATTCTCCCGGTCCTGACTTGAACATGCTTATTCCCCTGGGCTCCGATGAATAGCATCACTTACCTGTGAGGACTTATATTTTCCATATGTGAGAATACAGTGTACAGGTAAATAGAGTGTATTAGTCAGCTGTACTCTGTAATATTTCCTATTACCCAGAACAGTATTTATTATAACTCACCTGGGTATGAGTCAGTAACTGCTCTTTCTCTTGATTCCTGAAGATCCCAGACATTCGGCTCTTCCTCTTGTTTAATCCTTGATAATATATCAGGATTGATTCTTTCAAAGCCTGTTTCCAGGAATTAATATGAAAAATTAGTTATGTTTCCCTTATAGTCACTGAAAAATACACAGCAGTAGCTCTCAGGGAGCAGCACATGATGGGGGAGAGGAGGAAAGGTCTACTACTGGCATCCACACATAAAGCAGAATAATCTGGGGAGGTTATTATTCCTCACTTTGAGTATTCTGGTAGTGGAACAAGTCATATATTTTTATAATAAATAACTTGAATCACTGAAGAAAGGAAGGCTGTGATCTTTTGATATTGACTAAATAGATTTTCAAGAAACTGCACTTTATATGGTCCATTGGTATTAACAGTTGATTTAGGAAGCCCCAGTGACTGTCTTTTGGGATTTGCTGAGCTCTTCATCACCTTCACCCCTCAGAATCAGATACAAGATTTTACACACCATCACTGTGAGAGTATGAAATTCTATAAGAATTAAAGAGGAGAAACACCTGCTGATGAAAGGGAAATTGTGGCCTAATGAGGGCAGGGTTCAAATTTTACTCTCCCCCATCATTCCTTCTGACTTCAGGGAAGTCCCTTTGGGAGTAATTTTATAACTGCTGACATTAGTGAGAAATGTATGCTTTGCTTTTCAAAAGTATCACTTAAGTGCAAACTCCTCCCTCAGAAATCCCTCCTCAAACAGCAACTTAATTTAGGTACATACAAACCATACAGATGTAACTTTACTCTGCAAAGGGGGCACAATCACAGTATATAAAACCCATTTCCACAGTAAAAGCACTGCTTAATCCAAGGAAATAGCTTGGAAAATTACACTTCCCTATCTCCCCTCACCTCAAGTGCCCACTTAGATTGTAAGCTCACTAGGGTAGGGACAGAATGTGTCTCAATTATAAAAATGCTGTAAGTTCCCTTGAGCTAAAACTGGAAAGGGGAAACTCGTAGGACATATAGGATGGCCTTATGATCCCTCAGATCTGGATCTCATCCTGCCATCTTAAGACAGTTGGTAGGACTGAGACAGAATCCTGCTCATATCTACAAGTTCCTGGAGTGGAGGATGTACACAAAAAACATCTCCTATTCTTGTGTCTGCTAGAAATACAGATCCAGTCCTTACCTAGGGAAATCAGGGTCTCATAATTCTCCTTCATCACCTCCCTGTACAACTCTTTCTGTCCTTCATGCAAATACCTCCACTCCTCCTGGGAGAAAGAGACAGTGATGTCCTCAAATGTCATCTGCAGCTGAAACACAAACCAGAAACACTCAGGAGCAAGAGAAGGTGCTCAGAATGCCTTAGATTTCAGCTGGAAAGGATGGTGCTTCAATTTTACATTTTCCATTGCAGGGGGCAGCCACAGGCAGGATCTGTGGGACTCCTGTGGAACTAACTGCCTGTCCCTTGTGACTTAAAATGTGATACTGATGCACCATCTCCACCATCAGGAATGTGGGTGCAGGACCCATGCAGCTTAGTGGATGTTTTGGATGTGTGTTCCCCTGTGTGTGGTCCTAGAATCCATTTCCCCCTTCGGCTCCCAGGTTTGCTAATCTACTATAACTATAAAAACGTCTCAGATACAGGACAAATAGAATATCAAATGTCACTGCCTGGATAAATCAGCGTGTAATAAAACCAGGGCCTGAGCTTTCAAGTCCAACTGCACAAGCCAAAGTAAATGTCCCCTTCCCACACTAGTTAAATCTAAATTTAGCACAGGATTCAGAAATTCAACTGACATTTTCTGGTACATCTGACAGAAACGTTAATGGTGGTACTGTGTGGCCACAGGGAGGTAGATGCTTAGAATGCACTAATGTCATAAAGGAAAGTGAGCACATAATCTCCCTTATGACATAGGCGTACATGCATTGGAATGTGTGCGTGTAATAAAGACCTAGATGAGAAAGCAGGAGCCTGTGTAAATATGCAGTAGGACTAAGCAGGGTGCCTTTTTTCTCTGTTATTATTCGGTTTACAAAATAAACAAATAGCCCCTTCAGTAAATATTTGGTTACAAGTTTTAAGCCACTACATATAGAATTTTATTATTTACTGGTCTTACTAATTTTGAGCAACTTTGCAAAGCCAGCAGCAATGGTAAGGAAGATATTTGATGAATATAGCAATAAGTCAATTGATGAACAAATGAGAATTTTTAACTCTAGAGCACAATTTCAATACATGCATGTCTTGGTTTGCAGTGGAAGAGCTCCAGGCTGAGGGTATGAGTTTACAGTTCTTCCTTACAGCTTAGTTCGACACTCTGAAAGTGCAACAGATTTGTACTGTAAGCTCTATAAGAGCACACGGAGTTAAGGTACAGAGAGAGCAGTGAGGACATTTTAATAAATTCATTGGTAGATATTTCTCTGTTCTTGGTATTGAGCTCCATTTGAAATATTTCAGCTCACAACTTTTCTGTACTTTTGGTTGATTGGAAACAGAAAGGTTTAAATTTCTTTTTCATTTACAGAAAGATAAAGCTTTTAAAATTATAGTTTGCTCATATTAAGTTAAATCCAGTTAAGTTTATCTATTCATTTCTATGTACCTTTAAGTTAAATAATTATCTGTAAACCACCTCGGCAATCTGATAAGGCATTAACCAGTTAAATAAATAATAAATGATTAATGTTGTGATCTAAAATTCAAAATCGATCTGCCTTCCTATATTGCTATATATTATTTTTAAATTTAAGCTCTTATTTTCTCAGGGTTCACTCAAAACAAAGTGCCAAAAGGAAAAAAAGAGGCAGAGAGGAAGGAGAATCTAGAGAGATGAGATGAAGCAGAAAGTGAGGGCATTGCCTGGCACTGCATCCCTTGCTACTCACCTCCTGCCAGTCTCCTACCTGCTGAGCAGAAAGCCCTGCAGCCATTCTCCTGCCCTTCCCACAGCACCACTCCAGCCCTGAGTCTCTGCAGGGCTCCCTGGGCTGCAGCTTTGCAGGATCAGAGTCTGCTCTCAACTTCTCTCTGTTGTTGCAGGATATCAGCACGGAACAGTACAGTAAGCACCGCCCCTTCCAGGAGGAGGTGATGTCACAAAGGCTGTCCTACAGCTGAAGGCATGGATGCTGAGAAATGTAGTTCTATTGTGCTCTTTAGCTAAAGGGAGTTTGCGAATGGTGAAAAATGCAGTTCTCTTAATATTTTAAATAAAAGCTAAATCTTACTGTGGTGAAAAAAAAGAAGGGGAGAGAAGAAAGTAGAAAATGGAAGGGAGGGGAGAGAAAGAGAGAGATCCATCTTTCCCAGAATGACAGAAAATCAAAGAATGAGCATGACATACTCTCTATAATCTTGGCGATAAAGAGGAGAAATAGCAACAAAATATATTGTATCCTGCCACCAGGGAAGAAATATGAATGGACCCAGAACAAATATGAACCAGTACCAAATTTCTACTTGATTTTATCTTAACCTCTAAATCTATTCATAGTATATTTTGAATTGTAGGTTTTTATCTGTTCATTTATTATTAGTAGTAGTATTTTACTATTACTATGCACAGTCTACTAGATATTAGTGACTGGATTTGGTTCTCTGAGTATCAGATCTTTCCTAATGGTCTGAGATACTTAGAGGTCAAATTGTCGTAGGAGATGGGCTGTACTACTATTTGTAGCTTATGGCTGGAAATTTTATTGACACCTAATGTGTTTACGTGGTGGTTTCGGTCTTTGGGGAATGTACCCAAGGCGCCAATTACTACTGACACTACTGTTGTCTTTTTCCTTCACAGTCGCCCAATTTAGATTTTTATATTAGAAGCCTGTCCCTTTGCAGAAGTGATCCCCTTATATCCTTCTCTTCTTGTATTACTGCTACTGCTCATCATTTGCATCGTGCTATAAGGCGTACGCAGTGCTTACACATACATGTAAGAGACAGTCCCTGCTCCACAGAGCTTACAGTCTATTCAAGAGAGACCAACAGAACAAACAGGGGACGAGGCTTTGCTTTAAGGGAAATGATTAAAAACACTTAAGAGTATTAAACAGAATCCAAAAACAGCCTCGAATAGGTGGGATTTTAGCCTGGATTTGAATAGGCTTCTTCTCAAGTAATGGAATAATCAGGTCTCAAAGGAATGGAGGTAGAGGAAGGAAATTAGGCACAGGAATGTATTGTGATTTAGCAGATTTTTTCTCTATTCCCTTATTAGCACTTTTGCAGTGATGCTCACTTAACAAATATGCATTAAACATCTAACTTCCTGCTAATCTTTGTCACTTTCTTTCAAATTCACTTTCATTCAGACTGGAGCAAAATTCTTTCCTGCAGCTGTTCCATACTAATTTTTACATCAATCATTCACCTTACTTATCAAACAAGTTACTCCTCAAATGACAGAACTTTCATGAGGGTTGACACCTGTGAAAGAACTTTATTGTTGGCTGCTGTTAAAAATCACTTTTAAATCATTTTTTCCTTAATTTTTTTAGGAAGCTCTTTAAAATCTAGCAGCTCCTTTAATACATCTCTCTTCCGTCCAGAGCATCCAACTGCTTAGTATAACTGTCACTTTTGTCACTTAGTGACAGTTATACTAAGCATCCAACTGCTTAGTATAACTGTCACTTTTGATTCAAGACTGCCATTAAATTCCAGTCTGTCATCTGATCACCTGCTGCAGGAGACAGAGGTCTGACAGAGGGACTCCTTTTCATGCTGCATTGTCTTTCCAATTTCTCCAGGAGCTTTTTACTTTGTGCACAATTCCCTCTGTCTTCCATCTTTCATCTCCTTCCAGGGAGGAGTTGCCTAGTAGTTGGGGCAAGTTACCTCAGGCTGGAAGGTCAGGGGTTCAAATCCCACTAGAGGACAGCAACCTTGGACCAGAAGGACTGGGGTTTCTAGTCCCACAGGTGTTCCTTGTAGTCTTGGGCAAGCCACTTAACCCTCCATTGCCCATGTTCCCTGTAAGTATTAATGTATGTGTCTCATATCCCCTTGAGTTAAATGTATCCCCAATTGTGTTGTGACCACTTTGATTGAAGGATAAGGTGGAATACAAAACTGTCTAAATACATCTCCCCACATGAGATCTCTTGACATCACTTCTGCCCCTCTATGCCCAAAGCCACACAACAGGGTTTACCCAAGGCTCTTGCTCCTGGTTCTAGCACCCTCAAGTCTCCCATGGTGGCCTGATGCCCTTTGCAACTACCATTGTCCCCATTTCCATTCTTAGAGCAATGGGAGCTTGTTCAAGGCCCCAAATATCTCTGCAACCTCTGCTCCACTCATACTGTCCTACGCCACAGCTGCTCAATACTCTATGGCCCTGACGACTCACCTCTAGGGCCCCAGCTGTGAGTCTTCCTGCTCATGGTCTGATATCCTGGACATATGCATCTGCTGCCTCCGGCTCCTTTTTCTCACTGCTACTGCAGTGCAGCCTCGACCTTCACAGTCCTTCCAGGTTCCTGGTGAGCTGACAAGGTTAAGGCCACAGTCTCATTCTTTATTCTGTGCTTCCCAGCTAGGCATGTACAGGGCCCTAAAACCCTGTTTTAATAAAAAATCTGTAGGGAGTTTTTAATATTCATCACAATTGCACACAAATCAATTGTGTGCCTACTTCCAGCAACACTACATCCATCTCCACTAGGCCCAGCAGTGTTGTCCTTGGCTGAAATATGCACTGCCTGTGGGGTCTTCTGAGAATGTCTCGAGCCCGGCTGCCCAGCCCTCTTTTCTCCTATGTCACTGTCATGGTCTCTTTTGTCTCCAATTTGTCTTTCTTATTTTTCTCCAGCCCTTCTTCTAGCCCTCAACCACTAGAGGCAGAAAAACAAGAAAAAATAAAAGTTGGAGCTAGTGCAAGCAAAGAAATTGTCATAAAACCTTCCCCAAAACTAGCCACATAAAAACCAGCTAGCTTTTCATTCCTCCACAGACCACGAGCTAAACTCCCAATATTAGAAAAACACATTTGGTAACAGCTAATACCTTCATCGTCACTGGATTTAAATGAACAGCGAGCTAATGTCTATACATTTATTTACTCACAGTTTTCTTGTGTGCTAAACTCTTATGTGGGTAGGACACCATGTCAGAGCTTTTTCTGCTTATTCCTTTGTGGCAAGTCTTTGATTTTCTCTGGCTAAGTTAGCTAGTTCTAGGAGGGAGATTAAAAGACAATATAGGACTTAATTTCCCACAATTCCAGGATCCTCCTCTGACATCACAGCAATTTACTATCCGCCCCATTCCTAAATCTACCTCATCCAACAGTATTGACCCTTCAGCATACCGCACAATATCCAGCCTCCCATTCCTAGCTAAAATAACTGAAAAAATTGTACAGAGACAGCTCCAAGATCACATTGATGAATTTGCCCCATTAGATCCCCACCAGCATGGATTCCGTCCACAATATGGTGTTGAGACACTACTAATACACCTATTCAATAACATAATCAAAGGAATAGATAATATAAGACAGGGCTTCCTATTAATATTTATCGATATATCATCAGCATTCGACACAGTTTCCCATCACATCCTATTAAAGCGCTAATGGAAATTGGACTACAAGATACCACAATAAAATGGTTCCAATCATACCTTGAAGATAGACAGCAGAGAGTAAAATCGGGGAACCTCACCTCAGAACCCTTCAAGACTACACAAGGAGTCCCCCAAGGCTCAGCACTATCAGCTCTTCTCTTCAACATCTATATTCAGCCCATATGCAAAATATTTAACAAACACACGATACAGTACGCCATATATGCTGACGACATAATGGCATATACCCCTATCCAACTAGACTCCCCAGACTATACCACTATATCAACCTGCATTCAAGAAATAACAACCTGGCTAGCCAACAACAACCTAAACTTCACCACAAAAAAAAACCTGAAGTAATTATCATCACCAGAGTCTCCAAATTCATTCCTCCAACTGCTATCAACATATCCAATACACTGATTACAATAAAAGATGAAGTCAGATTCCTAGGAGTGATTCTAGACAAGCAACTCACCCTACAACCACATATCAACAAGTTATCTAGAACGGCCTTCTTCAAACTCGCAAAACTCCGGAGACTAAAATCCCTCCTCAATAAAGAACATTTCCGTACAGTATGCCAAGCAATCATTACACCTCTGCTGGACTACTGTAATATACTATTCCAAGATCTGCCTAAACAAACCACCCGTACCCTACAATTAATCCAGAACACTGCTGCCCGCATTATTACAAGCACCTCAATACAAGACCATATAACTCCAATACTACAAGATCTGCACTGGCTAACAATCGCCTCACACGCAAAATATAAATCCGCGCTCACCATCTTTAAAATTAAAAACAACATCTCAGCAGGAATACTACAAGAACTCATTGGAACCAAAACAAGCAAAAGACCAGACAGAAACAGCACCAAGAACAATATACCAACACTATTCACAAGAACAAACAAATCAACATCCACGCGAGCCATCTCTCTAGCTGCCCCTGCAATCTGGAATGTCCTCCCAGATAATCTAAAATCAACAACAGAAATAAAAGAATTCCAGAAGCTACTTAAAACCACCCTATTCATTGAACAATTCAATGAAGACCACCAATCAAGCCTAACCACCCCACAAAAAGATTTGTCTCTTTTGAAATAAGGCGAGACACATCAGACACTATTATCATACCCAGTGCCTTTGCTAAAACAAGAAAAGACACTTCAAGAAGAGCACTATCCCTGGCCACTCACGCGCGCTGGAACTCACTTCCTGACAACATCAGATCAACAAAAGAACTCAAGGACGTCTGAAAGATGCTAAAAACTACGCTCTTCACGGAACACTACTATAGCATCAAAGGAACTGTCCAAACAAAATGTTTAAAAAAATGTAAATGCAATTGTAAACATAAATGTAAATATGTAAATAGTTCCTGTACATAGCTCTATACTGTATACAGCTCACCACACAATCAACCTCCTCACACCACTCACGCCTTGATTTTTCACTGCATGCTCACACCCACACACCCAGCCACTTGATTTGTTTGCTGTGTAATTGATTTGTTTGTTGTGTAATCCGCTTTGATTTCAGGATAAAGCGGTATATAAATCCTTTTAAATAAATAAAATAAAATAAATCACTTCCTTCTGGAAGGGGCGGGGCTGGTTGTACTGTGCTGTGCTGAGTCCAGGCATGACTGCAGAGAAGCTGAGTACCTGGACGGATCTAGCAAGACTCAAAATTGCCATCGAAGAAGAGATCCAGGGCTGGAGCTGGTGCTGTGGGGAAGGGCCAGAGAATCACTGCAGGATTTTCTGCTCAGCAGATAGGAGACTAGCAGGAGGTGGGTAGAAGGGAGCCAGTGCCAAGATCCAGTCTCTGAGACACACATGGGGCAAGCAGAAGAAGAAATGAGTCCGAGACACTGCTGAATCCAGAAAAGAAAGTTCTGCCCTTTATTCCCTGCAGCCCCTCAGGTTCTTCTTCCTAAGTTCTCCTCCTCTCACATAGCAGTTGCTTTTCCAGCTTTATGACTCTCAATTTTTGCTTTCTCCCTCTCCTCTTTGTGCAATGTGTTTGAGTAAATCTCCAGAAATAAGAGCTTACATTAAGAAATAATACATAACAAAATTGACAGGCTGATCATATTTGAATTTCAGATCACATCGCATCATTAATTATTGAATATTTTATCTTTATATAATTGAAAATAAAAATTTAGACCTTTCTGTTTTGAAACAGCCAATGAACAGAAAAGGTACAGCAGAAATATATGGACTGCTGCTCAGTACTGAGACAAGAGAAATGTCTTCTGATGAATTTACTGAAAATGTCCAGGCCGCTGCTTTCTGTATCTTAAATTCTGTGATATTATAGGGTTCACTGAACAAATCTGTTGCATTTCGGTGTCAGACTGAGCTGTAAGGAACAACCCTAAACTCACACCATCAGCCTGGTGCTTTTTCAGTGTAAACCAGGACAAGCACATATTTGAAATTTGAGAGCTAGAGTAAAAATGTCTTATTTATTTATAAATAGATTTACATTTATTTATAAATAGATTTACATTAGTCAATTGGGTTACAAGTTTTAAGGAACTTCTCCATAAAAAGTCATTATTTACAGACAATATCTAACTATGTTTTCCAAAGTCAGCAGTAATGGTAATATAGATATTAGATGAATATTTAGATGAATACAGATGGTAACATAGTAAATGATGATCAGGATAAAATCAAAATAAACCTATCTAATTTCTCAGCAAACAGGGGTGCCCTACACAGAGCGGTGAGTTCACCTCTAAACAAAGACATGGGGAGGGGTGACCTGCACAGAGCAGCAGGTGCACCTACTTTTGCTACCTTGCTGGGCAGACTAGATGGACCATACTGGTCTTTATCTGCCGTCATTTACTATGTTACCATCTGTATTCATCCAAATATTCATCTGATATCTATGGTACCATTACTGCTGACTTTGGAAAACATAGTTAGACATTGTCTGTAAATAATGACATTTTATGGAGAAGTTCCTGAAAAACGTGTATGTATGTATTTATTTATTTACCAGCTTCTATATATCTTTACATAAAACATCACAGCAAACTTTACATTGAACTTTGAAACTATGTACAGTGTCCTCATTATGTTGATTATGTGTGGTTTCAGTATTAGTTGTTGGTCCAGGGTGTTACTTAGATATTAGACCTCTGTCCGGACTTTCACATCAATTTCATTTATTGTCAGGGATGGAGGTGGGTGGAACGTGTCATCCTTGGTGATGCAGAGTATTTGGGGATTTTTTATAGTTAACTGTCAATGAGTTTCTTGCTAGTCACAGACATCAGCTTGATATTCCTTTGTATATGGCTTTGTTGGTGTTGAAAGGTGCATACCTCCATTGCCTCATAAAAATCCAAGTTATCAATGTCACTGTTTAATGTACGTCATCAAGTTTAAATTACAATGTAAACTGCTTTGACTGAAATGAAAAATGGTATAAAAATGGTGGAATAAATCAATCAATCATTATATCATATGCATAGATGTGGAAGTATGTGTTATGGGCACTGATAATTGGGCATAGTGGCAGAAGAGAAGTGCCTTGAGGGGTGCCTTGGGTTTGAGGGAAGGAGGATGAGGTGGCGATTCCCATTTTCAGTTGTTGTTGTCCTCTAAATAGATAGGAGTGAAACAATTGTAGTACTTCATTTTGTTTTCTTTGATGCAGGATGCTATGACAGACGGTGTCGGAGGCATCAAATAATATTAAAATTTATCCTTGGTTTGGTTTCCTGCTGCTCCTGCCCCCTCCAGCATCGGAGGGGGCAGGAGTGGCAAGCCATGAGTGTGCTAGCATGGGCACTTCAAAGCCCACTTTGGCCATCATGGTTCATGCTGCAGAGGGGTGAATCGGGCCACATAAAGCCTAGAACCAATGTTGGGGGACTCAGGCAAGTTCCCTGTGAGTGAGAATGGTCAGACTGAGAGTTCCCCTGAGGAGGGCATGGCTGGTCACAAAAGCACGGGAGAGTTGGCCATTTTAGCTCAGAATCTGAACTCTATGGTTGAAATCACCCATTATTATTACTACGCTATAACTTTTTTTAGCTTCCTTGATTTCTTTGAGCATTTCATCATCCATTTGTTCATTCTGGCCAGGCAGTCGATAGTACACCCCCACTGCCATCGCCTTCCCCTTTTTACATGGAATTTCAATCCATAGAGATTCTACAGCAGATTTTGTTTCCTGCAAAACTTTAATCCTTTCTGACTCAATGCCCTTTCTAACATAGAGCGCAACCCCTCCACCAATTTGATCAGCTCTATCATTACGATATAGTTTGTATCCAGGTATCACAGTGTCCCACTGGTTGTCCTCCTTCCACCATGTCTCTGATATTCCAATCATATCTAACCTGTCATTTAGTGCTATATATTCTAACTCTCCCATCTTATTTTTTAGACTTCTAGCATTTGCATACAAGCATTTTAGAGACTGTATTTTATTCATATTAGTTTGGCTGTTGGTAGAAATGGGTAATTTGGGATCTTTAAGCTCTATTTGCTCCATACTCGAGGGCATTTGGGCTACTTTACTTTTTTTTGGAACCTCTCTGCTTTTGGTAGTGTCCTTCAAGGATACATTCTTCCGAACCATCCGCTCTTGGGCGACTGTTGTCTTTCCCCTATTATCTAGTTTAAAAGCTGCTCTATCTCCTTTTTAAAGGTTAATGCCAGCAGCCTGGTTCCATCCCGGTTAAGGTGAAGCCCATCCCTTTGGAAGAGCCTCTCCTTTCCCCAGAATGTTCCCCAGTTCCTAACAAATCCAAAACCCTCATCTCTGCACCATTGTCTCATCCACGCATTGGGACTCCGGAGCTCTGCCTGCCTTTTGGGTCCTGCACGTGGAACGGGAAGCATTTCGGAGAACGCTACCCTGGAAGTTCTGGATTTCAACTTCCTACCTAAAAGCCTAAATTTAGCCTCCAGAACCTCCCTACCACATTTTCCTATGTCATTGGTACCGACATGTACCAAGACAGCAGACTCCTCCCCAGCACTATCTAAGACCTTATCTAGGTGGCGCGTGAGGTCCACTATCTTTGCACCAGGCAGGCATGTTACCAGGCGATCCTCACGTCCACCAGCCACCCAGCTATCTACATGCCTAATGATCGAATCACCAACTATAATAGCTGTCCTAACACTTCCCTCATGGGCACATGGCCCTGGAGAAACTTCCTCAGTGCGAGAGGGTTTTACATCACCTGGAGGACAGGTCCTAGTTACAGGATCAGTTCCTGCCACACCAGGGTGACGCTCTCCTGTCACGTGATCTCTCTCCTCCATGGCAACAGGGATGCTGCCAGACTGGAGGTGGGACTTCAGGACTATATCCCTGTAGGTCTCGTCTATGTACCTCTCTGTCTTTCTTATGTTTTCCAAGTCTGCTACTCTATCCTCTAGAGAATGGACTTGTTCCCTGAGAGCAAAGAGCTACTTGCACCTAGTGCACACGTAAGACCTCTCACCAACTGGGAGAAAATCATACATGTGACACTCAATGCAAAAGACTGGAAAGCCCCCATCTCGCTGCTGGACTGCTGTCTGCATCTTAGTTTTAAGTTTTTGTTTAGATCTTTAAGTTCTTTACTTACTAAGGGTTTGCTATGGATATTTATACCAATAAAACTATACCTAATACGTTTAATATATCTTGTTCACCTGAAGCTTATTTATTATTTTATTTATTTATTACAGTTTCTTATATACCGCGCTATTTAGTATCAGCGCGGTTTACATCATAACATAACGACCATAACGACAAGATGGAAATTACACTTACCTGGTAATTGAAGTTCCTGGAGGGTCCAGTTTAGTCCTCCACATCCGGGTAGTGCACCTCCTGCTGCAGCAAGGAGACTGGACCAATCAACTCTTTAGAACTGTAGCCTGCTTACTGCTGGAACTCCCATGAGCCCTCCAGTGAACTAGTAACAAAGCAGACTGAAGAAAGAACAGATTAAGGAAAGGACAGAGAACCAGAAAAGTACCCATAAAGCAGTTGCAGAACCCCCTCCCCAAACGAGAGGGCTGAAACGCTGCACCTTGCTTCAGTTCCCGGTCCCGAACGCCGACCGTCCGCACCGGAAGCTGAGGAAACAAAAAGAAAAAAGATAAGACCGAGAACAAACTCGAAGGAATGAAAATCCATGGGACGCAAACCCAAGGGCGATGGTCCCCTCTGTTTTTTTTTTTTCCTGCGTAGGAGCCATCAAGGTAACCGACAGCAGAGTAGAACGGGCAAAGCGCGCCGCCAAGACTGAGCAAAAAGAGAATTCCGGGTGGGAAGGAGGACTAAACTGGACCCTCCAGGAACTTCAATTACCAGGTAAGTGTAATTTCCATTTCCTGAGCGGGTGTCCAGTTTAGTCCTCCACATCCGGGATGTACCAGAGCAGTTAACAACGGGGGGGATCTTGGCACACAGCGTGCAAGACCGCAGACCCAAAACTGGTATCCCGAGCTGCTGCCACATCCAAACGGTAATGTTTACTAAAGGCATGGAGAGATGACCACGTCACCGCTCGACAAATTTCCAGCAGCGAAACGAGACTATGCTCCGCCCAAGACGTGGCCTGCGCCCTAGTGGAAGATTTTCCCCCCGAATTTGTGCTCCTACTCCATAAGGCGTTTTGCTTAAAGCGGCAGGGGGAGATCTATGTGAGCGGCATCAGGAAACGGGGCACTCAGGAAGATACACAGAGTTCTGGGCCAGACCCAGTGCTGCCCCTGCCCAAGAGGCGCCTCAAGTGTGAAACGACCAATGATACCGATTCCCTTTCCTCAGATGGGGAGCTGGGGACTGCTTTGGAGCCAGTGGAGCTAGAAGAGGGGGAGATCCCACAGGAGGAGGAGTCACGCATTGTCAAAGTGTTTCGGAAGGAAGAGCTGGCAGCCCTCATTAACGAGTCCCTCAAGGCACTCAACATGTCTGCGAAAAAAGTGACCGAAGAGGAGGCCCTGGACGACCCGATTCTGCAGGCCGTGCGCAAACCCCAGAAGGTGTTCCCCTTGATGATCCTGGAGGAATGGGATCTTCCGGAGGCAGGGCTCAGAAGTTCTCGAGCCATAGGTTTGGACAACATTAGACAGGGCTTTGCCCTAATCTTCATGGACATTGCCGCTGCCTTCGATTCCATCATCCATGAAATACTCCTGTCACGCCTCAGGGAGAAGGGAGTCCACGGCACAGCACTGTCCTGGTGTGTGTCATATCTGACAGATAGAAGGCAGCATGTCTGTTCCGGTCCCTCCACCTCCACACCTTTCCCTCAAGAGAAGGGCGTACCACAAGGATCCTCACTCTCAGCCCTACTGTTCAACGTGTACATGCAACCCATCTGCAACCTCATCCGATCCTTCAACATCAACTGCCTGATCTATGCTGACGACGTTTTACTATACATGCCAATCTTGACAGAGAATCCAGACCTCTCTCCGCTGGCAACCTGCTTCGATGCAGTCACAGACTGGCTACACATGCAGAAGCTCAAAATAAATTTCAAGAAGACGGAGGTCCTCTTCATTACTAGGAACCTCGCATTCACTCCACCCCCCTCATTGAAGGTACGTGATGCAGAGCTCCTCAGCAAACCTATGATATGGTATCTAGGGGTCACGCTGGACCAACAACTCAACATGAAGGCCCAGATAGGTAATATGGTAAAGGCGATCTACCACAAAATTCGGACTCTTCACCACCTGCGACAGCTGCTTGAGCCGGAAGACTTCCGGACAGTCTATCAAGCACTAGTAATGCCACACTTCGACTATGCTAATGCAATACTGCACGGCCTCCCGAAAAACTCTCTCAACCCCCTACAGCTTGCAATGAATGCAGCTGCCAGAATCCTGCACGGAGCGTCAAGGAGGGATCATATCACCCCAGTGCTGAAACATCTGCACTGGCTGCTGGTACAATGCAGGATCTCCTTCAACATTCTAACGATGACCTATAAAGCCATCAATAAGTGCTCCTCCTTCCTCACAGACCTCGTCCAGACCACCCGCCTCCACCAACACTCTTATAATCCCGAAGGCAATCACCAAATGCTCCCAGGTCACGAGAAACAGAGCCTTCGCTCTCTATGCACCCTCTTGCTGGAACGCCCTGCCTTCAGCCATCAGGGCCATCGATAACCTCTCCCAGTTTAGAAAAGCACTGAAGCACCACCTGTTCCTCCAGTATTACACTGAAACAGATGGCTTCCCACAGCCAGTCATACTCAGGACCCAGCTCAACACTTCCAGTGAAGCCACCTTACACACCTCCTGCCCTGCCCTCGGGAGCCCCACCCCCCAAATTTACCACCCTGTGTATAGCTGATCCTAACTGTAGATAATGAAGAGCTATTGACACACCCCGAGACTGCCAGAGAGAATGTAAATAGTTATGCTATTTGCCCTATAGATAATGATGAGCTGCCCAGATATCCTGCGACAGCCAAAGTGTACATAGTTACCCTGTTAGCCCTGTATAATGAACCCTGTTTATTGTAAGTCCAGTGAAGACCCGCCTAAACTGGACAAATGCTTTATCTGTAAATCGCACTGATTTCAAATAGCGCGGTATAAAAGAAACATTAAATTACATAAACTAAAAAATAAAATGACCCGGTTGTATCCATTGTCGGAACAGGAAAAGAGATGTTCTGGGCTCCGAAGGTTGACGCCGCAGTGTCAGCGGTAACTAAGAAGACCACGATTCCCGTAGAGGGCAGTACGATACTTAAGGGTGCCCAGGATAGAAAACTAGATTCACTGCTGAGGCAGGCCTTTGATGTGAGGCCTTGGCTTGTGGGGCCTTGGTGTCATGTGCATGTTTGTGTTTGGACACAAAGCATCTCTGAGTTGGCAGAGGGGTCCCAGGAACAAGGGGCCTCAGTGAGAATCGAGTCTGGAACGGCCTACTTGGCAGACGCCTTTTATGATCTGGTTAGGGGACTCTCTAACAGTATTTATTTATTTATTTCACATTCTCAAATATGCCTTATCTGACAATCGAGGTGGTTTGCAATCAACAGAACAAGTTACATTGAACATCTTTAACTGTATACTGTACAATAACAGAGTTAACTGTATAACTATTTACATTAGTTGATCTGACAGGACTGTGGGATGCAATGATAATTTAGGGCTTCCAAAGAGAGGACAGGAGGGGAAATGTGTATTAGTTGAGTTATGCAGGACGAGTGACTGGTACTGTGGCATATGAAGTTATATGGTGTTAGGGAACCTTCTGATATGTGGTAGAGGGTTCTGGGTGGGAATGACCATAGAGCTCATTAAACAGTAATGTCTTTAGTCTTTTTCAGAAATCAGTAAGGTCTTTTATTTCTTTTATAGCTGGAGGCAAGGCATTCCAAAGTGTTGGGGCATAGTGGGAGAAGGCTCTTTTGTTTGTCATTTTGGTTGTCTTAAGGAAGTCGTTTGGATGACAGAGAATTTTGCGAACAGCTCCTTCTCAGTCTGGTATCTGGAGTTTTGGATATCAGTGTTGTGATGTGTGATGGTGCTATGTCATGTAAGAGTTTGAATATAATAGCCAGGTTTTTGTACTTAATTCGACTGGCTATTGGAAGCCAGTGAAGGCTGTGTAGTATTGGTGTGATGTGATCAGAATTAGCTGCATGCATTATTATACGTGCGGCTGTGTTCTGCGCAAGTTGAAGGTGTGATAGTGTTTGCACTGGGAGACCGTGGAGGATACTATTACAATAGTCTATGTGGGGATTGATCATTGCTTGAATAACTGTTCTGAAGTCTGATGGTTCAAGGAATGGTCTTAGTCGTTGAAGCATTTTAGTTTTTCTATATATGGCTTGTGCGGAATTAGTTATGTGTGCTTTGCATGTTAGGGCCCTATCAATGATAACTCCCAGGTATTTTTTTCATCTCATCTTTTATTGTGATTGTTGCTGTTCCGAGGATTATCTGAGGAGGTGGGGTGAATTCTTTATCTCTTGTTATGAATATGGCTTCTGTTTTATTAATGTTTATTGTTAGGTTGTTAGAGGCGAGCCACTCTGTGGCTTCGTGGAAGCATGACATGATTTGTTCTAGGTTAAGTTTTAAAGTACTGATTGGGAGGTACATCATGATATCATAAGCATAAATATGGTAGAAGATTTTGTGCTTTTGGAAGATTTTGCATATTGCCTGAAGGTAGATATTAAATAGAAGAGCAGACAAGGCTGACTTTTGGGGGATTCCCTGGTTTTGACTAAAGGGTTGGGATGATGTTTGGTCAATTTTTACTTGTTGGGTGCGTTCGTTCAGGTATGAGGTGAACCAGGCCAGGGCTATTCCGCAGATTCCAGTTTGTTGGAGTCTTGCTAATAGCATACTGTGATTAACAGAATCAAAAGCTACTATGATATATGACTGCATTTTTGGGTTTTTCAGTACTTTTGGTGAGAGTGTCAGACAGGGCTATTAGTAGTGTTTCAACTCCATGGTGCAATCTGAAGCCATACTGTTGTGTATCAAGAGGGGAGTTTAAGTCTAGGTGATCCAACTCTCCATTCAAAGAGGTAATTCCAGCTAAGACTTCACGAACTGAATGCTAACCCACTATTGTGCACCCCTGTGTCCTACATTACCTGCATAAGTTGGATATGCCTCCCACCTACCGGTAAAGCCATCTGCAACACTGTTACTAAACTCTGTAACCCTCGACCGTCTCAGCTTCTCATTGTATTGAAATATCTCATATATATATTACTAGATACATTGTTATATTCTTTATAACTGTTACCCAATTCTGCAATTCTACAACATATGTTTAAACATAGGAGTAAAGAGAGGATAAACAAACAGTCCTGCTCCTTAAGTAATTGCCTCTCCCAGAATACCTCAAAATGCACCCTATCCTGTCCTTAATCCTCTTCCTCCTTACCTCCTGGGCCCCCAACCTTTCGCAGGCACTCATCCATCACACCAATCACATCCCAACTCTCCACAACCATTGTAGAAGATCATCTGGAAATCCCCACCACTTTTACAAGAACTAATACCCTCCATCCACACCTCCTACACATCCCTCTACAGAGCTTTAAGAGGATCCAACAGGAGAAACTCAACAACCAACGCTTACATAAATGTGCTCTAATAAATGCGAGATTGATTCGCTCAAAATGGCCTGCAATCACTGACCTGATAACCCACAATAATCTTGATATCCTAATGATAACTGAGTCATGGTTATCCGACTGCGATAATGTCCTAATCAACCAGATGTCACCACCTGGTTACTCGATCTTTGCCTGCCATAGGTCCCACCAGAGGGGTGGCGGCACACTCATCATTGCCAAATCTGAACTCCATTTTTCCCTGAACAATTCCACTAGCTCTACCTATCTGGACATAGTCTCCATTTCGAATGAGCACTGCTCAATTAACCTCCTATACCGAGCACCATCTTCATCACCGGATGACTTATCATCAATAATCAACCTAGCCTGTAACCCCCATAACACACGCTCCCTAAACTGGCTGATGGGAGACTTCAATCTGCCCTCCCTACAAGATATGCATTCGTTAGCCTTTCTTGATGCAATGAACGAGCTGGGTTATATGCAACTCATCGATGCTCCCACTCATAGCAAGGGTGCTAAACTCGACTTGATCTTCGCTCCTCAGACTGTTGTCAAACCTACCCAGAACCTGCTGCTTTCCATAACACCTGTACCTTGGTCCGACCATCATCTACTTTTATTCAACATACCCACCAACTACCTCTGTAATGTTAGCAACAAAACGTATACCCCTCCTAGACTTAGTACATCACACTTTCGACCCCTCGTCAAGGATAAGGCTCTCAAGAAGATCCTACCTCTCCTTGCCACTGATTCCCTTGACCCTGACGAATTGGTAACCACCTGGAATAATGCCATCAGAGCTGCTGCCTGCATCCCACTCACTAACAAGAGCATAGCAAAACGCGAACATGCACCATGGTACTCCCAGGATCTTCGAACATCGCTCCTTCACCTACGCAAGCTAGAGAGACAGTGGCGCCACGTCCGGACCCCAGAGGCACTCTGTGCGTACTCCACTCACCTACAAATACACCGAGAAAAAACCATGGAAAAAAGAAAGCAGTACCATTCAGAATTATTGAAGCGATCATTAAACAGACCACATGATCTATTCAATATTGTAAAGTCCATAACAGGCGAACCAGCACTAGACCACCCACCCATGCCTAAGCCACAAGACTATTCCAACTACCTACAGTCGAAGATGGTCCAGACCAACATGAGTACAACCATCATACCCACCTCTCAAACAACCCCCCTGCTGAATTTCACTGAGATTTCTAATGAAGAGATCATCGATACCATATCCTCCATTAACCTCACCACTGCCCCCAACGATCCTTGCCCTGCAGGTTGGATCAAAGAGTTGCGTCATGACCTCAGCCCAACTATCTGCAGAATCCTGAACCAGTCCTTCTCAACAGGATCCTTCCCTCAAAGCTTAAAATACACGTCTATCCGCCCTCTGCTGAAAAACAACAAACTCGACCCATCTAAAGTTGAATCTTACAGGCCAATTTCGAGCATCCCTTTGCTTGCTAAAATCATTGAGAAGGTAGTCCTGCAACAAATTCAACACCATGTCGACACTGAAGCACCCTTGGACCCCTCCCAACATGGTTTTAGAGAAGCTCATGGCATTGACACCATTCTCACAACCCTCTTCAACAATCTAATCACAGGTCTTGACAACATCCACCAAGGATTCGTCCTCATATTCTTGGACATAGCAGCCGCTTTTGACTCGGTGAATCACGAGACACTTCTACTTCGTCTCAAAGAAAAAGGGATACAAGGCTCAGCACTAGCCTGGTGTAAATCTTATCTATGTAACAGATGGCAACAAGTCAGAACAGGCTCCACGACATCAGAGCCTTTTCCTCTGAAGCAAGGCATACCTCAGTGCTCATCCCTTTCTGCATTGTTGTTCAACATCTACATGCAGCCTATCTGTGCTTTAATCCGCTCCTTCAATGTCCAATGCCTTGCCTATGCCGATGACATCCTCATCTACACACCTTTAAGATTGATCAACCCGACTTCTCTCCAATACTAAGATGCTTTGAAGCAGTATCAGATTGGCTTCTAACTCAAAATCTCCGGATTAACCACAGCAAAACAGACGCCCTATTCGTCACAAGGAATCAGAAGTTCATGCCTCCTCCCTCACTTCAAGTCAACAATATAGAACTGAAGGCAAAATCCACAATTCGCTACCTAGGCATTACCCTTGACCAGCGCCTAGATATGTCAGCCCATGTCACAAACACCACAAAAGCAATCTATCATAAGATCCGAACGCTAAGGCAACTCCGCCCATTACTTGATTTCTCCGACTACCGATCAATCTTCCAAGCCTTAGTTATCCCACATCTCGACTTCGCGAATGTCATTCTACATGGACTTCCAGTCAACCCTAAACCCACTCCGACTTGCCATGAATTCAGCCGCAAGGGTTCTAGTCGGAGCATCAAGGTCAGATCACATAATGCCAGTCCTGAAGAACCTACATTGGCTACTGCTACCTGCCAGAATCACCTACAAGATTCTAGTCTTGACATTCGAAGTCCTCAAGAACCGGCCCCCCATGCCCATCAGTGCACTTCTCCACCGCACACCAGCCAACAGAGTCAGAAGATCTACACAGATGAACACACTTGAAGTCCCTAAGCTTCTGATAAAATGTACAAAGTCAACAGCCAGCAGAGCTTTCTCCATTTTCGCACCTATTGCCTGGAATGCCCTCCCTGCAGAAATCCGAGCCACCTCGAACCTGATCCTGTTCAGAAAAGCCCTCAAACACCACTTGTTCATACAACATTACCCTGATACCAAGTTCGGAAAGCACACAACCACTTCCTTGACTCCCTACCTAGCTCATCCCATTGAGCAGCCCCCCATTGATAACGGTTAATCAGCTTTCCCCTCCCTCCTCGCCCTGACCCATGAGTACCCACCTCTATTACAGACCCTTATATGCCCCTCATAAAAATACTCATCATTATAATTTGTATATAGTTACCCCTCGTTCTTCCATGTTTTTTACTACCCTGTTCTATGTAAACTCAATGTGTCCTGATGCATTGTAGTATGTTTTGTTCAACTGTAAACCGCACTGATTATAATAGCACGGTATATAAGAAATATAAATAAATAAATAATAGGTGGTCTTGTAGGCAGTTTAGAACTGTTTTTTTTCTATTACTTTTGCTTGGAAAGGTAGGCTTGATATTGGTCTATATGAGCTTGGCTGTAGTTTTGTCTAGCTTATTAGATTTTTTTTTTTTTTTAACTTTTATTTTCATTTTGCAACAAACAAAAGAAACAACACACCAAAGGAGACAAAACAAGTATACAATAAGGAAAAGCAAACCCTATTACCCCCCACCCCCATGCTTCTTCTCTAGCCGATAATATCAGCATGTGAGCGCTTCCAAACAACAGTGATTGTACATCAAAACTAACAAAAGAGTATCTACGATACAGAATGATCATGGGACAGAGATTTATACAAATTTAAACAGTCAGATGAGAGCATTTAGCAGTGTGAACATAGTCATTGAGCATCTTCCATTTAGACAGATGATGAGGAGTCTGAACGGAAGAAGCAAACATACGAGGTATTTGTTCATATTTACTGTAGAGACAGACATGATTCCACCATTCATTGGGGCTCAGATGGGAGCTATTTTTCCAGTATTTTGTAATTAGGGAAATAGCAATGCCTAGCATAAAGTCCAAAAGGAAGTAAGCCGTTTTTGGAAGAGAGGGGATCCCCGCAGCTGAGCGAAGTCCCACTATCCTCCAAGAAAGGGGCTCTTGAAAGTGCAAAATAGACTGGATACGACCCCAGACCCGACGCCAGTAATACTGTAGTGCGGGACATTCATACATAACATGAGGTAGTGAACCAATGGCCGCATGTCCAACAGCTATTGCCCTGAGTGGTGTTCCATTTGGCTAATCTGTCAGGAGTGTAGAAACACCGGTGGGCTAGAAAGAAGAGTGTCTGAGTGAGTGAGGCGGATCGAGAAACCCGTGTCACTCTACTCCAGACAAGGCTCCATTGCTCCGGGGTCAAAGTTACATGCAATTCTCGCTCCCATGCTTTCTGCGCTATAGGGGTACCTCTAATTATAGCATTACACAAGGTTTTGTAAAAATTAGATGCTACACCCGGTGAACTACCGATAGATCGGATAGTCTCCGACCAACCTTGTGTAGGGGATGCCGATGGCGGGAGCACCTTAGCACTCCGAAGACAATGCTGAAGTTGCACCAACTGAAAGTAGTGTTTTGCTGGGAGACCAAATTCAATTTGCAATTCACTAAAAGTTTTCCAGCGACCATCATGGAACAACTGGTTAGGAATCCAAATGCCCCTAGTGTACCAGGGGCTCCACGCCATCGGTTTATTTTGTATTCGAAATCGAGTATTGTACCAAAGCGGGAGCCTGTCTAACGGACAGAGTCGGGAGTCTAAAGATTGCATAAGAGTATTAAAGGCACCTAAAGTGTCTAAAAGCATTGGTGGATAGTGGGAGTCTGATGGGAGAGTCATACCAGGGAGAAAAGTAAGAGGAATCGGTTTGCAAAGGTCCTCCTCTATGTCTAGCCACACAGGTCTACTCGGTACTAGATCTTCCAGCCAACGAGCGCCTTGTTTGAGAAGAAAAGATTGATGGTATTTCAGGAAATCAGGGAATCTGACACCCCCATTTTCCTTATCTGCTTGCAGCTTATGTTTCGCTATCCTAGGTGTCTTGTTTTGCCATAGGTATCTAGTCAGAAGGCCCTCTATATCTTTATATGTACGTCGAGGTAAGAGACAGGGCAACATTTCTAAAATATAATTCACTTTCGGAACAATCATCATTTTAATGGTTTCTAGGCGACCCCACCAGGTAAGTGTTAAAGGAGTCCAACGGTGAGTAAGCGCCCGGACTTTAGAGGTTAAGTCTTTGGCATTAAAAGAGATAGTGTCTTCCAAAGGAGAGCAATAGTGAACCCCAAGGTATTTGACCATGCGAGGTTGCCATAAAAAGGGAAAGGGTTGCATATCTGCCTGATGAAGCAAAGGATTTAGTGGAAAGGCTACCGACTTGGTCCAATTTATCTTATAACCGGAGAGTTGTGAGTATTTACCAATTTGCTCTAGGACAGCCGGCACTGAATCTATAGAGACAAAGAGCATAAGGTCATCAGCATATGCTGAAATTTTGATTTCCCTATGAGAGAAGGGGACTCCATGAATCTCCTCCGATTGCCGGATTAGTAAAGCTAAGGGTTCGAGTGCAAGATCGAAAAGAAGTGGAGACAGTGGGCATCCCTGGCGAGTACCGCGTTGAAGGGGAAATGGCTGAGACTTTAAGGCATTAGCACAGATACTGGCTGTAGGCTGTGCATACATGGTGCGGAGACAACGGAGAAAACCTTCTCCGAATCCGTACCAGCGGAGGGCTGCAAACAGGAAGGGCCATTCTAAGCGATCAAAGGCCTTCTCAGCATCAAGTGAGAGGCCAACAAATGGGCGATCAAGATTAACTGCGGCAGTCAGTACATGACATAGAGTCCGAGCATTGTCAGCAGTTGATCTACCGGGAATGAAACCGCATTGATCTGGGTGTATTAAGGTAGACATCCTATCAGAGAGCCGGGTGGAGAGAATGGTGGCAAATATTTTATAGTCCGCGTTTAGGAGGGAAATTGGACGATAATTAGCTGTTAGTTGCGGGTCTCTCCCCTCTTTCTCAAAAACTACTACATTTGCCATTGAAAAGGACCCAGAAGGAGATCCCTCCTCGGCCAGAGCAGAAAAATAAAGTTTCAAAACTGGAGCTAAGTCAGCGTTAAAGGTTTTGTAGAATTCAGCAGGGAGACCGTCTGGGCCTGCAGCTCGACCTGTGGCACATTTCTTGATAGCAGAATGAATTTCTGATAAAGTGAATGGTTTGTCCATGGCCACTCTATCTTCGTCAGATAGGGTCGGTCTTTGTACCCCTGAAAGTAAGCGTTCAAATACTTCTGGCTCAAAATCACATTCAGATTGATAAAGCCGAGTATAAAAATCACGAAAGAGTTCTAAGATTTCTGTATCTTTAGTGACCAAGCCCCCCCCCGACGGATTACGGAGAGCGGTAACACGCTTGGCTTCTTTTTGACCTTTTAGGGCATTTGCTAACAATTTGCCAGCACGGTTATTTTCCCGGTAATATATCCCTTGTTGTGATTCAATATTTTTAGCAGCAGCAGTATACAAAAGCTGATTGTATTGAAAACGCAAGCGTTGTAAACGGAGTAAAATACATGGGTCAGTACGGGACGTGAGGAGACGCTCCCCAGCTTGTATCTGCTGCTCTAGAATCAGTAAGTGCTGCTTTCTTTGTTTCCCCTGCCGAATTTGATAGCTAGTTATAGTTGCGCGGATAGATGCCTTAAAACCCTCCCACCAAGCCCAGCTCGCTGTGTCATGGGGTGAGTTAAAATGAAAATAATCTTGGATAGCGGCCTTTATATCAACCTGAAAATCTTTTTGATCTAGTAGGGATCTATCAAAAAACCAAGCTCGGGGAGAATCGTCTCGCGCAGTGACATGTAATGATAAAGATATGGCAGCATGATCTGAAATATGGAGAGGATGAGTCCTAGCCGTGTCCACTTGAGAAATCAGTGCTTTGGAAATGAGAAAGAAATCTATTCTAGATTGTGAGTGATGGGGGGCAGAAAAAAAGGTGAACTCTAAGTCGGAGGGGTGAAGCAGCCTCCATATATCTACTAGCGCAAGATCGTGCATCAGAGCTGTAAGGGTAGCAAGACTCTTGGGTGGACTACTCGTTCTAGGCGGTTGTCTATCTATCAAAGGGTCTAACACTTGATTAAAATCACCACCAAGTATTAATGGAGTATTGGCAGAGGCCTGTGCCAACTGCGCAATACTTGCATAGTAAGCAGGGTTGTCCACATTCGGGGCATAAATACAAATACACGTGAATTCACTATCTCCAACCTTAAGGTGTACACGGGCCCATCTACCCTCCTTGTCAGAGCTAGTATCCATAACAGTAGCTTGCAAAGACTTCTTAACCAGAATGGCTACCCCACACCGTTTGGAAACGGCGGGAGAATAGGCAGCCACCATATAAGGCTTAGCATTGAGTTTCAGTGTTTCAGCAGAGTTTAGATGCGTTTCCTGAAGAAACACTAAATCAGCATGCTCGTGGCTAAGATAGCTAAGGATTTTCTTTCCTTTGATTGGACTATTGATGCCTTTTACGTTGAGTGATAAGATTTTACATAAGGCCATTCAGAAAGGTTAAAAATTCTGAGCATGATAGCGCACATAATTTCACAATGTCCCTCATATTAACTGTATCTGGCTGTACACATGACATGAAAGAAAATAAGCTAATATAATACAATGAAGCGCCCCACATTAAAAAAGAAAAACCGCGGTGCGGTAGAGAAGAAGCAGAACCCCAGAAATTACTGGCGACCATGTGTCTGCGGGGAGAAACCCCAGAGAAGGCCGAAATTGAAAAAACATATAACCTGTAGAACTGTGCGTGCTCCGAATCCGACCGAGGCACACATCATGGAGGGATAGGAGACCAAAAAACAAAAAGTCATATAGAGAAAGAAAGAAAGTCCAGGTAGTCTCTGTGCTTGGCTATGACCGCCGCGTCGGGCCCTTCAAAATGGCGGACAGAGCCGGCAGATAATAAGTCCAAGTTGTTGGATTAGCGCATCTGCTCTGCTTCTTTGGAGTCTAAAAATGTTGATAGTAGATCAGGATCTTCGAATGTCCTGGTTTGGTTGTGGAGAGTCACTCGGAGCTTCGCTGGATACAACAGGCCAAAGCGAGCCTGTAGCTGTTGAAGTCGAGGGCGAAAAGCAAGGAGTTTCTTCCGACGGTCAACGGTAGGCTTTGCCAAATCAGGGAAGAAGGAGACTTTATGACCTTCAAATTCCAAATGATGATTCGCCCGGGCAGCATTTAAAATTTGTTCCACTTGTTGATATCGTAGTAATCGAAAGATAATAGGCCGGGGGGTCGTTCGGTTGAGCGCCATGTGGGTAGGAACACGGTGTGCTCGATCGATTTCCAGTTCTCTATGAAAAGTGATCTTCAGCAAGGAGGGAAGAGTTTTGAGCAGGAATTCTCTTATATCTCCTGCTTCCACCCCCTCCGGTATTCCAATGAGCCTCACATTGTTGCGACGGGCTCGATTATTGCTATCTTCTAACTCTTTTTGAAGATTCTGTATCTGGCGCTCAGCCCTGTCCAGTTTGCCCAAGCGCACCGCGTGCGAGTCGAGGACCCCCGCCATGTTGTCCTGCCGTAATGAAAGACTTTCAAGTCGGTCCTGGAGCACTCCGAAGTCTTCTCGCATGGCTCGAAGCGCTTCTCCATTGGACTGCACCAGTTCCTTCACGCCGCGTATTTCCTCTAAAAATCTCCAGGTGCATTTCGGGGTTTTCACGAAGTGGAACCATCTTCTGTGGGGAAGACACCTCTGTTTTGGAGCGTTTTCCGTGTGAAGAAGAAGGAGACCCGAAGTCCAAGCGCGCTGGTTTATGGGCCGCCATCCCCCCCGAGGTACCCCGGTAAGCTCGGAGCAAAATAGTAAGTTTGTATAGGTATTAAGTCAGGATTCTGAGTAGGCCTCTCGGGAGCTTCAGCGCGAAGCGTCTTACCCGCTGGACATCAGGCTCCGCCCCCAGCTTATTAGATTTTAATATAGGACGTATAGTTGCCTGTTTCAGAGGTTTTGGCATGTAGTCTTGAGTTAAGGAAAGGTTTACAATCTTTTGTATTATTGGAGCTAGGGCATCATGTGCCATCTTTCCCCATGTAGCAGGGCATGGATCTCCCGGGGCTGTGGTTGTGTTTATTCTAGTGACAATCTTCTCTAGTTGCGCTATGGAGTTTGTTGGGAATGAGTTTAGTTTTGGGGAATCAAGTAAGGGATGTAATGAGGGTTGTAATGAGGTGCTTGGGTGGATTTGTGGGGTAGAGCATAATTTGGTGTTATAGTATTCCGCTAGAGATTGCGGATTTACTTGGGTAGAGGGGTTAGCTGTGTCTGATGATTTAGTTAGTGATTTTGCTATCTGGAACAGGTCTCTTAGTCTATTGAGAGAGTTCATTAGGATCTTCATGTGGTTTTCCTTTTTGGCCTTGTTAATGGATTCTTTATATATTTCTAGTGTGGTCATGTATTGTTGTTTGTCTGCTGAGCTCTTGGTTTTCCTCCATTTTCTTTCAATTTTGCGGAGGAGTCTTCTTAGGTTTCTTAGATCATCATTATGCCATATGTTGGAACTTCTAGGTGTTCGATCATTTGTGGTTAGTGGGTCAATTGCTGCCTGTGATATCGTCATGTTCCAGGAGTTCCGAAGTATATCAATGTCAGTTGTGTCATATTTTAATTGTGGAAGGATATCTCGAATGAATGAATCCTTGTTAAAGCGTTTGTTGGGTTGGATCTTAGGTTTCGGTTTATGTGTTGTGACATTGTGTGGTATTTCAGAAGTGCTGCTATGGTGGTCAGACCATGGGACGGGTTAGGTTTGGTAGTGTATGGTATGATCTTGTAATGTCTGCGATGGGAGGAAAATAAGGTCCAGGATATTTCCTTTGTTGTGTGTAGCGGTATTTATAATTTGGGTAAAATCCATTTCATTCATGGCTTTAATGAATGAGAGGGCGTGGGTATTTTGTAGTGAGGCTAAATTAAAGTCACAAGCGTTATTAGTCTTTTGTTTGGATTATCATGGGTGCATTGCATGGAATTAAATGAATGCGTCTTTGTTGTGTATTTTGTGTCCTTCCTAGGTGTTTGTATCTGCAATCAGTGTCTGTTGGGCGATAGTTGGAAGGAATTATAGGTATGCTGTATGATAACTGGTTAGTGAGGCTTGTTTGGTGTATTGCAGGAGTGATCAGACTTAGAAGGTTTGCAGCACAGAGCAGTGTAAATAAAGAATTGTATTCCATCACTCTGTGATTTTATAGCTCTTGTTTTCTTAACGGTGATGATGCTGGTGTGTACAAATCTACACGTTTCTCAGGATAGTGTGCTATACTAGGCTATATTAGACTATATTGATAGATACAGTAGGTAGTCTTGGCTAGACAGATAGTTTATACAGTTGTGTTTACATTTAGATTGCAAATTTCTGGATTCTGGGTTTGCCTGTTCTCCTTATAGAGATTGCATAGTGTTGCCTTTCAAGGAGTTTAAAACAAGTTGAAAGAGGATACAATACAATGCAACAGGACTGTTATTTCAATGGCTTACAGAGATTGTAAAGATATCAGTGTTTGTGAAAATGACCTTATAAATTTGCTTGTTGATGCAGGAGTGTTACATACAGTGTATAGAAACATAGAAACATAGAAACATGACGACAGAAAAAGACCACATGGCCTATCTAGTCTGTCCTTCCATAACAACAACTACAACAGTCCACTTTTTACCTTTAGAGATCCTCTGTGTTGGTCCCATGCTTTTTTGAATTCAGTTACTGTCCTCATCTCTACCACCTCCACTGGGAGACTATTCCATGGATCCACTACTCTTTCCGTAAAGAAATATACAAATAGTGAGTATAACATGGGAGATATGCAGGTAACTCATATGAGGATATTAAAGTTATTTTGTTTGTGTTACATATGTTAGCTTACAGCAGGCAATAAAGGTTAATGGTATAGCTCTGAAATGAGTAGAAACAGACGTACCTTTTGGTTCTGTTGCCTAATTTCCATGTCTAAGGGCCATGCCAAAGGGCCCTCTGGCGAGGCCCTCAGGCGCGGGAATGCCTGCCAGTGAGCTGCTTTTGAACTTGCAGGAGAGTCCCGAATGGTCCTTGGTGGTGGGAGTGGGAGGGGCAAGCAGCTCCTGCTTCCTCCCCTGACGTCCGATCGGCGAGTTGGGCTGGAGATGTCCGGTGCAGAGGACTCACATATGCCGGTGAACTGCTTTTGAACTTGCAGGAAAGTCCCGATTGGTCCTTGGTGGGGAGAGTGGGAGAGGCAAGCAGCTCCCGATTCTTCCCCCGACTTCTGATCGGCGAGTTGGGCGGAGAGGTCCATTTCCTCAGTAGTGGTGGCACGTCGCTACCTATTGCTCCACAACTGGTCTGTGGATGCTTCTTCGAAGGCCCGCTTAAGTAAGCTGCCATTCAAAGGCAAGCAGTTGTTTGGAGAGGAGCTAAAGAAGTTGGTAAAGGACTTGGGGGGGAGTCCAAAGGGAGGCGCCCATCCTACACATGGGAACCCTCCCCACCAAAGGCAGCATACCTACTCAACACACCACTAGCCTCCCTAGAGGATGGGACAGGCTTCTTATAAAAAAAAAGAGACACAGGAACCTGCGTGTCTTCTCCTTTTGCAAAACAGGGCTGGAGTGCTGGCTCGGGCAGAGGACAATCCCTGGAATTTAAGCATTTTCGGAAGGTGCGCTTTGTGTCGTCCCAAAGAGGGCAGTTCTCCTCCAGGGGACTGTCATTTCAGGGGTTTCTTGGAGCAGGTAGAGGATTCTTCTCAGCCTCCGTGGCCTCCTCAGCCCAAAAGAAACGACAATGAAGCGAGGGGGGCCCAGGTGGGAGTACAGTCCATGGGAGTTTGGTTGCAAGACTTCTACCCTGCCTGGACCCGAGCTATGTCAGACCGGTGGGTCCTACAGGTGGTACTGGACAGCTACTTGCTGGAATTCACCAGATTGCTCATGTTGGCTTTCATTCGCTCCCCCTGCAAGGCGCGTGGAAAGGCACAGGGGGTGCAGGAAACGCTCAAAAGACTCCTGAGGTTGAAAGCGGTAGTACCAGTGCCCATGGACCAATGCGGCACAGGTCGATACTCAATTTATTTCATAGTCCCCAATAAAGAAGAGTCAACCCATTCTCGACCTCAAGCAGGTGAACAGTTGCCTGCAAGTGCCGAAGTTTCATATGGAGACCCTCAGGTCAGTGATTATGGCTGTGAGAGAGGGGGAATTCCTTACCTCTCTAGACCTTACAGAAGCGTACCTCCATGTCCCCATCCACCTGGACCATCATCATAAGAACATAAGATATGCCATACTGGGTCAGACCAAGGTCCATCAAGCCCAGTATCCTGTTTCCAACAGTGGCCAATCTAGGTCATACGTACCTAGCAGTTTCCCCAAAAGACACAGGTTCTACAATGCTTGTACTGGGTCAAGCATTGATATCCTGGGTCCCTTCTTAATAATGTTTTATGGACCTTTCCTCCAGGAACCTGTCCAAACCTTTTTTAAGCCCAGCTACACTAACAGCCTTTACTATATCCTCCGGTAACAAATTCCAGAGTTTGATTACATGTTGAGTGAAAAAGTATTTACTTTTATTAGTCTTAAATAGTTTACCATGTAGCTTCATTGCATGTCCCCTAGTCTTTCTATATTCTGATAATGTAAACAATCGATCTACGTTTACCCGTTCCACTCCGTTCATCAATTTCTCTGCTTTGTGTTGCCTATGCGGCATTTTCAATTTCAGGCCTTGCCATTTGGTCTCGCGCTCACCAAGATAATGGTCGTGGTGGTGGCAGCTTTATGATGAGAAGGCATACTGGTGCATCCGTACAAAGATGATTGGCTCATTCGAGCAAAATCTGAGTGGAGAGTGTGCGGGCCACGTCTCGGGTAGTCGACTTCTTGCAGAGTCTCGGCTGGGTCATCAATCTCGCAAAGAGTCACTTGACTCCTTTGCAGAATCTCGAGTATCTCTGGGTGCGCTTCGACACCAGCTGCGGTAGGGTATTTCTACCATAAAAGAGGATGCAAGCGCTAAGGCTGTGGGTCCGGCAGTTCCTTCTCTTGATGGTGTGAGACTATCTTCAGCTGTTAAGGACTGTGGCGGCAACGATAGAACTTGCCCCATGGGTGCAGGCCCACATGTGACCGTTGCAGAGAGTGCTTCTGTGCCACTGGTCACATCAGCAACATCCTCTATCGGACCCGTTGATCTGTCTGTGGCAGGTTCGGACAGTGCTCAAATGGTGGATCTGCAAAGAGAATTTGGCAGCAGGTGTCCTGTTGGAGTCTCCGCTCTGGGTTCCCCTAACAATGGATGCTAGCCTTTCAGGCTGGGGAGCCCATTGCAAGGGGCATGTCACTCAAGGTCAGTGGACAACAGAAGAGGGGATGTGATCCATCAATTGGCTGGAGATGAGAGCCATTCTCCTCGCATTACAGGAGTTTCTCCCAATGCTGCATGGGAAGGGAGGATGGGTGTTCTATGACAATGCCACCACAGTAGTGTACATCAATTGGCAAGGGGGCACAGATAGCGCCAGGTTGGAGAGCGAGGCGGAGAAGTTGCTCAGTTGGGTGGAGGCCCATCTGCAGGTGATCTTGGTGGCACACGTGGCCAGGACAAAGAATGTCACAGCAGACTACCTCAGTCAAGTGCATTTGGATCCAGGAGAGTGGCAACTGAACCAGGAAGTCTTCAAGCAGATTGTGTGCCTTTGGAGGGCGCCAGTCATGGATTTGATGGTAAAATTTGCATCAGCCAATGCGAGCAGGTTCTTCAGCCAGTGGAGAGAGAGAATGTCGGAAGGACTGGACGCACTCATGCAGCATTGGCCCAGGCAGGGGCTTCTCTACGTCTTTCTGCCGTGGGCACTCATAGGGTGCGTGATTCAGAGAGTGGAGGCACACCGCAGGCTGATTGTCTGGATTTATTTATTTATTGTTCTTCTATACCGCGCTCTTTAAAATCAGTGCGGTTTACAGGCAACATTCAAGCATTTCAGAAATCTGTTATGCGTATACATCGAACAGGAACAAGAACTTGGAGATCAACTGGGGTAACTATTTACAATATCTGCAGTACACATACATAAATAGTACAATTGGTTCATGAGTTTCTTGCAGTCGATCATTGTTTAACTGGATGTGGTGCTGCTAAATTTGGTTGTGAATAGTGTAATAGAAAGAGGTGATGCTTTAAGGCCCTTCTGAATTGTGCGATTTCGGTAATTGCTCGTATGGGAGGTGGAAGCATGTTCCAGCATATGGGGGCATAGTACTTGAAAGCTCTTCTTATTGTCGTCTGGTTACATTTCGTTATTTCACATGGGGTTTGGAGGGTATTGATGGCAAAAGATCTCCTTACCCTGTTTGTTGGGGTGAGGTGGAGTAGGTCTGTTAGGGAGGAGGCGGACATGTTGTTGATGGCTTTAAATGTCATCAATACTATCTTATATGTAGTACGACAGTAGATGGGCAGCCAGTGCAATTCTTTTAGATCACCCTGGATTGGCCCAGACACCTGTGGTACGCAGACTTAGTTCAGCTGTTGGCGGCCAAGCCGTGGAGGCTTCCGAGCAGATCAGATCTGCTGGTTCAGGGTCCAGTCTTAATACCTCAGGTGGATCAGTTTTCGCGTATGACATAGCTCTTGAGAGGGCTAGGTTAAGGAAGTGAGGTTATTCTGCTCAGTTGATATCCACCCTTCTTATGGCTAGGAAGAGGTCTTCGTCTTTGTCTTGCATTCGAGTGTGGAGAGTTTTTGAGGACTGGTGCACAGATAGGAGGTGTAGGCCATTGTCTGCGTCCGTTCCAGAAATGTTGGTGTTCCTCCAGGCGGAGTTTGAAAAGTGGCTCACATGTGGCTCTTTGAGGGTGCAAGTGGCTGCACTGGCGTGTTATCAAGGCAGGATCAAGGGCTTTCCTTGAGATCTCACCTGGAGGTGACTCGTTTCTTGAGAGCAGTTAAGCAGCTCTGCCTGCTCAGGAGGGTGCTGGTGCTTTCCTGGAATCTAAATTTGGTGCTTTCAGCTCTGACGCGGGAGCCCTTTGAGCTGTTGGGGGCATGTTCCCTGAAGGACTTGACTTTGCCACCAAAAATACCGTCTTCAATCTGTTCCGCCCGGAGGATCTCGGAATTCCAGGCCTTGTCATGCAGGGAGCCTTTTCTATCCTTTCCCAGGGAGGACGGTGTCCTCTTTCTTGCCAAAAGTGTCACCGTTTCATCTGAATCAGCTGGTCACCCTCCCGGTGTTGTCAGGTCTGGCCGAAAGCTTGGCGGATTCGCAGTTGCATTTTCTGGATGTCAGGAGAGCCTTAAGAAGGTATCTCAAGAGAACAACTTCCTTTTGAAGGTCGGATTGGCTTTTCCTTCTGTTTGGGGGACTGCATAAGGGGGAAGCAGCGGAAAAATCCTCCATTTCCAGATGGATTAAGGATGCGATTGTGTTAACCTATTTGTTGTGGGGAAAAGTAGTCCCGCAGGGCCTGCAGGCTCATTCTACCAGGGCACAGGCGACCTCCTGGATGGAGGGGATTATAGTCCCATCGGGGGATATTTCTCGCGCTGCCACCTGGTCGTTCCTGCATACATTTGCGAAGCATTACAGGTTGGACGTGCAAGTGGCAGGCGATGCGAAGTTCGGATCAGCAGTGCTCCAGGCCGGGCTCGTAGGTCCCTCCCACAGTTAAGTAGCTCTATTATATCCCTAAGGTGCGGGACTGGACTGGAGGGATGATAAGGAAGGTGAAATTAGGCCTTACCTGCTAATTGGCTTTCCTTGAGGAACTCCAGTCCAGTCCCGAAACCCTCCCATCTGCATTTCAAAAGCGGTGCTCACGACCCTGGGCCTGGAGAATCTCATCTTAGTAAAAGCCTAGCGTGGTCTAAGCAGCATCGTAGTGCAAAAGGAGAAGTCACGCAGGTTCCTGTGTCTGTTTTTTCATAAGAAGCCTGTCCCATCCTCTAGGGAGGCTAGTGGCGTGTTGAGTAGGTATGCTGCCTTTGGTGGGGAGGGCTCCCATATGTAGGGTGGGGGCCACAGAGGTGGCTTCCGGGGGGGGAGGGTGGTTTTTCCCTTGTGTTTTTTTCCTTTGGGGAACCTGTTATAGTTGTTAAAGTTCTGATGTTAGATTCTTATTTGTTGCTCTGTTGAGTCTGCTTTGTCAATAGGTTACTGGGGCTGGTGGGAGGTGCCAGCTGCCTAAGTATCCTGATGTCATTAAATTGTGGCATGCTCAGCCTCCAACTGCTGGTGGGGTTTGACTATCCTGAGGTGCGGGGCTGGACTGGAGTTCCTCAAGAAAAGCCAATGAGCAGGTAAGGCCTAATTTCAACTTAGCTTGTTGACTAAAGATAACAGATTTTTATTGCTTAGTAGGGAAAATCTAGGAAGTAAATAGTTTCACATTTGAATATCTGTTAAAAGTAAACAATTTACCATTCTTCAAGGAGCTTTGTTTAGGTAATTTTACAAAGGGAATAAATTAATCTATATTAAACCCAGTTTTATGTGAAGCATTTCCCCTGCCGTTAATGTTTCATGTAAACTCAAGGCTATGGAAGTACTACAATATCAACAATTAATCAAAGAAGCCATCCACAGACATGGAACAACCCCAGATCTTATAGTCATCCCCATAGCACTACAAACACCTAGCACCTGAAGACAGGGTGAACCAAAAAAACAAAACAAAACGAACTCAACACCCACTGAATGCAGTGGCAATAAAGCGTAGTTACTCACCTGTAACAGGTGATCTCCAGGAACAGCAGGAATTTAGTCTTTACATATGGGTGATGTCGGTACCGATGGAGCCTGCGGCCCAGCATTCAATAGGAAAGCCTTTGGGAGCATCCCACTGCGCCTGTGTAGCTGCCTTCTCGCCTTTCCAGCTCTCCCTCCTCAGTTGAGTTTGTAGCTCAGATAAAAGGAGAGAAGGAGAAGAAGAGGAAAAGTACAACTCCTAGGAGAGGAGGGTGGGTTGTGAAGACTAAATTCCTGCTGTTCCCGGAGATCACCTGTTACAGGTGAGTAATTATGCTATCTCCAGGAACACGCAGGAATGTAGTCTTCCCTAGCTTGGAGATGCCAGAGAGATGACCTCAGAGTGATCTGTGTAACACAGGCCTAAGTAAGCAGGTCATATATTCTCTAAGGATGTCTGGTATCAAAACCCGGAACGGGGGGTAAGAGTTGATCTAAATCTGAAAGAGATGCTGGCGAACAGCTTGGCCAAACAAGGCATCCCAACAGGAGTCCTTGTCTAGGCAATAGTGAGCAGCAAAAGTATGGACAGAGGACCAGGTTGCTGCCTTGCATATCTCTTCAATCGCTACAGAGCGTAGATTTGCCATAGAGGTATCCATGGCTTGAACATTATGTGCAGTGACGTGACCCTTGAGTCCTGCACTTTCGTAAGGAAAGGAGATACATAGTAACATAGTAAATGACGGCAGATAAAGACCAGTATGGTCCATCTAATCTGCCCAGTAAGATGGCAAGAGTAGGTGCACCTGCCGCTCCGTGCAGGCCACCCCTCTCCATGTCTTTGTTTAGGGGTGAACCCACCACTCCGTGTAGGACACCCCTATTTGTTGAGAAATTAGATGGTTAAGTTTATTTTGATTTTATCCTGTTGCTGTAAAGGAATCCACTATGTCTGTCCCATCCCATTTTGAATTCTGTCACTGTATTTGCCCCCACCACTTCCTTCGGGAGGGCATTCCAAGCATCCACCACCCTTTCAGTGAAAAAGTATTTCCTGACATTGCCTTTCAATTTACCACCTTGCAGTTTCATGTTATGCCCTCTCATTTTACAGCTTCCCCATCTTTGGAAGAGGTTTGTTCATTATTTCTCTTTAAGTATTTAAAGGTCTGAATTATATCTCCCCTGTCCCTCCTCTCCTCCAGAGTGTACATATTTAGGTCTTCAAGTCTTTTCTGATAAGGCTTCCAACGCAGGCTCCAAATCATTTTGGTCGCCTTCCTCTGAACAGTTTCCAATCTTTTTACATCCTTTGCAAGATACGGTCTCCAAAACTGAACACAGTATTCCAAGTGAGACCTCACCAGTGACTTATACAGTGACATTAGTACCTCTTCCTTTCTGCTGGTAATTCCTCTTTGTATGCAGCTCAACATCCTCCTGGCTTTTGCCACCGCCTTGTCGCACTGTTTTGCCACCTTGAGATCCTCAGAAATAATCACACCAAGGTCCTTCTGGTACGTGCACACCAACCTCTCGCCCCCTATCACGTACATTTCCCTTGGATTTCTGCTTCCCAAGTGCATGACACTGCACTTCTTCGCATGACAAACATAGTCATAACAGAACTCGACCTAGACGCTCTGCACACCCAAAGTTACGACCCAATTTAACTGTAAATTTTCAGAGGTAATATATCTTTCTGTATATAGCTTGTAAATAGTTTACCATGTTGTCTCCAAGTTATTGACCCTGTTATAATGTAAGCAAAAGACCTTGTTATAATGTAAGCAAAGGACTGTTCTAAAGCGAAATTTGTTATCTGTAAACCGCGCTGATACCAAAGAGCGCGGTATATAAAAACTGTAAAATAAATAAATAAATAAATAAATAAAGCGATGGGACTGGATGGGATACACCCTAGAATACTGAGGGAACTTGGGGATGTTTTAGCAGCTCCACTGACTGACCTTTTCAATGCCTCATTGGAGTCCGGAGTGGTGCCAAAGGACTGGAGAGATGCTCATGTGGTGCCTTTACACAAAAGCGGAAGTAAGGATGTGGTTGAAAACTACAGGCCGGTTAGTTTAACTTCGTTGGTGAGTAAATTATTGGAAACGTTGCTGAAAGAGAAAATAGTGAGGTTTCTGGAGTCCAGCGGATTACAGGATCTGAGGCAGCATGAATTCACCAGAGGCAGGTCTTGTCAGACAAATCTGATTGATTTCTTTGACTGGGTGACAAGGGAGTTGGACCGAGGGAGAGCCCTAGATGTGGTGTATTTGTATTTCAGTAAAGCCTTTGACACTGTTCCTCACAGGCGACTTATAAACAAACTGAGCACCCTAGGGATGGACCCTAAAGTTACTGCTTGGGCTAGAAATTGGTTGGGTGGGAGGCCACAAAGAGTACAGGTAAATGGAGCTCACTCTGAGGAGAAGGATGTTACCAGTGGTGTGCCTCAGGGATCTGTTCTTGGCCTCTTTGTGGATGATACCAAAATCTGCAATAGAGTAGACACCCAGGAAGGTATAGATATCATGAGGAGGGATCTAGCTAAGCTTGAAGAATGGTCTAGAATTTGGCAGCTGCGATTTAATGTTAAAAAATGTAAGGTCATGCATTTGGGCTGCAGCAATCCAAGGGAGCAATATAGTATAGGGGGTGAAGTACTTTTGTCCACAAAAGAGTGCGACCTAGGCGTAGTTGTGTCTGATGATCTTAACGTAGCTAAACAGGTAGAAAAGGCGACGGCAAAAGCTAGAAGGATGCTTGGGTGCATACGGAGAGGAGTAGCTAGCAGAAAAAAGGAGGTGATAGTGCCTTTGTATAAGTCTTTGGTGCGACCTCATTTGGAGTATAGTGTGCAATTCTGGAGACCGCACCTTCAAAAGGATGTGAACAGGATGGAGTCGGTGCAGAGGGTGGCTACTAAAATGGTTAGTGGTCTTCGTTATAAAGCATATGAGGACAGACTTAAGGATCTTAATATGTACACCTTAGAGGAAAGGTGGGATAGAGGTGATATGATTGAGATGTTTAAATACCTCCGTGGCATAAATGTTCAGGGGGAGAGCCTCTTTCAATTGAAAGCAAGTTCTGCTACGAGGGGACATGGGATGAGGGTGAAGGGGGATAGATTCAGGAGTGATATGCGGAAGTATTTCTTTATGGAAAGAGTGGTGGATCTGTGGAATAGTCTCCCAGTGGAGGTGGTAGAGATGAGGACAGTAACTGAATTCAAAAAAGCATGGGACAAACACAGAGGATCTCTAAAGGTAAAAAGGGGACTGTTGTAGTTGTTGATATGGAAGGACAGACTAGATAGGCCATGTGGTCTTTTTCTATCGTCATATTTCTCTGTTTCTATGTTAACTGCCAAGCATTAGACCATTTTTCCAGCTTTTGTAGATCTTTCCTCAGGGGAGTCCACTTTGTTGCAAATTTTCATGTCATCTGCAAAATGACAGACTTTTCCATTCAGTCCTTCAGCAATATCACTCACAAATACATTGAACAGTGCCGGGCCCAGGACCGAATCCTGGGGCACCCTGCTAATCACCCTCCTTTCATCCAAGTGAGCTCCATTTACCATCACCTTCTGTCGTCTGTCAGTCAACCAATTTCTTATCCAGTTCACCACCTTGGGACCCATCCCCAAACTACTGAGTTTATTGATAAGCCTCCTATGAGGAACAGTATCAAAGGCTTTGCTGAAATCCAGGTAGATGACATCCATTGCATGCCCCTGATCTAGTTCTCTGGTCACCCAGTAAAAGAACTCAAACAGATGTTTGGCAAGATCGCCCTTTGGTAAAACCATATTGCCTTGGATCATGCAACCTGTTGGTTTTGAGAAAGTCCACTATTCGCTCTTTCAGGAGCACCTCCATTACTTTTCCCGCCACCGAGGTAAGGCTCACGGGCCTGTAGTTTTTCACTTCTTCCGTGTCACCACTTTTGTGAAGAGGTACCACATTAGCCATTCTCCAGTCCTGAGAAACCTCTCCTGTTTCCAAGGATCTGTTGAAAACATCCTTTAACGGCCCTGTAAGAACCTCTCTGAGCTCTTTCAGTATCCTGGGATGTATCCCATCCGGTCCCATGGCCTTGTCCACTTTCAGTTTTGCAAGTTGATCTAACACCTCATCCTCTCTGAATGGTGTGGTATCTACCTCATTCCCATTTTTATATTTGGGAGTCACAGGTGGTCCTTCTCCAGGATTTTCTTTAGTAAAAACAGAGCAGAAGTATTTGTTTAGCAATTTTGCTTGTTCAATGTCACTTTCCATGAGTCCGTTCCCAGCACTTCTGAGTCCTGCAATTCCACCTCTGATTTTCCTCTTCTCCCGAATATACCTGAAGAAAGTTTTGTCGCCACACTTCACATCTTTAAGCCATCTTTTCCTCTGCCTTTGATTTTGCTTTCCTTATTTTTTTTTGTCTCTTTTAGTTTTATCCTGTATTCCTTTCTGTGTTCCTCTGTTTGCAAGCTTTTGAATTTTGTGAAAGCTGTGTTTTATGCCTTTATTTGAGCCGCCACTTCTTTGGAAAACCAAATAGGTTTCCTTCTCCTCTTATTTTTATTTACTTTCCTTACATATTTATCTGTTGCCTCTTTTATTGCCACCTTTAGTTTAGCCCATTGCAATTCCATTTCCCTTACCCCCCTTCCATCCTGTCAGCTCCTCCTTTACGTATCGGCCATTTTATTGAAGTCAGTGTTTTTGAAGTTTAGGACTTTGAGCCTGCTATGATTGGACTGCACCTTGGCTTTTATCTCAGATCACACCATGTGATGATTGCTGCTGCTCACAGGGGCACCCACCCAGATATTTGACATGCTATCTCCGTTGGTGAGCATTAAATCCAGCATTGAGCTTTCCCTGGTTATTTCCATCACCATTTGTCTAAGTAACGTATCCTGGAAAGCATCTACAATTTTTTTACTTCTTTCCAGATTTGCAAAAGGAGTAATCCAATCCACATCAGGTAGATTAGTCACCTAATATTATCACTTCCCCTTTGTGGCTATCTTTGCATTATCTATAATCAATTCGTTATCTATTTTTTGATTTGAGTCAGAGGTCTGTAGTCTACAGCAGTATTGATGACAGTGCCATCTCCTCTTTCCAACACAATCCAGAGCGCTTCTTCTTTTCCCCATGCCCCCTGCATTTCAGTAGCTTTAATATTGCTTTTGACATATAAGGCTACTCCTCCTCCTTTTCCACTTTCTCTGTCTCTTCTGAATAGATTATAGCCAGCTATGGCTATATCCTATTCATGAGATTAATTAAACCATGTTTCTGTAATGGCCACAGTGACAAGTCCATTTCTACCATTTGGGTTTCCAGGTCAGGAACTTTGTTGGCTAAGCTTCGAGCATTTGTGTTCATTGCTTTCCAGCATTTACCTGGCTTGCATGTATTTTGCATTGATTTTGTTCTACCCACCTCTTCCCACTTGTCGTTGATGTGTGGTTTAAAAGTGTGGCTGTTTCTGATGTTGCTCTGCTTTTGCCGGGACTGACGTCCTGAACTTGTCCTTCCCCATCCATCACCTCTTCTCTAGTTTAAATGCATATCCACATACTGCCTGAATTTTTCACTTTGGATTCTTTTTCCTGCGACAGAGAGATGTAGTCCATCAGCACAGTATAGTCTCTTGTTGGTCCATCTGTTTCCCCAGTCGCCTACAAATCTGAATCCTTGTTTGCACCAGATCTGGAGCCATGTATTAAAGTTGTTTATGTTATGCAGCCTTTCTGCCCCCTTACCAAGAACAGGTAGAACTTCTGAGAATGCTACAGTGTTAGCAATGGGCTTGAGTTTCTCTCCCAGAGTCTGGAAGTCCCTTTGAACTGCAGAGACATTGTTTTCGTACCCAAGTGGATGACAACATCAATTTTGGAAAGCTCACTTTCTGCGCTAACTACATTAACAATTTAGTTTGTATTCCTGCTGGCTGAAGAGCCTGGGAGGCATTTAACTATCTTGTAACGTGTACTGGCACAATGCCAGTAGGTAACGAATCATGATGCCTGTTTGTAAATAGTTCCCTCATGTTATCCAAGTTTGTACCCCTGTTATCTTTAAACATCGAACAGCTTTTGTTCTGGTTATTTTTGTTTCATGTAAACCGTGCTGATACCGAATAGTGCGGTATATAAGAGATTGTAAGTAAATAAATAATTGTCTCCTTTGAACTGTGTTCCCAAGTTGGTGCCTCTGATGATGGAACCTCCAACTAGTAGTAATTATCTGTTTTGTGATTTTTTCTTCACATTTGGTGCTTTATCAGTAGATTGGGCATTGACTCTCTCATTTAAGGGCCCTTCAGTTTCCATGGATTGGGCATCCTCATTAACCAAGGCAGAGAAGGCATTATGCAGGGATATCTCTTGCTGTACAGGGTGTCTCTGTGTTACAGGTCGCATCCTACCAGAACCCACTGTGATCCATTTGTTTATTTATTTATTTTATTTTATTAACTTTTTTATACTGAAATTTTCTACATTTCAATTGAGGTTTACATTGAACAGAATAATCAGTACAGATAGTACAGATTCAGTTTACATGGAACAGGAATAACTATGAACAGTAAACAGTAAAATTAACTTTGTTAACTATATACAGGGTGATCTTCTGTTGCAGTGGTAAGTTGCATGAGGGTCCTTGTTTGGTTGTGTGGGGTGCTGTATGTTTGATTCTTTGTGGGAGCGGTGGTGGACTTTGTTTGGTTTCTATTCTAAAAGAGGTGTGTTTCATTGCAGCTAGTTCTTCCCTTAGTACTGAATACACGCCATGCTGATTAAGTGGTCCTAGAAGAGAAGAAAAGATGGGTTCAACACCTGGGGTGAGGGGTAGGGTGGGCAGGAACCTAAGTGTCCCTGGCCAGTAGGCCTTACATGAACTGAGGGCACACTCAGATATCTGATTTAAAGGCTACGCAAGGAATATAGGCAGTCAGAATATTCCCAAAAATGAATGTATATCCAACAGTTAAATTCTGTATTAGCAAACAAAACAGGCAATAGATAGAAAGGCTGAAAACTTAGCTGTGTGGAGTCTCGGGAGCTATGAAGACTAGAGTTGATCAGGTACTTGTGGACAGGCTGTAAGGTAATTTAATTAGCTCCACCCTGTGAGCAGGCTTGCATCATAGACTATATTCAGTATCACCCAAAGTGCCATCCTCTGCATCACCAAATCTTATTTATTTATTTAACATCTCTTATATACCGCGCTCTTTAATATCAGTGCGGTTTACATGTAACATAATTGTGCAGTGCAGGAGACCTGCACTGGACTTACAATAAACAGGGGATTATATACAGGTTTTAAAAACAGGGTAACTATGTACAAATAATTTACTGACATATTATGGAACAAATCTTGGCTAAAAAGCACTGACCAGGTCATTCTATCTCAGATCACTCCACAATACCATACTGCCTTCAACTGCCCGCACACCCACAAGAGAGGTGGTAGGGTACTTATCTTTGTGCGAATGGACCTTAAATTTAAAACATTCCGATCTGTAAGCCACAAACAGGAGGGGAGGAGTGGCCTAGTGGTGTTGGGGCAAGGTACTTCAGACCTGAAGGTCGGGGGTTCAAATCCCACTAGAGGACAGCAACCTTGGGCCGGAAGGACTGGGGTTTCTAGTCCCGCAGGTGCCCCTTGTGGTCTTGGGCAAGCCACTTAACCCTCCATTGCCCATGTTCCCTGTAAAATAGTTATCGCCAAGTTATAATGCTCTGTTCAATGTAAACCACCTTGATATCATGAAAGGCAGTATATAAAAAATGTTAAAAAAAAACAACAACACTGTGACTTAATCACAATACAAAACAGACATCTAGCCATTTGTCCTACAGAGCCCAAAACTATCCTGCTGATGAGACATCCAACGTCCTCAAAGCCATATGTTTGGCCAGCTCTCCTCATAAGCCACATATACTACTAGGCAACCTAAACCTGAGCTTTGCACCTAGCAGAGAAGAAGCTGCTTTCCACAAGGCAATGGAATCACTTAACTTCTGCCAAATCCTCAAGGGTCCCTCTCACTGCTCAAAGAACCTTCACTTACAGAACAGCATAATGACCCCTCTTGCCGTACCAATATCCTGGTCAGATCATCATGCTATACACTTCAAGATTCACCTCCCCCTACAAGGAAAATCACAGAGAATACCCAACTCTTAAAGAAGATTTAAAGGATATAACCTAGACCAATTCCTCAAAGATATCCTTCCCAGCCTCCCCCAGAAATTTGCAGATCCAGATGAGGCAATTAAAACATGGAACTCCACCATCAATGCAGCAGCAAAGGCTCCTTACCGCCCAGATCTTGGAAATAGAGAAGAAAGATCCCAATCTGCCCCGTGGTACTCTGATGCAGTAAGAGAAAAGAAACAAACGTTTCCCAGCTATAGCTTAAATAGAAACACGACTGGTCACAAGCCACCCTTTTTCAATACCAGAAAATGCAAAGAGACTACCATGATCTGATCAACAAGCGCAAATGAGAATACCACACCAACCTTATCTTAAAAGCCAGCAATGAGCCTCGAAAGCTATTTGAAATTATCCGCACCCTCACGAAGGATCCATTCCACAAAGAAGACACTATCCATCCCCAAATCTTTACAGATTTCCTCAACAAGAACAAACCACCCTTAAGAACTTCACTGCCAAACACCTCCAACACCTCAACTGCAGAACCCAACCTCAAACACAAATGGTGCCAGGATCTCTCACTGAATCATATCTCTTCTCATGAACATAATATCATTCTCCCATATAGAAACATAGAAACATGATGACAGAAAAAGACCACATGGCCTATCTAGTCTGTCCTTCCATAACAACAACTACAACCGTCCACTTTTTACCTTTAGAGATCCTCTGTGTTGGTCCCATGCTTTTTTGAATTCAGTTACTGTCCTCATCTCTACCACCTCCACTGGGAGACTATTCCATGGATCCACCACTCTTTCCGTAAAGAAATATTTCCGCATATCACTCCTGAATCTATCTCCCTTCACCCTCATCCCATGTCCCCTCGTAGCAGAACTTGCTTTCAATTGAAAGAGGCTCTCTCCCTGAACATTTATGCCACGGAGGTATTTAAACATCTCAATCATATCACCTCTATCCCGCCTTTCCTCTAAGGTGTACATATTAAGATCCTTAAGTCTGTCCTCATATGCTTTATAATGAAGCCCATTAATCATTTTAGTAGCAAACCTCTGCACCGACTCCATCCTGTTCACATCCTTTTGAAGGTGCGGTCTCCAGAATTGCACACCATACTCCAAATGAGGTCGCACCAAGGACTTATACAGAGGCATTATCACCTCCTTTTTTCTGCTAGCCATTCCTCTCCGTATGCACCCAAGCATCCTTCTAGCTTTTGCCGTTGCCTTTTCTACCTGTTTAGCTACTTTTAAGATCATCAGACACAACCATGCCTAGGTCCCGCTCTTCTTTAGTGGACAAAAGTACTTCACCTCCTATACTGTATTGCTCCCTTGGATTGCTGCAGCCCAAATGCATAACCTTACATTTTTTAACATTAAATCCCAGCTGCCAAATTCTAGACCATTCTTCAAGCTTTTAAGATTATAGACAATATACTCCACTATCAACTTAAGAACTGTATTACTACTTAGTTCCTATTCGTTATTAGAAAGCTTTATCTTTAAACCTCAAGTCTCAGACTTTATACAGAGCTATGGTCTTCATTAGTTATCGACCTTTTGCTCTATTATCGCATCAATGACCTGTGGTTCGCTTCCCATTAAGTTGGTATCATTTGGCTTGTCATTTCACGTTTTTAACTTGTGTGGTTTTCACAAAACATAGATAATATTTTTTCTTAGAAATGCGGACTGTTAATCATAAACAGAGAGGTAAGAATGAGTGCTTATCTTTGAATGTGCCCAACGCCAACTTCAGCGCTATTGCGTTTCACTTCACGCTGTTTCATCAGGGGCCAGACTCACTCCGGTTTCTTCTTTACTTAAATTCATTCTTATTGCTGATGTTGCTTCCGCTGTAATGTTCTACCGATATTCGTATCACTGTCTCCAATGTCGGTGCCTACTATCTCTGTGACCGTTCAGTCAGAACAACGCCGCGTTGGGCACATTCAAAGATAAGCACTCATTCTTACCTCTCTGTTTATGATTAACAGTCCGCATTTCTAAGAAAAAATATTATCTATGTTTTGTGAAAACCACACAAGTTAAAAACGTGAAATGACAAGCCAAATGATACCAACTTAATGGGAAGCGATCCACAGGTCATTGATGCGATAATAGAGCAAAAGGTCGATAACTAATGAAGACCATAGCTCTGTATAAAGTCTGAGACCTGAGGTTTAAAGATAAAGCTTTCTAATAACGAATAGGAACTAAGTAGTAATACAGTTCTGAAGTTGATAGTGGAGTATATTGTCTATAATCTTAACTGTTAACATACTCTGGAAGAAGTGACCATAAAATAATATTGTGGGTACATTCTTCAAGCTTAGCTAGATCCCTCCTCATGTTATCTACCCCTTCCTGGGTGTCTACCCTATATCTCTGTACATAGTTGTATATAGCTGATAATTTAAACCCTCCTAGCTGTAACTCCCTGTTTTATGTAAAGCTCGTTGCTATAACTGTTAAATGTAAACCTCTTTGAATTGACAAAAAAGCGGTATATAAAACGCGTTAAAAAAATAAAATAAAATAAATAACTATGGAGCAAATATTCTGCACCATCGCTGTCTATAACACCAGGACAGCGCTCTCTGACCCCTGCCCGGTCATGTGGATAAAATCAATCAAGGACAAAGTTGTCAACTCTATCCACAACACCATAAGCTCATCCCTATCTCAAGGATACATGCCCCCTGCTCTCAAACAAATTAACATCCGACTCATCCAAAGATACAACTCAACAACTCCTCTGATCCTGCAACTTTCTGCTCTATTTTCAGACTGCCCTTTCTATCCAAAATAATTGAAAAGGTGGTGCAGAGGCAACTGCAAGACCATATTGACCTGTATGCTCCTTTGGATCCACACCAACATGAATTTTGTCCTAACCATAGTGTTGAGACCCTCCTCATTCATCTGCTCAACATACTCCCAAAGGAATCGACAACATTAAAACTGAATTCCTACTTGTCTTTGTTGACATCTCCTTGGACTTCGACACTGTATCACACAGCATCCTCTTAAGCCGACTAACTAACATTGGACTTCACAGCACAGCATTCAAAGTTTTTTATCCCATCAGTCCCGCGGGCTGATGGGGGGGAGGGGGGTTAGGACTGGTAATGGGCTATGGGGGGGGGGGGGGTTAGGACCGGTAATGGGCGATGGGGGGTGCTAAGATTGCAAGTGGGCTGGTGATGGGAGGGTTAGGATTGGTAATAGGCTCGGGGGGGGGGGGGGTTAGGACAGGTAATGGGCTATGGGGGGCTAGGACTGGAAGTGGGCTGATGGGGGGTTAGGACTGGACGTGGGCTGATGGGGGGTTAGGACTGGTAATGGGCTATGGGGGCAGGGGGCTAAGACTGGAAATGGGCTGGTGGGGGGTAGGACAGGAAGTGGGCTGATGGGGGGCTTAGGACTGGTAATGGACTATGGGGGTGTTAGGACTGGTAATGGGCTGGGGGGGTTGTTAGGACTGGAAATGGGCTGAGTGGAAGGGGGGCTTGAACTGCAAATAGCTGATGGGGACTGGGGCTTGGAATGAAAATGGGCTGAGTGGAAGGGGGGGCTTAAACTGCAAATAGTTGATGGGGAGGGGGGCTTGGAATGGAAATGGGCTGTAAGGGGAGGGAGCCAGGACTTGAAATGGGCTGTTGGGGGGCGCTAAGATTGGAAATGGGCTATAGTGGGGGCTTGAATTGAAATGGACTCATGGAGGGGCTAGAACTGGAAGTAGGCTCATGGGGGGCTTGGATTGGAAATGGGCTGAGTGGAGGAGAGCTAGGATTTGACATGGGCTGATGGTGGGGCTAGGAAAGGACTAGAAATGGGCTGATGGGGGGCTGGGATTGGAAATGAGCTGATTGAGGGATAGGACTGGAAATGGATGGGGGAGCTAGGGCTGGAAATGGGCTGATGGTGGGGCTAGGATAGGATTGGAAATGGGCTGATGGTTGTAAATGGGCTGATGCAGGGACTAGAAGGGAGTAGATGCTGGGTGGGGCTGGAACTAGAAGGGAGCTGATGTTGGGGGAGGATTAGAATGGGATGGAGCTGGGAGAGTGAAATGGAGAGGGAAAAAATATTTTGTGTGGAAGGGAAGACAAATCTACAATTGGCCGGATATTGGGAGAGTAAGTGGGGATTGAGGATGGAGGAGTAAAATTTGAGTGGATGAAATAGGAATGAGGAAAGAGCAAAAGGAGAAAGATTAGTATGTTAAAGCAGATGTAGAGAGAGGATGGGAAAAAAGTAGAAGAGAGAAGGAAGGACAAATGGACAGCAGACGATGGAGAGTTAGCAGAAGACACGAAGGAACTAGAAGAAAGTGGCTGGAGCAACTGCAACTGAAAAAAAATGCACAAAAGGTAGAAAAAATATCTCTCTATTTTGAATTTATTAATAAAATATGTCAGCTCTGGGAAATGTGCATCATTAACATCTGCACTTTGTTTAGTACAAGAGGAAATTAATTTATAGTTTTATTCTACAGTGTTGTACATTCCAAGTTTGGCTTTTGGGGTTCCCAGTTTAATTATTGTCTTCCTGTTTCTAAATTGTGATTCCTTGTTTGGTGATGGTCTATGTTCTGCATGTGTAACTGAGCTGAGGTATTCTGTTTATGTAATTCCTATTTGACATTGCCACATGTTCTCTTTCCTCAGTAGGTCATGTATTGTTATTCTCTGAAATGTATTGGTTTAATATTTGCAGTGTTGCCTTTTGATAGGTAGGGTATGGTGCTTTATGAGTCCTGGTAGTGCTGTTAGGATACGACGGGTTTGCTATGGGTTCTAAATGGCCGGTGTTTGTAGTAGTTCCTAATGTGCCTGGCGGTTGGCACTGGATTATAGTAATGTAGAAATCTTTTAGTCTTTCTTTATCCATACACTCATTAAGAGGAATGTTTACTAAAAGTTAGTGTAAGGTAACATTATGCAAATATTTATAGAAATGAGGCCCCTTATGCAAATGAGGCACCGCACTGAGTCTCCGCACATGGCCCCACACCCCCCTTGGGCCACCCCTGCCATCATCAGTCTCCATCACAGACACTCTTATCCCAGTAAAATTGGAAAAACGCTACCTTGGTATCACCCTTGATCACTTTCTAAATTTACAAGCCCACATCAACAGAACCTCCAGGAACGCATTCCAAAAGCTCGCTGTAATCCAAAGACTAAAACCCTTCTCAGTCTGGATCACTTCTGCATGGTCTGTCAAACAGTTATAATCCCCATTCTTGACTATTGTAACTTCCTTTTTCAAGGTCTTCCAACTCAAACCACTCGTCCCTTGCAACTAGCCCAAAACAAGGCTGCCCACATCATCACAGGATTCACCAAACATGATCACATAACACCGCTCTTATATCAGCTTCATTGGCTACTAATTACCTCACGTGCCATATATAAAACTGCCTTGACTATCTTCAAGACAAGAAACAACAAATCAGCCGGAATTCTACAGGAACTGATATGCACAAAACTAAACAGCAGACCTAAGAGACAGAGCACCAGAGACACCATTTCAACTCCTAGTTCTTACACCAATGAAGAAGGCTCTTTCAATAGCGGCACCCACCATCTGGAATTCTCTCCTAGAGAAGGTCAGGACAACCAAGGACTAAAAGGACTTAAGAAAACATCTCAAAACCTTTCTTTTCACCAATCACTTCAGAGACAATACCTAGTTCTCCCTCCTCATCTCACATGCCTAAAACAATATCTAACTCTTATACTTATGTTGCAATGCATATGTTTTGCCTCTGTGCAAACCCTGCATGTCACCCCTACCTAAGTTTACACATTGAGTTCTCTGTAATGTTTGTTCCTTATCGTCACTCCAGTCCAGTCCCTTTACTTCTGGGTTGCGCAACACTTCCAGCAGCTTGGAGGCTGAGCCTATACCTTTTGAGGCTGGTTAGGTATAAATACCCCTGGCACCACCCCTAAGCCCCAGTATTCTCAGCCTCCAAGCAGCTGGAGGGTTCCGTAAGCCAAGGGCTTACTGGAGTCTCCTATTTGTTGTTGTTGTTGTTAAGTGCCGTCGAGTCGGAGTCGACTCATGGCGACCCTCTGGATAGCTATCCTAAATTGTGTTCGGTCTTCAGTCAGGCGGCTTATTGTTGACAGACTGGTACCCGTAGCTGCTGTTATTGTAGCGATCCATCTCATTGCTGGCCTTCCTCTTTTGCGTTGACCTTCTATCTTGCCAAGCATGATGTCTTTTTCTAATGATCTCTCTCTTCGCATGATGTGTCCGAAGTATGAAAGTCGAAGTCATCTGAGCTTCTAAAGAAAGCTTAGGTTTGATCTCCTCTAGTACCGACTGGTTTGTTCTTCGGGCAGTCCATGGTATACACAGTATTCGCCGCCAGCACCATAATTCAAAGGCATCAATTTTCTTCTTGTCTATCTTTTTCACTGTCCAGCTTTCACATCCATATGATGTTATTGAAAATACCATGGCTTGAACAAGTCGAATCTTTGTATGGAGAGAGACATCTCTGCTCTTGAGAATCTTATCTAGGTCTTTCATAGCCATTCTGCCAAGAGCAATGCGTCGTCTGATTTCTTGACTGCTTGTTGCTTCTTTATTGATAGTTGATCCAAGTAGGTTAAAGTTGTTCACGATTTCAATTTCTTCTCCTTCAATGATGAACCTGTTGATTATGCCAGTTGTCATGATCTTTGTCTTCTTTACATTAAGGTGCAGGCCCATTTTGAGACTATGTTCTTTGATTGTGAGAAGCAAATATTTCAGATCCTCTTCACTTTCAGCCAGTAATGTGGTATCATCAGCATAGCGAAGGTTGTTGATGAGTCTTCCACCAATCTTCACACCTCTGTTGTCTTCATACAGTCCTGCTTCTCTGATGATTTGTTCTGCATATAAATTAAACAGGTAGGGGGAAAGTATGCAGCCTTGTCTTACACCTTTGCTTATTTTAAACCATTCTGTTTCTCCTTGTTCCGTTCGAACTGTTGCTTCTTGATCAATGTACAGATTGTGCAAGAGAACGATCAGGTGTTCTGGTATACCCATGCTTTTTAATGTGGCCCAGAGTTTCTCATGGTTTACACAGTCAAAAGCCTTGCTATAGTCGATAAAGCACAAATAGATATCCTTTTGGTATTCTTTAGTTTTTTCAAGGATCCATCTCACATCCGCAATGATGTCTCTCGTTCCTCTCCCTTTCCTGAACCCTGCTTGCACTTCAGGTAGTTCTTGTTCTAGGTATGGCTGTAGTCTCTTTTGAATAATCTTCAGTAGAATCTTGCTGGTATGTGGGATCAGAGTGATTGTGCGATAATTTCCACAGTCAGTTGGATCACCTTTCTTTAGTATTGGTATAAACACAGATCTTTTCCAGTCAGTTGGCCATGATGTTGTCTTCCATATTTCTTGGCAGAGCCTTGTAAGTACGGTAACAGCTGCATCAGACTGCTGTAATACTTCTATGGGAATGCTATCAATGCCTGGTGCTTTGTTCTTTGATAAGGCTTTCAATGCTGCTTCAACTTCTTCTTTCATCATCACCAATGGTTCCCGATCATAAGGTACAGGTTGAAACGGCTGTTGGTCCACTTGATCTTTATCATATAAAAACTCTGTATATTCCTTCCACCTTTTCTTGATCTTCTCAGCATCATTCAACATAGAATCTTGAGCATCTTGTAACATTCCAATTCGAGGCTGGAACTTTTTCTTTAACTCTCACAGCTTTAGGAAAGCCGATCTTGTTCTTCCTCTAATAGTTTCTGCTTCTATTTTCTTGCAAGTGTCATTGTAGTACTTTTCCTTGTCCTGTCTTGCTGCACTTTGGAAATCTCTGTTGAGTTCTGCGATTGTCTTTCTTTCTCCTTTGGCTTTAGCTTCTCTGCGTTTCTGGGCAATTTTCAGAGTTTCTTCCGTCATCCATTTTGGCCGTTTTTGCTTTTTCACCTTTTGTAGAGACTTCTCGCTTTCTTCCAGCACAACCTTCTTAATGTCATTCCATAACTCTTCCGGAGCTCTGTCATTTGTACCTAAAGCAGCAAATCGATTTTGCAGGCAGTCTTTAAATTCCAGTGGTATATTCTCAAGCTCATATTTCGCTGCATTCATGAGTGGTTTGCTCTTTTTCAACTTTAGCTTGAGTTTGCATACTAGTAGTTGATGATCTGTACCACAGTCAGCTCCAGGTTTTGTCTTTGTTGATGTTACAGAGCTTTTCCATCGTTGACTTCCACAGATGTAGTCAATTTGATTTTTATACAATCCATTGGGTGAAGTCCATGTGTACAGTCGCCGCTTGTGTTGCTGGAAGAAGGTGTTTGAGATGAATAGATCATTGGTCTTGCAGAATTCTATCAGTCTTTCTCCAGCTTCATTTCTGTTGCCAAGTCCATATTTTCCAACTACTTTGCCTTCTTCTTTGTTGCCAACTTTTGCGTTCCAGTCACCCATGACTATCAGGATATCCTGTTTGCATGTTCTGTCAATTTCAGCTTGTACTTGTTCATAGAACTCTTCAATTTCATTCTCTTCTGCAACTGTTGTTGGGGCATATACTTGAATTATAGTTGTGTTGATAGGTAATCCTCGTAGACGAATAGAGATTAAGCGTTCGCTGACTGCATTGTATTTCATTACAGTTCTTGCAAGTTTCTTCTTTATTATAAATGCAACACCATTTCTTCTTTGTCTTTCATTTCCAGCATAGTAGACCATGTGATCATCTGATGCAAAGTGCCCGATGCCAGTCCATTTCAGTTCGCTGACACCCAACAGATCAAGTTGTACACGTTCCATTTCATTCTTGACCACCTCCAACTTCCCTTGGTTTATGCTTCGTACGTTCCATGTTCCAATGTGTAAGACATCTTTACAGCTTCTGACTCTCATTTCTTGCGCAGCTACATCAGCAGTCAGACTTCCCGAGGGCTTTGATCCAACCACATCATAAATGCTGGCTTTACTCTGAAAAGTCTTCAGCTCTTCCCCAGTAGCTAGTTGAGTGCCTTCCGACCTGGGAGTCTCATCTTCCAGCACCATAGCACAATTTGTTTTGTTGTAACTATCCATTGGGTTTTCATGGCAAGATACAGAAGTAGATTGCCAGGCCTTCCTTCTGCGCAGTTTAAGTTTGGTGTTGTTGCCGTTGTCACAGAAATGTGATCCTCCGCCGTCAACACTATCCCATTCTGCTGCTGCCCAGATGGGTGGTTTGTCTTGGTCTGGCACCTCAGCTGAGACCTGTCCATCTTGGGAGACCCTGCCAGTAGTTAAACTACCGATAGTTTAGCTCTCTGCATCACTGCACGACAAGCTGCAAACCAAGTGAGAGGTCTCCTATTTATTCTTGCTTATTCTTATTCTAATTTAATTTTAATTTTGATTGAATTTTAATTTAATTGTAAAATTTTAGCTTGGTTTTAGACTTACTTTTCTTTAATTTCTTTAATTTCCAGTTGGTTAGTGTTCTTTTGGTTTTCCTTCCCCCCCCCCCCTCCTCCGGCGATCGAGCTCTCTGCTCGCAGGAGGTTTTGCCCGGTGGGAGAGGGTTCAGCACTCCGTAGAGGTTTGCCGGCGGCAGAGGGCGGATCGCGGAACAGCTCAAGGCCCTCCATTCCCAGACCTCGGCAACAGACTCTTCTGCCTCGCGCCGAAGCCCTCAGGCGGCTGAGCGCTTGAGGCTCCGAAGCCCCGTCCCTCCTCGCTCCCGGCTTGGCAAAGCAGCTCGGGAGCGGTCGGAGGTTGCAGACGGCTGCGGGTTCACGCGGCCGACGGGTAGCGGGTCCGGCGGTGCGAGCGGAGACATCGGGACCCGGCCTACTCTCCACGTGGCTGAGGCCTAACCACGTGCAGGACTCCAGAGGGCAATTTCATTCACGGAGGTACCGCCGATCGTGGAATCCACTTGAAACCGCAAGTACTGGGGATCTCCCTTAAACCTATTTTTGGTATCCAAGATTTTTTGTACTTGGCCTTATTTGTTGCCAAAGGCTACATTCTATCGGGGGGTGTGGGGAGAGGAAATTGTTCCAGAAATTTTTTTTTCCTTTGTTCAGCCTAGAGCTGCAACTTCAGAGATATCTTAAGGTTAATTTAATTTTAAGAATTTTACCATAATCTGCCTCTTTTTACTTTTGGTTTGGTTCAGTGAGTCAGGGAAACCATGTCTGGCAAACTAAGGTGCCCGTCTTGTGGCATTTGCAGGGGCACTGCCTCAGAGTCGGGTATCTGCAGGGGTTGTGCTGCAGAAGCTGCCTCTGTGGAGCAGGACATACAGTTGTCCATCTCTCAAGCTAATGAGGGTTCAGCGGAGCTTCTGGAAGGAGAAAGAGAGCCCTCCCTCCCTCCGTCCTCAACATCCGGGTTTCCTGCTCCCTCCCTGCCCCCTCTCCCATCTGCCCTGGGTGAAGAGGATACGTGTGATCTATTTTCTCCTGATTTCGTCCTCCTGTTATACAAGGCCTACTGCATGCGCAAGCAGGGGCTGGGGGCAGGAGGCTCGAGCACAGGGAAGGAAGGCCTGGGGGTTAAACCATTGAAGGCCATTCCCCATGATTCCGGTATCTCAACTAAATGCGCGAGGCTAGCGAGCGAAGAGCCGCCCACGTCCCCTCCTCAGGGCACGCAGGAGGAGGAGCTCTCCGATAAGGAGATAGGGGAGGAAGAAGAAGAAGAACTCGAAGAAGGAGAGATCCCGGAGGAGGATCAATCCCGCATAGTACGAGTCTTCCATCGGGAGGAGCTCCCAGGGCTAATTAATGAGTCCCTGAAAGTCCTCAAGGTGGCCTCGGACACTCCGGCTGAAGAAGAAGTGCTGGAGGACCCCCTGATCCAAGCAGTCCGGAAGTCTCAAAAGGTCTTTCCTATCCACAGGGTTGTCCGCCAAATGATTCAAGAAGAGTGGGACCAACCAGTGTCCTCCCTGAGGGGTGTGCGTTCTATGACACGCCTCTATCCAGTACCGGAATCGGACAGAGAATTGCTGAAGTCGCCCAAAGTGGATGCGGCGGTATCCACAGTTACTAAGAAGACGACTATCCCAGTAGAAGGTAGCACGGCCTTGAGAGACACACAGGATAGAAAATTGGACACCTTGCTAAAGCAGGCCTTTGATGTTAGTGCCCTCACCTTGCAGGCCTCGGTGTCGGGGGCCTGGGTGGCACGGGCCTGCTTGAGGTGGTCCCAACAACTTCAGCTGGCAGAGGGTCCCGCAGGAGACGTACAGACCATTGCAGCTAAATTGGAGTCAGGTGCAGCCTACCTGGTGGATAGCCAGTACGATCTCATCAGGAGCCTAGCTAAGAACATGGCATCAGTAGTCGCAGCTAGGCGCTATTTGTGGCTCCGCAATTGGGCAGCCGATATTTCTTCAAAGGCCCGGCTGGGCCATCTTCCCTTTAAGGGGAGATTATTATTCGGTGAGGATTTGGAAAAGTTAGTAAAAGATCTTGGCGAGTCCAAGGGAGGCAGGCTTCCGGAGGACAGGCCGAAGCAGGCTTGCCTCCCTGCGCCAACGAGGAGCCAGCCAAGAGACCCCCGGAGGTTTTGTCCAGCCAGGTCAAACCTTTTTCCTAGGGGCCGTTTCCCGGCCAGGGATTCAAACTTTAGGGGGTTTCGAGGAGCAGGGAGAGGTTTTGGGGCCTCTACCTCCTTCTCGGGACCTAAAAAATCGCAATGAGATAGAAGGGGTCCAGGCGGGCGACTTACCCTTGGGGGGCCGTCTAAGGCTATTTCTTCCCGCCTGGTCCCGGGTCACGTCAGATCATTGGGTCCTGGAAGTGATCAGAGAAGGTTATGCTCTCGAATTTGGAAAGCAGATCCTTTCAGCCTTTATTCAATCCCCCTGTGGCTCTCCGGCAAAAAGGAGGGCGATAGAAGTCACACTCTCAAGACTTTTAGTGCTCGGGGCAGTGACTCCGGTCCCTCCAGACCAATCCGGCTCCGGTCGGTACTCCATTTATTTTGTAGTTCCAAAGAAGGAAGGATCCTTTCGTCCGATCCTAGACTTAAAGCAGGTCAATCGCTGCCTCAAGGTACCCCATTTCCGAATGGAAACTCTGAAGTCAGTCATTATGGCCGTAAGAACAGGAGAGTTTCTTACATCTGTGGACCTGATGGAAGCCTACTTACATATCCCGGTTCGAAGGTCTCATCAGCAGTTCCTGAGATTCGCGGTGCCAAGAGGGCACTTTCAATTCCAGGCGCTGCCCTTCGGTCTAGCTACGGCTCCCCGGACTTTCACCAAAGTAATGGTGGTGGTAGCCGCCTCCCTATGAAAGGAAGGGATCCTGGTACATCCATACCTCAACGATTGGTTGATCAGGGCGAAATCAGAAGCGGAAAGCCTCTCGGCTACAGCTCGAGTAGTAAAGGTCCTGGAGGAGTTAGGGTGGATCATCAATTGGACGAAGAGCAAGTTGATACCCGTTCAAGAACTCGAGTACCTCGGAGCAAGATTCGACACCAGAGAAGGAAAGGTGTTTCTCCCCCGGAAACGGGCAAAGGATCTAAGGACCCTCGTAGCACAGTTCCTGGGGAGATGGAACCCCTCAGCGTGGCTTTACCTTCAATTGCTGGGTACCATGGCTGCGACAATAGAGATAGTCCCGTGGGCCAGGGCCCACATGCGGCCTCTACAACGCTCCTTATTACGTCGTTGGTCCCTGCAGATCCATCCTTTGTCCGTACCACTACCCTGCGCGCCTCGAACCAAGAAGGCTCTACAGTGGTGGAGGTGTCCGAAGAACCTGGAATGCGGGATGCCTCTCGAAACTCCTCAGTGGATCCTGCTGACAACGGACGCCAGTCTGACGGGCTGGGGAGCTCATTGCCAGGGCCAGTTCGCCCAGGGTCTTTGGTCCTCGATGGAGTCGCAGTGGTCCATCAACAGGCTGGAGTTACGAGCAGTAGTGTTGGCCCTCAAGGCGCTAGAGCCATTAGTGAGGCGGAACGCAATCCGCGTCCTCTCAGACAATGTCACCACGGTGGCCTACATCAACCGCCAGGGGGGAACAAGCAGCCCCGCCCTAGAGAAGGAGGCGGAGAGCCTGTTCCGATGGGCCGAGACCCGGTTGTCGGCCCTGTCAGCTCAGCACGTGGCCGGATCGGACAACGTGACAGCCGACTACCTCAGCAGGTTCAAGATCGACCACGGAGAGTGGGAGCTGGAGCAGGAAGTCTTCAACCAGATTGTCTCCCTTTTGGGTCCCCCAATTATGGATCTCATGTCCCGTTATTCGTCAGCCAAGGCAAATCGTTTTTACAGCCAAAGAAAGGAAAGAATGTCCGAAGGACTGGATGCTGTAGCTCAGAGGTGGCTCTCGGAGGGGCTCCTGTACGTGTTCCCGCCTTGGGCCTTGATCGGAAGAGTTCTTCAGAAGGTGGAAACCCACCAAGGGCTGGTCATCCTCATTGCTCCAGATTGGCCTCGCCGTCCCTGGTATGTGGATCTAGTGAGGTTAACGGCTGACAAGCCGTGGCGGCTTCTCTGCAGGAAAGGCCTTCTGAGACAGGGGCCTGTCCAGATGCCTCACCTGGATCGATTCTCGCTTACGGCCTGGCTATTGAAAGGGCGCGGCTCCGGAAGTGGGGATATTCGGGTTCAGTGATTTCAACCTTGTTGAGCGCTAGAAAGCGTTCGACCTGTCTTTCCTATGTAAGAGTGTGGCACATCTTCGAAGTCTGGTGTACGGAGCACCGGAAGAAGCCATTGTCAGCCTCTATTCCAGAGATCCTCGAATTTTTGCAAGCAGGTTTTGAGAAGGGTCTTGCTCCCAGCTCCCTACGAGTCCAGTTGGCAGCCATCTCTTGCTATAGAGGCAAGGTTTGAGGGAAGCCCTTGGGAGTCCACCTGGACGTGGCCAGGTTCCTGAGGACGGTTAGGTGCCTGCATCCCCAGAAAAGATCAGTAATCCCTCCCTGAGACCTTAACTTGGTGTTAAATGCCTTGACCAGAGAGCCTTTCGAGCCAGCAATGGAAGCCTAACTTAAAGATTTGACGCTGAAGACGGTCTTCTTGGTCGCCATTTGCTCGGCCAGACGCGTTTCCGAGCTCCAAGCGCTGTCCTCCCAGCCCCCCTTCCTCTCCTTTTTCAAGGACAAGGTGGTCTTACGGACAGTTCCCTCCTTCTTACCCAAGGTATTTTCCCTTTCCATCTGAACCAGCCGGTTTCGCTGCCCGCGTTCCCAACCGACGGGCGGGGAGGGAAGGATGACAGACTACGCCGTCTGGATGTGCAGAGAGTGTTGAAGCGTTACCTCTCCCGTACGGCCTCCTTTCAAAAGTCTGAATGTTTGTTCATTCAGTTTGGGGGTCCTCACAAAGGGGAGGCCGCGGCTAAGGCGACTATCTCTAGATGGATCAGGGAAGCTATTGCTTCCGCCTATATCCTGAAAGGGAAGCAGGTCCCGGGAGGGCTGCGGGCCCACTCCACGCGGGCGCAGGCCGCTTCCTGGGCAGAGTACAGCCTTGTCCCACCGCTGGATATTTGTAGAGCGGCGTCTTGGCCGTCACTACATACCTTTACCAGACACTACAGGCTGGATGTGCAGGGGTCTGCAGATGCTAGGTTCGGGGACGCGGTAATTCGTTCCGGGATAGCGAACCCCACCCAAGTTTGAACTGCTCTGTTACATCCCAGAAGTAAAGGGACTGGATTGGAGTGACGATAAGGAAGAAATAATTGGTCCTTACCTGCTAATTATTGTTCCTGAAGGAACGACAGTCCAGTCCCTGATTCCATCCTGGCTACGGAAAGTATAGCGGACCGAATTCCCAGTCCGAAACAGAGGCGGAAGTGTCTTGCACAGGTCAGGTGGGTCGGGGACCGGGGAAGGCTGCGGCAGCCTCAGGTGAACCTTCTCCTCCCTGCTACCTCTTGTTGACCCTTCAGGGTTTCCTTTTCCTACATTATTTATTAAAAAAAAAAAAAAAAAGAAGAGTTTTTGGATTTTAGTTGTTTGTACGTTAAGTCTGCTTTTCAATAGATTACTGGGGCTTAGGGGTGGTGCCAGGGGTATTTATACCTAACCAGCCACAAAAGGGTTAGGCTCAGCCTCCAAGCTGCTGGAAGGGTTGTGCAACCCAGAAGTAAAGGGACTGGACTGTCGTTCCTTCAGGAACAATAATTAGCAGGTAAGGACCAATTATTTCTTTTAATGTAAACCACTTTGTACAAGAAGGTTGTATAAAAAAAACTGGTTAAATAAATAAAATTGTCCCCTCATTGCAGAGCTTGCTTTCAATTGAAAGAGGCTCTCCCCCTGAGCATTTATGACACTGAGATATTTAAACATCTCTGTCATATCTCCTCTCTCCCATCTTTCCTCCAAAGTATTACTACTGCTTCCCCTCGATACCTTGTCCTCGCTTGTATTTAAGGGCTCCGTACTGTCCTGTTCTCTTCTTCTTTTTCCCATCCCTCTTTCAGTGTTTGTTCTGGTGGATCCTCCTCTGCTACTATCCCGCTCTCAGTTGCTGTACCCCAAGGATCTGTCAAGGACACACTTCTTTTCTCTCTCTATACTATGTTATTATTTTTCTCCTTGCTGGTCTTCCTCTGGATCCTCTCTCTCCCCTTCATTCTGATCAACACTGCTGCGTGGCTAATCTTCCGCCAGCCTCGTCATGCTCATATTACCCCTCTTCTCAAGTCACTTCATTGCCAAACTTGTACTCCTGCTGATCTATAAGTGCATTCACTCTGCAGCTCCTCACTACCTCTCCTCTCTTTTTCTCTCCCTACACCCCTCCTCAGGAACTCGGCTCTTCTTGCAAACCTCTTCTATCTGTGCCCTTCTCTTCAATTGCTATCTCGACTTCGCTCCTTTCGCCTTACTACTCCTTATGCCTGGAATAAACTACCTGAGTCTGTACATAAGACGCCTTCACTAGTCCTTCCCAAAATTGAGGCTCAAAACTCACCTCTTCGCTGCCACTTTTGTAGGTTGAGTCGCCTGATCTCCTTGGTGTTTTCTTACCATTCCCCCTAGCTGTATCCCATGTCTACAGTAACTGTGTTATCTGTCTTGACTAGATTTTAAGCTCTGACGAGCAGGAACTGTCTTTTACATGTGTCTGTGCAGCGCTGCGTATGTCTTGTAGCACTATACAAATGGTCAGTAGCAGTAGATGAGGGTCTCAGTAGTGTGTGTAGAAAGGAAGGGACAAATGTTTCTGATGTTATAGAGAAAGCTAAAACCTGTTGCTTCTGTCTTGTGGATGCAGCAGAGAAAGAGAGAGTAGAGTCAGAGATGGTATGGAAGGGCAGAAGGGATAGGCCGTATGGTCTTTATCTGCCATCATATTTCTTTGTTTACATATAGAAGGTGCCTTGAATACTGGCCAGTAAATTGTAATTATTTAATTTTAATGCAAATTGCTTTGCTCTTTTGTATGAAAGGTGGGACATCAAGATATCATGAAATGAAATGAAATCAAGTAAGAGATTAAGGGGTATGTTTACTAAACCGTCTTAATGTGCGCTCTGACACGTTAGCGCGCGATAAGGTGCCTTATAGCGTGATAATGGCGCTTTACCGTGCGATAAGGCACCTTATCGCGCGCTAACGTGCTCAGCGGCGCTCAGCGGCACAAACGAGCACTGAAGGTGGAGTAAAGGCTCCCTGAGGGCGGAGGAAGGCTCCCCAGGGGCGGAGAAAAGGGGTCAATGGGTGGAGAGTGGGATGGAAGAGGCTCCCTGCACACTAACGCTGTGGATTTCGGGGCTGAAAACTAACGCCAGTGAAACCCTGGCGTTAAAGTAGATTTAAAGGGAAGAGAAACCATTTCCGTCAGCAATGTACAGCAAAGCCAGGGAAACCTACAAAAGGTGATAAGTGTCATACATGTGCACAGAACAAAAGGGCAGATAAACATTGAAAATGACCTGAACAAACTGGAAAAAAACCATAACATAGCTGGGCAATAGTGATATCAATGGGAAACATCAAAAAACACTACCAAGAAAGCTCCAAGAAAAAGATATCAATTTTGTAAGGGACTATGCTCTGTCCCCATACAAGGTGAATGATCCCACAGTGAAATAACGCTGATCAGGGTCCTCCCTTTCTATTGGACAGGTTTCCTATGGCATGCACATGTCCCACAACAGCAGGGTGGGCATGTCGGAATGGGCAACTGGACAGATGCTGGAAAAGGGGACACAGAGGGCTGCAGGCGGCACATGCTGTGGTGCAGCTGGGCCACAGTGCGGACTAGGGTGATGCCTAGGTGGCCCATACGAATGCTGAAACAGTAGAGCAGCCAGACAGCAACTGATGAAGGCCCAGCACGGGCACGAGTGTGTTTCCCACAGTGTCACAGGGGATAGTACCCAGCAGGTACCCCAAAGGGTACAAAACATTTGCAGGCGGTGCTGGGGGGAAGTGTGGACATCTATGCAGGCACCCCTACCCCAGAACCCGCACCATAGGCAGCCGCCTACCCGCACACTGGATGGCCCGAGACTGCGCACCACCAGCACCACCAGCAGAAGGGCATGTCAGCATGGTGACAGAGGGGTACTGGTGGTGGAGGGGGCAGTGGCTGCTGCCCACAGCAGACCATGGCCCAGCCCTGTTTAGGTGGGTGCTCTGCACTGCAAGACAGGCTCTGTCTGACAAACAGTCATGGTATCTCCAGGGAATGCACTATCTCTGTGGCAGCAGGGTGGTGCAGGGCACACAGCTAGTGTGTTCAGGAGCAGAAGGTCACAGGTTCAAGTCCCAGCTGTGGCTCCTGCCAACCCAGTCCCCATATTTTACCCACTACTAAAATGCGGTAATACAGACAGAACCTTTAGTGCAGATAACGTAAACATGCCCAAAACCCCTACATTTTACCCTACAGAACGCAGACACCATAAACATGCGCATTACCTAGAGTAGAGTCTCCCAAAAGCAGTCCTGGAGGGCCAAACACCATTCAGGTCCCATGCTGTCTCCAATAACTATGGCTGTGCTGCATTTCTATGCACCACCTCCATGGTATGCAGATGTATCTCATGCATATTCATTAGGGACAGCATGAAAACCCGAACAGGGTTTGGCCCACCAGGACCAGAGTTGGGAACCTCTACCCTAGAGCAGCGGCCAACAGGGGCAGACTCACCCGCACCCACAGGCTCCATCATCCAAAGCCACCTGGAGAGGCAGGATTTTGGGCCCTGTGTGCATCTCCCAATACTAGCACTTGCATACCTTAGCAATGCCACCCTAAACCTGGGAATATGGCACACATCTATCAAAAGGTTGCTTTGATTACTGGCAGATAGCAATTCCTAAGTTAAGCACAATTTGCTGATTGAGCTGCATCATAGCAACCTTTCTGATGTCTGTGGAGTGTGCTACAGGTCTTGTATCTGCCAGCGTTTACCACCCTGGGGAGTGACTCCTACAGTATTGTGTACCATAGCCATGCCTGTACTGTGCCCAGGACTGGTGCGGTGGCCAGGGCTGCCAAACACCTCTATAGTTGCACAATGCTGGCATAGGTGTGGGGAGTGTATGTCTGTCTATCCAGTGTGTGGTGGCTGCCAACACCCTCCTCATCCCACACTGCTAGCACCGTTGCCAGTATTGGCCTGCCAATGTGCATAATGAGGAGCAAGGTACTATGGGTATAGCCTGGACAGGGCGGCCTGGGCAGGATGCATCTGCACAGGGCATAGGGCACTGGCTGGGACATTGTAGTGCCCGGCCACCACCTGCACAGACAAGGTCGCTACAGCATGTCCTGCTGGGAGGTCACTCTCACCCTGACTGAGCAGTGACCATGGCATGGCTAGGTTCTCCATAGTGCTACATAGCATTTTTCTCAAGTGATATATATGGGTTCTCCTTTTGTGGGCCCAATCACTGACTTATCTGCTTGATGTGTGTGCTCGCATACCAGTTTTGGGTGCACACATCTCCTTCAGGAACATGCACTGTGGACTAGCTAGCAGACTGTCTGCAGTTAGTATGTGTATGGCTGGAGCACCTTGCAGGGTGCAGCGGCTGGAGAATGTCAGACAGTGGTGGTGGGCAGGTGAGCATTTCCAGGCCTACTGTCTGTCTGCTATTGTCTTATGGAATGCTACTGATCTGCACTGACTGCCGTGCAGCGCATCTGTTTCTCAGTGGGACTGGGGTTGTTGGTGCCCTCTACTGCCACCATGGCAGGGCTGTAGAATGTGGATCTGTTGGGGGGAGATCCTGTCCCCCACCCTGATCCCCAGAGAGCAAGTTTGGTGGTACTACATAATCCGCCTATGGGTCCAAACACCACCCCCCCCCCTTGAATCATGTGACCATGGCACCCACAGAGGATATGCACTATTCTGGTGCATCATAGTCCACAAGGGCTAGACGTGACTGGGAAATACAGATGGGCACAGGTGTGTCTGAAAGAACTACCTATCACACACTGGCACTAATGGGGACCTGCAGCATAGCCTATCTCAGGGAGGGCAGGTGCTGTGGACCTGGTGCTGGGCACCCCACCTCACCCTCAGGGTGAGCACAGTACCCACACAATGTGATGGTCTGCAGCTACTCTGTGCCAGTACCCCCTACCAGGCCTAGGTGCTGTCGGGGTGCATACCCCATCTTGTGATCATCAGTAGACTGCTGCTTTGCATGTGCAGTGCATCATGGGTACGAATGGCTTAACGCTATCCTGGTAACAACAGCAGACAGTTTGTGTGGTGACCTGCAGTCCTTCTGTGGCCAGCCAGAAATTTTCTTGTAGCTGTAGTCTACTGGTTACTTCACTGCCTGTGGAGCCAGAGGACATTTATTTATTTATTTTTGTTTATTTACATTCTCTTATATACGGCGCTATTCTGCATCGGTGCGGTTTACATTGAACAAACTGAAATTACATTGAACAGGGCATTATAACTTGGAGATAACTATTTTACAGGGAACATGGGCTATGGAGGGTTAAGTGGGTTTGATCCCACAGTGGGGTTATTTATTAGAGCTGTCTGGGGCAGTTTATTTTTTTAATCTAAATTAGTACTGCCAGCAAAAACACCCTCACAGTGCTATAACCTTAAGGTGCCTTATAAGGCACCTTATGGGGAACCTGAGGATTACAGCACTGTGAGGGTGTTTTTGCTGGCAGTACTAATTTAAATTAAAAAAAGAAACTGCCCCAGACAGCTTCAATAAATAACCCCACTGTGGGATCAAACCCACAACCTTTGGTTCTATAGGCAGTGAAGTAACCAGTGGGCTACAGCTATGAGCAAACCCCTGGCTGGCTACAGAAGGACTGCAGGTCACCACATGAACTGTCTGCTGTGGTTACCAGGATAGGGTTAGTCCACTCGTACCCATGATGCACTGCACATGAAGATTACAGCACTGTGAGGGTGTTTTTGCTGGCAGCACTGTTTTATAGTAAAAAGGATAATGCCTCCAGCAGCACTGCTTTATAGTAAAGGGTAATGCCTCAGACAGCCTTACTCATTAGGTCCACTGGGGGATTGAACTCATGACCTCTGGTTCAGCAGTCAATGTATTAACCATTGTGCTACCCCTCTCTTGCTGTGTTTGTAGGTCAGCACGCCTACTTCAGGCTAACGTGCATTGACGTGCCACAGCTCCCTTATCACACGAAAAGGTACCTTATCGCACGGTAACCAGAAATGTTACGTTAAGACCGACACGCCCACTCCTTATATGGCATCCTGCACACTAACGCCGGCTGCACGTTAAGACTGTATAGTAAACATCTCCCTAAGTTTCTCCTTCTTGTCACATTAATCACAACTGATTGGTCAGAGATTTGGGAAAAGTCCCGAGCAGGGATTTTGGGATCAGGGAACCCAGAAATACCTCTGTGGTCCCAATATGTGATTAGTGCGTTCTTTTTATGTCCAGCAGGTGATGGTATCACACAGGAAAAGAAGAGAGAGGAGAAAAGAGAAGAATGGGGAAACTCTTTCACACACGAGGTGCACCCAGCAGTCCACCTAAAGTCTCACACGCAAGAGAGACATTTTCCACGTACTGAGTGTGAGAGTGGTTTCAATCATAGTGATCGCATAAGAAGCCAGCTGAAAACACACACAGCAGAGGGAACTACCCCAACAGAGAGGCCTTCTACATCTTATAAAAGCCCTGAATGTGGAAGAAATTTTGCTCTTAAGAAATCTGTTACAATGCACCAGAAAATCCATAGGGCTGAGGAAAGATTTCACTGCACTGAATGTGAGAAATCTTTCCTCAAAAACTCACAACTAGTGCTGCATCATAGAACCCACACTGGAGAGAAACTATTTAGTTGTACTGAATGTGGGAAATGTTTCCTCTTAAAAGCAGAACTAGTGCGTCATCATAGAACCCACACAGGGGAGAAACCTTTCCGTTGTACTGATTGTGGGAAATGTTTTCTCTCAAAAGGAAATCTAGTGCTGCATCATAGAACACACACGGGGGAGAAACCTTTTAGTTGTACTGATTGTGGGAAATGTTTCCTCTCGAAAGAAAAACTAGTGTTGCATCATAGAATCCACACAGGGGAGAAACCTTTTAGTTGTACTGAATGTGGGAAATGTTTCCTCTCGAAAGGACATCTATTGAGCCATCATCGAATACACACTGGTGAGAAACCTTTTAGTTGTACTGATTGTGGGAAATGTTTCCGCTTCAAATCAAATCTAGTGCTGCATCATAGAACCCACCGGGGGGAGAAACCTTTTAGTTGTACTGATTGTGGGAAATGTTTCCGTTTCAAATCAAATCTAGTGCTGCATCATAGAACCCACACGGGGGAGAAACCTTTTAGTTGTACTGATTGTGGGAAATGTTTCCTCTCGAAAGGAAATCTAGTGAGGCATCATCGAACCCACACTGGAGAGAAACCTTTTAGTTGTACTGATTGTGGGAAATGTTTCTTCACAAAAGCAGATTTAGTGTTGCATCATAGAACTCACACAGGAGAGAAACCTTTTAGTTGTACTGATTGTTGGAAATGTTTCTTCACAAAAGCAGATCTAGTTTTGCATCATAGAACTCACACAGGGGAGAAACCTTTTAGTTGTACTGATTGTGGGAAATGTTTCCTCTCGAAAGGAAAACTAGTGAGGTATCATCGAACCCACACTCGTGAGAAACCTTTTAGTTGTATTGATTGTGGGAAATGTTTCCTCTCAAAAGGAAATCTAGTGATGCATCATCAAACCCACACAGGCTGAGAAACCTTTACTTGTACTGATCGTGGGAAATGTTTCCACAGAAAAGCACAACTGGTGCAGCATCATAGAACCTACACAGGGGAGAAATCATTTTGTTGTATTGAATGTGGGAAACATTTCTAATGGAGCTCAAAGCTAGTGACACATCGTATAACCCACAATGGGGAGAGATTGTTAGTTGTATGGAATGTGGGAGATATTTCTGCCCAAAATGAAGACTAGTGAGTCATCATGGAACTCACACTGGGGAGAATAAACTGACATACTGCTAGTCTTGAATAATATAATAGAGGTGTCTGTTCCAAGTGATTATTCTCTGAATTGCATGGAGAGGCAGAAGATCCTGAAGTACCAAGAAGTGCAGTCAGAGACCAAGAAAATGTGGCAGAAAGATACAGTAATCTTCCCATTGTACTAAGCATGACAAGTTTGATAAACTACTCCTACCTGTTATATCTTATGAAATCCAGCAGGAGGCTCTCTTTCATACAATGCAAGTACTACATCATGCATTACCAGTAAATTTGAGAGACTGAGGTCATATTCCACATACCCTGGCTTAGAAGTGAGGTTCACGGCTGTCATGTTAGGTGCAAAACTCACCCATTAGGTGAAACTGTCCTGAGATAATCCCTGAAAGGAAGGGCTCCAGCTCCCAGAGAGCACTGTGACACTACCACGCAGTAGTTCCTCCTAAGAAGGACTACAGCTCCCACAGTGCACTGTGACAATCCCACACAGTAGTTCCTGCTAGGAATGACTACAGCTCCCAGAATGCACTGTGACACTCCCACACTGTAATACAGATAAACACGATGGCCTATCTAGTCTGCCCTTCCATATCAACTACAATAGTCCCATGTTTTCCTTTAGAGATTCCCTGTATTTGTCCCATGTTTCTTTGACTTCAGATACTGTCCTCGTTTCTACCACCTCCACTGGGAGACTATTCCACGCATCTAACACTCTTTCCGTAAAGAAATATTTTCACATATTACTCTTGAGTTTATCCCCTTTCGCCCTCAGCCTATGTCCCCTCATACTAGAGCTTACCTTCAATTGAAAGAGATCCTCCTGTATATTTATGCTACAGATACAGTTAAATAAATAAAAAATAAAAACAGAGGTATTTAAATGTCTCTATGATATCACCCCTATCCTGACTTTCCTCTGAGTATACATATTAACATTTTAAGTCTGTCCTCATATGTGTCATTATTTATTTATTTTATTTAATATATCTTCTATACCACGCTATTGGCATCAATGTGGTGTACATCAAAACCAAACATATACATTGCAGGCTAAATACAATATATTCACATATGAACAGGGATAGGAACTAGGATAATCAGGGTAAGAACATCAACAGTTGTTACATTGTCAAGTATTTACATTGTTATTCAAGTTATTACATTGTCAAGTATTTACAGTTATTTACATGGTGAATGTATCTCCCTATCAGGTCTATGTAGAGAAGTATCTTGTGAATAAGTAGTGTTTTAGGGCTTTCCTGAATTGTGTTAGGTTAGTGATAACTCTCATATATGGGGGGAGGGCATTCCAGGCTTTGGGAGCACAAATGCTGAAGGCTCTGTTAGTTGTTGCCTTTGTGTATTTCGTTATTTCTTTCGGGACTGTCAGAGTGTTTACTGCATCGGTTCTTCTGCTTCTATTGGGGGGTAAAGTGTGTATCAGCCCAGTGACGGCTGAGGAAGTCAGATTGTTCAGGGCTTTGAAGGTCATAATTATGATCTTATATTGGGTTCTGGCTTGAATTGGTAACCAATGAAGACCACTAACCATTAAAGTAGTTACTCTCTGAATTGACTCCAATCTATTTATAGGTTAAGGTGCGCTCTCCAGAATTGTACATAATACTCCAAATGAGCTTGCACCCAAGACTTATACAGAGGCACTATCAGCTCCTTTCTTCTGGCCATTCCTCTCCCTATGCACCCAAGCATTCTTCTGGCTTTTGCCGTCACCTTTTCTACCTGTTTAGCTACTTTAAGATCATCAGACACAATCATGCCTAGGTCCCGCTCTTCTTTAGTGGTCAAAAGTAATTTACCCCCTATGCTATATTTCTCCCTTGGATTGCTGCAGCCCAAATGTATGACCTTGCATTTTTAACATTAAATTTCAGCTACCAAATTCTAGACCATTCTTCGAGCTTAGTTAGCTCCCTCCTCATGTTATCTATACCTTTCTGGGTATCTACTCTTCCAGATTTTGGTATCATCCACTAAATGGCAAACCTTACCCAACAGCCCTTCTGCTATATCACTAACAAAGATGTTAAACAGAATCGGACCAAGGACAGATCCCTGGGGCACAACACTGGCAACATCCTTCTCCTCAGAGTGAGCTCCATTTACCTGTACTCTTTGTCGCCTCCCACCCAACCAATTTCTAACCCAAGTAGTAAATCTAGGGTATATCCCTAGGGTGTTCAGTTTGTTTATAAGTATCCTGTGAGGAATGGTGTCAAAGGCTTTACTGAAATCTAAATACACCAAATCTAGGGCTCTGCCGCGATCCTACTCCCTGGTCACCAAGTCAAACAAATCAATCAGATTTGTCTGACAAGACCTGCCTCTGGTGAATCCATGCTGCCTTGGATCCTGTAATCCACTGGACTCCAGAAACCTCACTATTTTCTCTTTCAGCAGTGCTTCCAATTATTTACTCACCACTGAAGTTAAACTAACTGGCCTGTAGTTTTCAACCACATCCTTACTTCCACTTTTGTGTAAAGGGACCACATGAGCCTCTCTCCAGTCCTCTGACACCACTCCCAACTCCGAGGCATTGAAAAGGTCAGTCAGTGGAGTTGCTAGAACGTCCCCAAGTTCCCTCAATATTCTAGGGTGTATCCCATCCGGTCCCATCGCTTTGTCTACTTTAAGTTTAGCTAGTTTATTTATTTATTTGGTTTTATATTGCACTATTCATGATCAGCACTGTTTACAGAAAAAAACCAACATTTCCTTCACGTCCCTCCAGTCTAGTCCTGGAAAGATAGGAGTTGTCACGCTCTTCCAGCAGCTTGGAGACTGATACACGTCATTCTTTGATGACACTGGTATAAGGACCCAGGCATCGGCTCCTCCCACTCCAGTTCTATCAGTCTCCAAGCAGCTGGAGGACATGAGCCAGGGATCCTGGCTCACTAGAGATTCAATTAAGGAGTAGTGTTAATAGTTTTTAGATAGTGGGAGTTAGTTTTTCTCACAATTTTCTTTTTTGCTTTATTTTTCTGTACTGTGGGGCAGTGTGTGCTTTGCGGAAGCTTTCCCTTTAATTTGCTGGGGGAACTTCCTTTCCACTCTTTCTCCCTTTACCGGAGAAGCAGGGAGTTAAAGTTCTTGCAGTCCGGGGGGGGGGGGGCAGGGGGGAAAGTACCCCGGGGGTGCCCAAAGACTTTCCTCTGTCTGCTCCGGCGCAATGCAGAAGGTTTGCCTGCAGGCGCCTTGGAGTTCAGACAGCCGACGGCAGCTCAGGCACAGTTCTCTGCTGAGCTCTTTGCCGGTGCGGTTTATTCAATTGGGGCAAGTCGTCGGTCAGCACTACCCATGAAGAGGGACTCTTGCCTGGCTCTTGGATGGTCAGGTAAGCCAAAGGACTTGATTTTCGGTTCTCTGCTACTCTAGGTGGCTTCAGGCTAGTCAGTGGGCCCTCTTGTACCAGTTTCCCGCCGCGGCCGTTTTGGGCAGGAAAACGTCGGCAGCGAGCGGGGGAAACTCTTGGTGTTTTTAAGCAAAGGCAGCTTTGTTTTCGAATAATTTTGGTGTAATTGGAGGCGGGGGACTGTCTGCTTTGTTTTGAGGTGCTAAATGTAAAAAAAAAAAAAACCGCGGTTTTTGGAGGGGCAGTTCCGTTTTCTTTTCAAACTCCAATTCTCCGGTTAGGTGCTTGGGGGGCGTGTTTGCAGCAGTGCTGGGCCAACATTTTAGATGTAAAGTTTGGAAAAGAGCTCTACGGTGTCAGGATGCCTGCCAAAGCCTTGTGTTTATTATGTGGAGTAAAGAAGTCCACAGTGTCAGAGGCGGGTACCTGTAGGAGCTGCAGCCAGGCTCCCTCTGTGGAACAGCACCGCTTAGAGGAATCAGAGGAGTGGGACATCGCGACGCAGGGGCCTTTGTCTCCGTTGCTTGACTCAATGGACCCTATTCCAGGTCCTTCCAGAGGGGCTGCCAGCTTCGGCTCCCGTGGCTGGGGATTTATTATCCATTTTTTCTCAGGATTTTGTGGCTCTGCTTCAAAGAGCTTTTGGGGGTGCTCCTAGGGACTCTTCTGCTCCATCAGGGGGATTGGGGCAAAAGAGGCCAGGTACTCCTATGTCCGGGTTGCCTTCGTTCTTAGCGCCAAAGAGGACCCGGGTAGAGCTGGATAGGCACTGTCAGTCCGAAGTTTCAGAGGATTTACACACGGACGTAGAGGAGCGCGAGTCGCAGCTAGACGAGGAGCTGGAGGAAGGTGAGATTGCTGACCCGGAGGATCAGGCTAGAGTGGTGCGCATTTTTAGGCGAGAGGAGTTGCCCGCACTGATTTCGGAGACCTTGAGAGCGCTGAATGTACCCGTATCGGAGCCGGTTGAGGAAGCTTCATTAGAGGATCCCCTCTTACAGGCCTTTCGTAAAACGCAAAATGCGTTTCCCATGCATAGAGTGGTGAAGGAGATGATCCAAAGTGAATGGGATAGGCCTGAATCCACGCTCAAGGGTTCTCGAGTGATGTCGAGGCTGTATCCATTGGTGGAGCAGGATAAGGAGCTTTTTAAGTCTCCTACTGTGGATGCGGCGGTTTCTGTGGTGACCAAGAAAACCACCATCCCGGTAGAGGGGAGTGCGGCTCTTAAGGATACTCAGGACAGAAAGTTGGATTCGTTGTTAAGACAGGTGTTTGAGGTTAATGCTCTTTCTATGCAAGCTTCCATTTGTGGGGCTTGGGTGGCGAGAGCGTGTCTTCGCTGGGCTCAGCGCGTTCAGGGTGTGCAGGCGGAGGACACAGCTGGTGAGGCGGCGCGTTTGGAGTCGGGGGGCAGCCTATCTCTCCGATATCCATTATGATCTCATTAGGAGCCTTTTGAATAGTATGGCCTCGGCAGTGGCCGCGAGGAGGTATCTCTGGTTGCGTAGTTGGGCAGCGGATGCTTCGTCTAAGGCTCGGTTGAGTAAACTTCCCTTTAAGGGGCGGCTACTTTTTGGAGAGGATTTGGAAACGATAGTCAAGGATCTGGGGGAATCCAAAGGCGGTAGGTTACCGGAGGATAAACAAAAGCAAGGGAAATTCCCATTGGTGACTCGGTTCCCTCAGAGGGACTTTCGTCATTTTCGCTCCTCTAGGGTTTCACAGAGCCAAAGAGGGCGTTTCTTCTTTCGCAGTCAGAGCTTTCGGGGCTTCCGGGGGGCCAGCAGAGGTTTTGCTGCAGCCACCTCGGGGGTCAAGAAGCCGCAATGAGATCAGGGAGGCCCAGGTGGACGTGGCTGTGGGCGGTCATCTGCAGCAGTTTTACGCTGCCTGGGTCGAGATTACGTCCAATCAGTGGGTGTTGGAGGTGATTTGAGAAGGCTATGCTTTAGAATTTCAATGGCCGGTGGCCGAGGCTTTTGTTCAGTCCCCGTGCAAGGCTCTTTCCAAGCGCAAAGTGGTGCAGCAAACTCTGCGGAGGTTGCTGGACCTCGATGCGGTGGTGCCAGTGCCTCCGGACCAATGCGGATTAGGTCGATACTCCATTTATTTTGTGGTTCCAAAGAAGGAAGGAGCGTATCGGCCGATTTTGGACCTCAAAAAGGTGAACAAGTGTCTCAGGGTTTCTCATTTTCGTATGGAGGCACTGAGGTCGGTCATCATGGCAGTCAGGAAAGGAGAGTATCTGACTTCTCTGGATTTGTCCGAGGCCTACCTGCACATCCCGATTCGACACGACCACCAAAGGTTCCTCAGGTTTGCGGTGCCAATGGGACATTTTCAGTTTTGGGCGCTGCCCTTTGGTCTTGCGACGGCGCCTCGGACCTTTACCAAAGTCATGGTAGTGGTGGCAGCGGAATTGTGAAAGCAGGGGGTGCTGGTGCATCCGTATCTGGATGACTGGTTGATTCGGGCAAAGTCCAGGAAGGAGAGCGAGGAGGCAACTGCCACAGTGGTCGGCTGTCTTCAGAAGTTAGGTTGGGTGGTCAATGTGGCCAAGAGCAGCCTGGTGCCTTCCCAGGATCTCGAGTATCTCGGGGCGCGTTTCGATACAGGGGCGGGCAGAGTGTTTCTGCCTCCGCGTCGTGTGTTGGCCTTACAGAGTCTGATTCGGCGGTTCCTCGAGCGTCGGCGTCCGTCAGCGTGGCATTATTTGAAGGTTCTCGGGACGATGGCGGCGACAATAGACTTGGTGCCCTGGGCGAGGGCGCATATGAGACCGTTGCAGAGGGCGTTGCTCCGAAGGTGGTTGCATCTGAGAGATCCACTGTCCAAGCGGCTGGTCTGCGCCGATGCAACACGGGGAGCGTTGCAGTGGTGGTTGCGGCCGGCGTCTCTGGCGGAAGGCATGCCCTTGGACATTCCGGACTGGATTCCCCTGACCACGGATGCAAGTCTCCTAGGTTGGGGGGCGCATTGTCAGGGAAAGTGCGCGCAAGGGCAGTGGACGGTTCAGGAACGGTCTTGGTCCATCAACAGGTTGGAACTGCGGGCGGTACGGTTAGCATTGCTGGAACTCCAGATGACTCTGTGAGGAGCAGCGGTGCAAGTGTTTTCAGACAATGCGACGGCAGTGGCCTACGTCAACAGGCAAGGGGGCACCGGCAGTGCTCCCTTAGAAGCCAAGGCGGATCAGTTGTTCGGCTGGGTCGAGCACAACCTTCAAGCGCTGTCGGCAACGCATGTGGCAGGAGTGGACAATGTGGCGGCCGATTTCTTGAGTCAGGTGAGAGTGGATCCAGGAGAGTGGACGCTTCATCCGGAGGTTTACGACGCGGTGGTTTGCCGTTGGGGACCGCCCGTTATGGACCTCATGGCGACATTCCGGTTGGCAAAGGTAGGCCGTTTTTTCAGCAGGCGCCGAGAAAGGATGTCGGAGGGGCTGGATGCTCTCGTCCAAGAGTGGCCGAGGGATCAGCTTCTCTATGTGTTTCCTCCTTGGGTTTTAATAGGCCGGGTAGTGCGGCGGATCGAAAAGCACAGAGGGTGTGTCATTCTGATAGCGCCAGATTGGCCAGACAGGATCTCTTACAGCAAGGTCCATTGGTGATGCCTCAGGTAGCTCGGTTCTCGCTTACGGCATGGCTCTTGAGAGGGCGAGGTTGAGAGCTAAAGGCTATTCAGCAGAGGTGAGGGCGCGTAGACGATCTACTTCCTTAGCGTATGTTCGCGTGTGGCGCGTTTTTGAAGCGTGGTGTTTGGATAGGGAGTGTGAGGCTTTGCGGGTTACGATTCCGCAAGTGTTAGCTTTTTTGCAGGATGGTTCCAGAAAGGTTTGGCGACCGCGTCCTTGCGAGTCCAGTTGGCGGCGCTTTCATGTTATCGAGGAAAAATCAAGGGACAAGCGATCTGTTCACATCCAGATGTTAAACGGTTTCTGAAAGCGGTGGGGGTTTTGCGGCCACCGCGTAGGCTGTCGGTTCCGCCTTGGGATCTTCAGTTGGTCTTGGCGGTGTTAATTTCTCCGCCGTTTGAACCTTTGGCGAGGGCGACTTTAAAGGATCTTACACTGAAAGTCGTGTTTTTAGTGGCAATTGCGTCGGCGCGGCGGATTTCAGAGTTGCAGACCTTATCTTGTAGGGAACCGTTCTTGGCTTTTTATGAGTCTAAGGTGGTTTTAAGACCAGTGTTGTCGTTTTTGCCGAAGGTCCTGTCTCCCTTTCATGTGAATCAGGTGGTTTCCCTGCCGGTCTTTCATAAGAATTCGGAGGGTTCTAGTTCTCCGCAGTTGCATCTTTTGGACGTGCGGAGGGTGTTAAAGACTTATCTCAGGCGGACAGCGGCGTTCAGAAGGTCGGATAGATTGTTTGTGTTGTTTGGCGGTCCTCGCAAAGGGGAAGCGGCGTCTAAAGCGACGATTGCTAGATGGATAAAGGAAGCCATAGCATCCGCATATATCCTGAAGGGGAAGGCGGTTCCGGAGGGTATACGGGCGCATTCCACGAGAGCACAAGCAGCTTCCTGGGCAGAGTACGGTTTTGTACCTGCTGCGGAGATTTGTAAGGCGGCAACGTGGTCGTCCTTGAATTCCTTTGTTAAGCACTATCGTCTGGATAGTCAGGCGCGAAGGGATACCTGTTTTGGTGCTGCGGTGCTTCAGGCTGGTATTCCTGGTCCCACCTGGTGAGTACATTTACTGCTCTGTTACATCTCCTATCTTTCCGGGACTAGACTGGAGGGACGTGAAGGAAGTGTAAATTAGACTTACCTGCTAATTGTAGTTCCTGAAGGAACTCCAGTCTAGTTCCGGATCCCGTCCCATTTTTTGATGGTAGTGGCAGCCTGAAGCAAAGTGTGTACAGGTAAGAGAACAGCGAGAACTGTGCAGCTTTGGGTGCGGGGACGGGGATTAGACCCTAACATAAAAAAAAAAAATGGGCGTTTTTGCTCTTCCTGATAGGATCGCAAGGCCCTGAACAGTTCAGTTAAATATCATAGTGGCTAAGTTTGTTATTTCTGGTTGGGGACTTATTTGGTTCCTCGGCACTCAGTTTTTGAGGGTGTTTTACTTAATTGTTGCTCTGGTGAGTCTGCTTTGTCAATAGGTTACTGGAGTGGGAGGAGCCAATGCCTGGGTCCTTATACCAGTGTCATCAAAGAATGACGTGTATCAGTCTCCAAGCTGCTGGAAGAGCGTGACAACTCCTATCTTTCCGGGACTAGACTGGAGTTCCTTCAGGAACTACAATTAGCAGGTAAGTCTAATTTACACTTTACGTGGAACAGATTACATAGTTTACATAGTTTCTCACGAACATGGTCTTCTGAAAATTGTTCAGATGCCCCTCGCTTCAGTTCCTGTTGATGGGTGTTTTCTGAGGTCCTGCTCCTGGTTCTTCATCTGTGAGCAAAGAAGAGAAATATTTGTTAAGCAATTCTTCTTTATCCATATCAGCTTCTATATATTCCTCCCCTTCACCCTTGAGTCTGACAATACCTCTTTTGCCCTTCCTCTTCTCACTAACATATCTGAAAAATGTCTTATCCCCCCATTTTATTGCATTGGCTATTTCCTCCTCTTATTGAATCTTTGCTTTCCTGACTACTTTGCTAGCTTCTCCAAGTTTTCCCAAATATAGAGATACCTGTCTTCCTCTCTCTGTGATTTCTTGTATTTTATGAAGGCCTCCCTCTTTTTCTTCACTTATTCAGCTACTTCTTTTGAAAACCACATCGGTCTCCTTTTCCTTTTATCTTTATTCATGATTTTAATATAAAAGTTGGTTGCCCTTAAAATATCTCCTTTCAGTTTTGGCCACTGTTTTTCTACATCCCCAGCTATTCCCATCCCGCTAATGACTCCCTGAGATATTGGCCCATTTAAGCAAACTTACATCACTAGTAGCCTTCCCAATAATTTACTATCCACAGAGATTAGACTAACTGGCCTGTAGTTCTCAATGTCATCATTACGTCCACTGTGGTGCAAAGAGACCACATGTGTCTTTGTCCAGTCCTTTGGCACCACTCCAAAGAGGCATTGAAAAGGTCAGACAGTGGAGCCACTAGAACATACCCACCGGCCTTGCTATAGTTCTGTATGAAGGAAAGCTTTTTTGAGGTTTGGACAAGTTCCTGGAGGAAAGGTCCATAAACCATTATTAAGAAGGGACCCAGAATATCAATGCTTGACCCAGTACAAGCATTGAAGAACCTGTGTCTTTTGGGGAAACTGCTAGGTACGTATGACCTAGATTGGCCACTGTTGGAAACAGGATATTGAGCTTGATGGACCTTGGTCTGAACCAATATGGCATATCTTATGTTCTTAAGTTCTTATGAGGTCTACGGCCATCAAGAACTCTCCGTTGCTTATTGCAGAAGTTATTGACTACAGTATCTCCATGTGAAGATGTGGAATATGCAGCTCTCGGTTCATCTCTTTCACATCCAGTATGGTTCAGAACCAACTTTCTTTTTTTGAGGATGACAAACTAAATTGAGCACTAACCTGTTCCCCACTGCTCACTGGGTGTGGTGACCACTGTCCCCAAGTCCTTTAGGTTTACACCACAGTTCCTTGTCTGGCACCAGACAGGGGGAAATAATAACTCAGTGAGACGGTGGTAAAACTCCAACATACAGTCACTTTTTACCACCTTCAAGGACCTTTGGATGGATGTAATTTGGACCCACTCCTTGAGAAAACTGGTCAGATGACCTCTTACTTGCCTGCTGAAAGAAGGACCTGCAGCTCCTCATGGAGTCCTTCTTTTCTGTCAGTATGAAAGGGAGAGGACCTATTCAGAAAACAGGCACACTAAGAGGAATGCCCCTCACCTGGCCGACTGCTGGATTTCCCAGAGCTCAAATAAGATGCACTTCTAGGTTTATCCTCTGGCAACCTCTGGGGCTTAGACTGCCCTCGGTCTTTCACAAACGTATTCCAATCCTCCCCAGACAGGAGCTTTCCTGGTAAAACAACCTGCTAAGCTAATTCTTTGAGTCTGCATCTGCTGACCAGTATCTTAGGCATACCAGGCATCTGCCACATAACTCATACATCATTCTTGTTTCCACTCAGACAGCCTCTCGTGAATTCTGCTGGTCATCCTCCAAAGCCTGCTCAGGTCACTGCTGTACCTAGTGCAAACAGGCCCTAGACATGTAAGTACTGCAAACCACAGCTTGGAGGCCCAAAGCAGAAACCTCAAAAGCCTTCTTCAACCATCATTCAAGCTTCCAGAGCTATGCCTCCTCCGATAAGAATAGTCATCTTCTTTGTTAATGGCATAATCAAGGCATCTACTTTAGGCAGCTTGAGCTTCTCCTTTCCTTCCAGATGATACTTTCAAATATTCTATTTTACATTGCATGTGAGTGTCCGCTCATCCTGCAGGTAAAGGAATGTGCTGAGAGCTCTTTGAGTTTGTCTGACTGCAAGAATTGAGTGTTTTGCTTTGACTGCTGCTGCTGTTTGCAGCCCCTCAAAATCTCCTGCCCTAGGTGACTGCCTAGTCTTGCCTAATGGTTGAGTTGGTCCATCTTCTTCTAACGCTGCAAAACAAGGACAAACCCGGGTGAAAAAAACTTCACCTACAGCCAGATCCTCGCTGTGTTCTTCAGAGCTTCTAGCAACTACCAGTTCAAGACGCCTCAGGCAAAGCTGTATCAGCAGATGGGTGAGGGTTGGGAACCAGAGAGTTCAGATTCTGAACTAAAATGGCCAACTCTCCCATGCTTTGTGACCAGCCATGCCCTCCTGAGGGGAACTCTCAGTCTGACCATTTACAGTCACAGGGAACTTGCCTGAGTCCTCCAACCTTGACTCCAGTCTTCACCCCTCTGCAGCATGAACCACAATGGCTAGAGCGGGTTTGAATTGCCCGTGCTAGTACACTCATATATTGCCACTACTGCCTCCTCCAATGCAACATCCTGTTGGAGGGGGCAGGAGTGGCAGGAAACCACATCAAGGTTAAATCTTAATATTTTTTGACATTTCAGCTGCCTCTGACACTGTCCTGTCACAGCATCCTCCTTCAAAGAATACAAAATGAAGTACTAAAATTGTTTCACTCCTACCTATTTGAGAGACAACAGAAACTGAAAATGAGCATCAACACCTCATCCTCCTTCCCTCAACCCACGGCATCACTCAAGGCACTTCTCTTCAGCCACTATACCCCATTTATCCATGCCCATAACACATACTTCCACAACTATGCATATGATATAATGATTGATTGATTTATTTCACCATTTTTATATGACTTTTCATTTCAGTCATAGCAGTTTACATTGTAATTTAAACTTGGTAATGTACATTATACAGGGACATTGATAACTTGGATTTTTCTGAGGCAATGGAGGTACGAACCTTTCAACACCAACAAAGCCGTATATGAAGGAATATCAAGCGGCTTCAAAGACATCACTCAATGGCTTACAAGAAACTCATTGACAGTTAACCACAAAAAACCCCAAAACACTCTGCATCACCAAGGATGACACATTCCACCCACCCCCTTCCCGGACAATAAATGAGATTGATTTGAAAGTCCGGACAGAGGTCTAATATCTAAGTAACACCCTGGACCAACAACTAATGCTGAAACCACACATAAACAACACAATGAGGACAACCTACCACAAAATCTGAACCCTGCAACACCTGCACCCCCTACTGGAACCTCTGGACTTCTGTATGGCATTCCAGGCCATCATCTCAGCACACTTTGACTACTGTAACTCAATTTACCACAGCTCAAAAAATTCAACTCTGCTCTCATTATACATTGCATTACATAGAACTGCATTCATCCTTCAAGGACCCCCCAAAATACGACCACATAATCCCTATCCTGTAACAACTCCACTAGCTTCCCCTGCAAAGCCACATCAGCTACTAAATACTGTTCCTAACTTACAAAATCATCAACAAGTAATCCTTCTCCCATCTACAAACTCTACTACACACAACCAAAACCAACAAAGCACTAAAAACATAGGGCTCAATATTCAAAAGGCATTTACACAATTAGTGAATATCACGTCTTCTCCCTTGCATGCTCTGATGCTAACCGATTAGCAACAGGGAGTGTTGTGGGAGTTCCTGGTGACAGTCCCTATCTTTTAACTGCAGGGGATAACTGGGAAGCATGCAATATCGCTGCTGCCTGGTTAACTATGGCAGCCGTGAAGCAGTACGGTGACCCCAGATATTCAATGATATTCTGAATGAAATAGAGACTGAATGAATGTTTTGCTTCGGTCTCTACTGAGGAAGACGTAGGGAAGTTACCCATGATTGAAACGGTATTTAAAGTTGATGCAGCAAAAGACTTGAAAGAAATATTGATAAACAGTGAAGATGTATTACAACTATTTGATAAACTGAAGAGTAGCTAATCAACTGGACCAGATGGTATACATCCAAGGGTGTTGAAAGAACTGAAATAAGAGATTGCAGACCTACTATTAGTAATCTGTGAACTATCATTAAAATCATATGAAATAACTGCAGACTGGAGGATGGTTAATGTAAAACCAATTTTTAAAAATGGTTTTAGGGGTGATTTGGGAAACTACAGACTGGTGAACCTGACATCAGTATTGTGAAAAATGGTAAAAACCATTATAAAGAACAAAATTACCGATCAAGTAGATAGTCAGGGTTTAATGGGAGAGAGCCAACAGGCTTTAGCCAAGGAAGGTCTTATCTTACTAATCTCTTATATTTTTTTAACAATGTAAATAAACAGGTAGACAAAGGTGGGTTGGACAATTTTTTTATTTATTTATTTATTTAACAATGATTTGTATACCGCATCTTCCATAGTTCAGTTGCGGTTCACAATAAACAACAGTTAACAAATCGGAGTTTGTTTTACATAAAACATCATATGACCAAATAACAATAAGATAAACAACTAGTGTTAATACAGAATAGTATGGAACAGTGTAAACTATATACATTATGTATAAATACACATTATGTGGAGCTTAAGCGTTATTCAAAGTACAGTATCAGCTATGAAGAATTGTATGTGTAGGTCATTTGGGATTTGTTAGATAAAAACTGGTTAGCCATTATCTAAGTCTATTGAGGGATGATCTGAGTTGTTGTAATGTTTAGAAAAGAGATAGGTTTTCACTTTTTTGCGGAATTCGATGATCTCGGTTAGCAATCTTAGATCATCTGGGAGGGAATTCCAGATTGTTGGAGCTGCATGAGAAAAAGCTCTATTGTTTGTGAGTTTATTTGCTTTTATGAAGTCTTTGGGAGTTTTTAGTTTGTTTGTTTGTCCTTTTCTTTGAGTAGATTTTGAGTGCTCTTTGCTGATTAGGTTACTTAGGGTGACTGGGGCCATGTCGTTTAGAGTTTTAAATGTGGTTATCAATGTTTTGTATACTATCCTACTTTGTATAGGCAGCCAGTGAAGGGATTCTAGTATTGGTGTTATATGTTGATGTGCGTGTACTTTCGTTATTATCCGAGCTGCTGCATTCTGGGCAAGTTGAATTCTTTTAATGTTTTGTTTTGTTATACCCAATAAAATTAGGTTAGCGTAGTCAAAGTGGGGGGTTATGATGGCTTGAATTATGCTGATGAAATCATGTATGTATACAAGGGGTCTTAGTTGTTTAAGGATTTTGAGTTTGAAATAGATTTTCTTTGTGGTGTTTCTAATGTGGGTGTCTAATGTAAGGTGTTTATCTAGAATAACACCTAGATATCTTACTTCATTTTTTATTTTAATTTTTTGGTTTTGAAGTGTTATGTGTGTAGGTGGAGTATAGGATTGGTTTTTGGTGACGATTAGCACTTCAGTTTTGGAGTGATTTATTTGGAGATTGTGGGTATTTAGCCAGGATGTGACTTCATTGAAGCAATCTGACAGAGTTTGCATCGGTAAGTTGGGAATCGTGAACGGAATGTACATCACGATATCATCTGCGTATAGATGATAGAGTACACCAAATTTTTTAAAGATATTGCAAACAGGTTTTATGTATATGTTAAATAGGAGTGCTGATAACGCTGATCCTTGAGGTAAACCGGTTTCCAGTTTGTATGAATCAGAGGTTTGATTACCTATTCGTACATTTTGTGTCCTATCATCTAGATAAGAGGAGAACCATTTATGAACTGTGGCATTTATTCCTATTTGACTCAGACTGTTGAGCATTATGGTATGGTGGACGCTATCAAAAGCAGCTGAAATATCATTGAGAAGGTCGTTCAACGTCAGATACAGGACCACATTGACTCCACAGCTCCCCTTGACCCATGCTAACATGGCTTCAGGGAAGCACACGGTGTCGAAACTCTCCTTGCCACACTCATCAACATGCTGATCACAGGGATTGACAACATCAAGAAGGGATACGCCCTAATTTTTCTAGACATTGCCGCAGCATTTGATTCTGTAAACCACGAGCAACTCCTGATACAGCTTCATGACAAGGGAATCAATGGTTCTGCATGGAATTGGTGCAAATCCTATCTAATGGATAGATGGCAGCAAGTACGGTCAGGATCCGCAACCTCTGAACCGTTCCAACAAAAGCACAGGGTACCTCAAGGCTCCTCACTTTCTGCCCTCTTATTTAATATATACATGCAACCTATATGTGATATAATTCACTCATTCAACATAGCATGCCTAATCTACGCTGACGATGTATTACTCCTCACCCCATTCTCTATCGATAAACCTGACTTTTCACCACTAGTAAATTGCTTCGAGGCCGTAACCGATTGGCTTCTCTCACAGAGCCTCAAAATAAACTTCAGTAAGATGGACGTCCTGTTTATAACCAGTTCCCAAAGTGCACTGTGACACTCGCACAGAGTAATCCCTCCTAGGAAGGACTACAGCATCCAGAGTGTACTGTGACACTCCAAAAGAGTAATAACCCCTAGGAAGAAGTACAGCTCCCAAGTGCACTGTACTCTCTCAGACAGTAATCTCTCCTAGAAAGGACTACAGCTCCCAGAGTATACTGTGAGACTCCCACACAGTAATCCCTCCTAGGAAGCACTACAGCTCCCACAGTGCACTGTGACTCTCTCACACAGTAATCCCTCCTAGGAAGGACTACAGTTCCCAGAGTGCACTGTGACGCTCCCACACAGTAATATCCCCTAGGAAGGACTACAGCTCCCAAAGTGCACTGTAATCTGATTCTGATTTGTTGATTTTAGCAGTTTTGGATAAAGGAAGATATTCTGTAGTGCATAAGAGTAAGATAAAAGCTTCATAGTTTCTTCTGATACACTGACGGCAAGGAAACCTTTCTCTCAGCTCAGATCTGAACATACAGATTCCAGGGGCGGCCCAAGGGGGGTGCGGGGCCATGTGCGGAGATTAATTGCAGGGCCTCATTTGCATAAGGAACCTCATTTCTGTAAATATTTGTATAATGTTAACATGCGCTTTTAGTAAACATGCCTCTTAATGAGTGTCTGTATAAAGAAAGACTGACAGAGTTCTAGATTACTATATTGTACATATATTGTACATTACTACATCTGTAAATAGTTATCTGATGTAAATTGAATGTAATTAGTTATAGGACGTGGCATTGCTTGCCACTAGTCCCATCTGTTCCATGCTAAGAGTTAAATAGTTAAGAAGTCCTTCAATTGTTCTTTTTAAAAATAATAATAGCTTGCTATTATTAACGTTTTGTTATTTGTTAACCGCCTGGATCTCTGGAAGAAGCGGTATAGAAAAAATGTATAAATAAATAAGTAAATATTGCAGTGACAACCACCAGGCCCATTAGGAAGTACTATAAACAATGACCATTTAGAACTCATAGCAAATCCACCGTATAACATCACTGTCAGGACTCACAAAGCACTAAACCCTACCTATCAAAAGGCAACACTGCAGATATTAAACCAATACATCTCAGAGAATACCAGTACATCTCCTACTGGGGAAAGAGAACAAGTGGGACTGCCAAATAGAAACAATATGAACAGAATACCTCAGTTCGGTTACACATGCAGAACATAGACCGTCACTACACAAAGAACAAGGGATCACAATTTAGAAATAGGAAGATGATAATTAAACTGGGAACCCCAAAAGCCAAACATGAAATGTACAACATTGCAGAAATAAAATTATAAATTAATTTCTGCTTGCACTAAACAAAAATGCGAAGATGTTAGCAATACACATTTCCCAGACCTGACATATTCCAGTTAATAAATTCAAAATAAAAAGTATTTTTCTACCTTCTGTTTGGGATTTTATTTTTTCAGCTACAATTGCTCCAGTCACTTTCTTCTGGTTTCTTCATGTCTTCAGCGAGCTATCCATTTGTCCTTTCTTCTCTTTTAGATTTTTCCATTTTCTCTCTATATCTGCTTTAACAAACGGATCTTTCCCCTTTTGCTCTTTCCCCCTTTTCTTTCCTTATTCCTTTATCATCCACTCAAATTTCACCCTTCCATTCTCAATCCCCACTTACTCTCCCAGTACCCAGCCCATCGTAGAATTTTCTTCCCTCCCACACAAAATATCCTTTCCCCTCTCCATTCTCATTCCCCATCCCCAACCCTTTCTAGTCCTCCCCCAAAATCAGCTCCTTTATAGTTCTAGATCCACCCAACATCCGCTTCCTTCTAGTCCCAATCTCCAAAGCCCCCACATCAGCCCATTTCCAGCCCTATTCCAACTCCCCTCAGCCCGCTTCCAGTCTGGAGTTCGTGCGGGGACCTGTGCAAACAACATTCTCGCACAATGGATGGGCTGGCCCTGACAGATTCTTTCCCCTACACCTCCCCCCCTTCCCCCTTGGGCAGTTACAGGCTAGGAAAATAGTTGTGTCTTTGTATTTTGGCAAAAAGGAATTGGGTACAGGAAGCCCGTTGTTATCTAGGGAGGTTTTGAAACTTTTAGGGTAAGACTGTATGCGTGATGTTTCCCCAGAGCCAGATTTCTACCTTATCTTTCAAGGAGCCCCACAGTGTGTCTGAGAAGTAACTGCTAAGGACTCTTCTGAAGGACAACCCCTCCCATCCATTTAGCTTATCCCCTTTACAGCCCCTTGTCCTCCCTCCCTTTCCTGGCCATGCTAGTTTCCAGCAATAAACTGATTTCTGACCAGGAGAAAGTTTTAAGATATTCTCCAGCCCACTCAAGTTCTGTTTGTACCCCTGGCTGGAAAAAGGTATAACGGGCTTGTATTTCTGAGTAGGGGGTCGCTCCTTACTGAGGTCTTGGACAACCCTGTTGCAACAGTGAAAAATAAACTTTATGCTTTATTTATTTAAAGGTTTTAACACAGGTACAGAAAAATATCAGTACAATCCGCTCCTGGAGGACTTGCACAATAATTAAGCACAAGATCATCAATTGGGACAATTGCCATAACACAGCCTTATATTTTTTGCCTTTTTTTTTAAAGAGCCTCATTATAACCAAGATTCCCCTCTCAACTACTTTCCTCTCCCCCTTCCCCTCCTCACTACTTCCCTTTCCCCTGCCCCCACCGACCTTCCCTTCCCCCTCCTACAAATTCAGTAAGTTAAAGGGCATCCCTCCATCATGATGGTATTAGGATGGACGGACGCCGTGGTAAGCCTTCAAGCCAAGGAGTGGTCCTCATTATGTACCTCCAATTAAGTTAGATATGGTGGAGGCAGTGAGCCATATTTTAACACAAAAGACTCCCAGACCTGTTCAAACTGAGGCAGGAGCATTCTCCCAACCGCTACCCCCATTCCATTGTGTATAGGTCCCACATCTGTTCCAGCCAGCGTGATAGTGTCGGAGCTGATACCTGTTTCCAGTCGGTCACCAGTGTCAGCCTAGCTGCGTTCAGACAATGACGAATCAGTGCTAACTGGGGGAGTCGTCTTCGAGGGACCCTCCTCAGAATAGAAAAATACCTGGATCTCAGGGGATATTCAAACCAATCATTTCTTTCAGGCGATATTGTATCCCCCTCCAAAAGACCTGAATTCTGGGGCAGAGTCACCACACATGCACCAAGGTGCCTGTCCTGCTGGAAGTTCTGCCAGCATAAGTCTGATGCCCCCCCTCCCCCGGGAAAGCTCGGGCAGGGGCGGTTCTATCATTAGGCAGAGTGAGACAGCTGCCTCAGGTGGCAAAGTTTTAGGAGCGGCAAAAAATTCCCCTAAAACAACCCAGCTCTGGCGACTTCACTCTGCCTTTGACCTGCTGCTGCCACCACTGCCACTTCTCATGGGTCTTTGGTAGTGCTGATAGCATCAATCCTCCCCTTCTGATGACAAGTGGCGGCTTAAAAACAAATGTAAGCAAAAAATGCAGGATCTTCCCAATTCCAGCCCGCTTGAAAGGCTCTAATGGCCCTGCCCCTTTCTGACGCATACTGACATCATAGTAAATGACGGCAAATAAAGACCAGCGGGGTCCATCTATTCTGCCCAATAATATAGCAGGAGTAGGTGTACCCCTTCCCGTATCTTTTAGGGAGTAGGTGCACCCCTACCCATGTCTTTGCTTAGTGGTGCACCCACCAGGAGCAGGTGCACCCCTCCCCACATCAGAGGGGGTGGGACTAGCAAAAGCTTACAAGCACGCTGGAGTCAGGAAGACCCTGTGCTTTTGCTTGTATTTTTTTAAAGCCACAGCTCTTTAAGAAAAGCAGCAACGGCAGCAGTTTGGGGGCAGGAAGGCAAGAAGGTCATGTTGGGCAGAGCCAGCCCGAAGCAGGAATGAGCATGTTGCCTGCATATGGCTCCGCTCTTGAACAGGCCCCATGCCTGGCCAGAGGAGGACAGGAAGCGAGAGAGAGCTGCAGGGCAGCATAAGTGTAAAAATAGAAAAGCCGCGATTACAATGGCGATCGCAGTAAAGGGAGCCAAGATCGGGTCCAGGCTGTGCAGCCTTGTCAAGCTAAGGAGGGCAGGTGAGCTTTTAAACAAGGCTGAATCTGCAGCTGCGATAGCTGGGGCCACTGCAAGCCACAATCACAGGAGCTGGGGGGGGGGGGGGCAGAGGCAGGAAGGAAGAGACATAAAGAAGCAACCCCAGGCAGCAGTGGTGATTGGTGATTGAGGCTTGGGTCCTGTTCCAGAGCCTCAGTAAAGGTGCCAGAACAGGTTCGATGCCTGAGGGGAGGCCTGTAGTGTGTGCTGGGAGACAGAGGCACCTTACGTGGCCAGGGCTAGAAATGGCTTGGTGGGAGAGTGGATGGCCCGGGGCAGGAGCAGCAGCATAACTGGGCCTGTGCCAGCAGGGCAGCCACATAGGGTACAAAGAAGTAGGGGCACATTCGGAGCCAGACAGGAAGTGGAAGATGCCCCCAACTGGAAATTTAAGTCAGAGCTTTTTGCGGAACACCTGAGCCACACAATTCAGGGGAGCAAGAGGGCTGCGCTATCTGAAGTCCGCTTTTCTAGGTGAGCTATCTGGGGGGGCTTCAAAGTCCTTACAACCCAGCCTAGTGGCATGCCTGGCATGCATCCCAGGGCCCCATCAGTCCAATTTTGCAGGACCGGGCCTGGAGCAACAGCTTATGTGGATCTGCAGATCACTCTACCAGGAATTCAATCCTGCAGTTCAATCACTTTCTAAATGTGTCCTTGCAGCCCAGAATATCTTGATGCTAGTTTTGCGATGCAGGTGAAATTAGTATCAAAACATTCTGGGCTGCAAGGACATGTTTAGAACGTGATCCCTCTACCTGGACTTCAATGCTGGTAATGCAAAAGCTTATGCTGTGGCTCCGCAGATCGCTCTATTGGGACCTCAATGCCGGTCGTGCAATCACGTTCTAAACATGTCCTTGCAGCCCAGAATGTCTTGGTGCTAATCTCACCTGCATCGCAAGATCGGCATCAAGATATTCTGGGTGGCAAAGATGTCTTTAGAAAGTGATTACACTACCATATCACCTCGTAAGTTACCCGATGTCCCCAATTTTCAGGGACTGTCCCTGATTTTACAGCAATTGGGATAGAGGGGATAGAAAAAAAATATTTTCAGTTTAGTGATTTGAATATGCCTGTTTTTAGAATTTACATCCATCTTTGCATTCGGTACAGTACTTGTCTGCTTGGAAACAATCTTGCTGCTGTCATGGGATGGATGGGGGGGAAGGGAATTGACTCCTCTTCCTTCCTCCAAGCTCTGTCCCTCAGACCTGGAATAAGGTGTCCCTTCCTCCCCTCTTAACCCTACAATCACTCTGGATAGGAGTCCCCGATTGCCTGGTAACCTTATCACCTGGTGAAAGTGTCATGGGAAGCAAACATGGATGTTGCCTTAGGTGCAGCTCTGAAGGGCTGCTGGGGCGCGGTGGGAGGGGGATGCGGAGTGAGGCCGCTGCCTTCTGTTGGCACTGTGCAGTGGCATGTTAAAGGCCTGATTTCATTAAGCTTTCTTCCCCGTGGAATATTAGTAAATCAGAGCCTAAAAAGGGAACCATTAATGTGCATTTATTTCTACGAGCGCAGTGGCACTTAGCACACATTAATGTTTAGTAAATATTTATTTATTTAATAAACATTTTTATACCATGCTTTCTCAAGATCAAGCACGGTTTACAAATAACAGGGTTTGAAATGCAGTAAAAGCATATTCAATACATAGAACTCAAACTATATACATAGAATAAACAAGTACTAGTAACAATAAATTGTTACAAACTATTTACAATTGGGGTGAACCAGAAGCTCTAGCAGAGCTGTGTGGTCAGAATTATGTTTGTGATGTTTAAATTAGAGTTTGGGTCAGTGTGAATTTGCATTGGTGAGAGGTTACTCTGATTCTGGGATGTAGGTACTGTATGGGGGAGTTAGGCCTAGCTGGAGTGTGATCAGGGGAGTTAGGTTCTGAACCATAGCAGGTAGCAAAGAGGTATGTTTTTAAGTTTTTACGGAATGCTCGAAGGTCATTAACTTCTCTGAGGTCATCAGGTAATTCATTCCATAGTATAAGGGCGAAGTGTGAGAAGGCTTTATTGTTGGTTAGCTTTTTGGCTTTTCTAAAGTCAAGTGGGGTTATTCATTTATTTTTATATTTGTTTCTTTGGTTTTGTTTAGTTGTATCCATATGAATTAAGGAGCTGATAGTATGGGGTGCCAAGTTATTAATTATCTTGAATGTAGTCACTATTTATTTATTTAACAGTATTTCTATACCGCCTTATCCTACAATCAAGGCGGTGTCACAGCAATACAATTAAAGGAGTGGAAGGGTATCTCATGCAGTGAAAAAGTGTCCTGCGTTGCGTGTAGGGCAGGGGTGTCCAAACCTGTCCTGGAGGGCCGCAATCCTGGCAGGTTTTTGGGATAGCCCTAATGAATATGCATGAGATATATATGCATTAGAGATAGCCTCCCAACCTGACTGGTTTGTGGCCCTCCAGTACTGGATTGGGAGACTCCTGCCTTACACCTCTGTCATTTAAGATTGTGAGTGGGCAAGGTACAGATGTCCTAGACATCAAAAGGGTAGACAGAATTTGTCACATTGCTCCTCGATTCTCACCACCACCAAAAGGTTGGGCCAGGATTGCGGCCCTCCAGGACAGGTTTGGACACCCCTGGTGTAGGGTTAGTGTATTAGATTAGGTTGAGCTATGTACATTGTGAGCTATGTTACAGTGTGAGCTATAGTACATTGTTCTATACAATTAAGATACATCATGTGCCGTTGTTCAGTTTCTTATCAGGGTTTGTAGAGGTAAGTTGGTGGTTCCCGTTGGTGCAGTTATGTGACATGGCCGTAGTGTTCAATGAACAGCGTTGTCTTCAGCAGTTTGCGAAAGTCTTTGAGGTTGGTTGTCGATCGCAGTTCGTCCGGGAGGGAGTTCCATATTGTTGGAGCAGCCAGGGAGATGGCTCTCTCTGTGGTGTCCTTGTGTGTTTTTCTGAAGTCGTTCGGGGTGTTGACTCTGTTGGAGGTTCCTTTTCTTCTTGGGCGAGTGCTGGTGTCTGGTTGTATGAGGGTGTGCAGGCTGTTGGCTGAAGTGTGGTGTTTGATCTTGAAAATGTTTATGATTGTTTTGTATTTGATGCGTGAACTGATTGGGAGCCAGTGAAGGTCTTTCAATACTGGAGTAATGTGATCATGTCTTGTTGAGCCAGATATTATGCAGGCTGCAGTTTTTTGTGCTAGTTGTAGTGGCCTGAGTGTTTGTTTTGCTAGTCCAAGGTAAATGGGGTTGCAGAAGTCCAGTAGGGGAGTAATTAAAGCTTGACATACGGTCCGGAAGTGTTCAGTGGTGAGGAGGGGTTTGAGTCTTCTGATGATCCTCATCCTGTGGTATGCGTTCTTGATTGTTTTGCTTACGTGTGTCTTGAGATTCAGTTCATTGTCCAGGGTCACTCCAAGGTATTTTACTTCCGATTTCATTGGTATGGTTGTGTTTTGTATTCTGATGTCCGGTGGGTGGATGAAGTCTGTATTGCGAGTGATTATTAGTGCCTCCGTCTTGCTGTAGTTGATAGCGAGGTTGTTGTCTTTACACCATCTTGTCATTTGTATTAGGCAGTCTGTTATTTTAGAGTAGTCTGGGTTGTCAATTGAGATAGGCATGTATATCATAATGTCGTCTGCATAGATTGTGTATTGGATGCTGTTCGCTTTCAGGATGTCGCATATTGGCTGGATGTATATGTTGAACAGAAGCGCCGAGAGGGCGGACGCTTGCGGCACTCCTTGAAGGACTTTTATGGGTTGAGAGATGTTGTGTCCTACTTTTACCTGTATCTGCCTGCCAGTTAAGTATGAATGGAACCATTTTAGCGTGGTACCATGAAGTCCAATTTTCTTTAGTCTTTCCAGGAGTGTTTGGTGGTATACTGTGTCGAATGTTGAAGAGATGTCAATGAAGATCATTAGGATACCTTTTCTGGTGTTGTCTATGGTTCGGAGGATGTTGTCGAAGAGGTAGATCAGTAGAGTTTCGATGCCATGGTTGGGGCGAAAGCCGTGTTGGTTGTCATCTAGAGGAGCGTGGTTGTCGATGTGTTCCTGTAGTTGTTGTTGTACTGTTTTTTCTATGATTTTTGCTAGAAAGGGTATGCTGGATATTGGTCGGTATGCTGCTGGGTTGCTTTTATCGAGGGTTGTATTCTTTGGTATTGGTCGTACTGTAGCTCGTTTTAGTTGATCTGGCATGAGTCCTTGTTTGAGGGAGATGTTCACCATGTTGTGTTTGTATTTTATAGTTTATTCGGCAGTGGATGGGTAGCCAATGCAATTCATAGAGAATGGGTGTTATATGTGCAATGGTGCTTACATTCATAATTGATCTTGCAGCCACGTTTTGAGCTAGTTGCAGCCTTCTGAGGGCCTGTTTGGAGGCTCCATGGAGAATGGAGTTGGCAAAATCAGTGTGAGGTGTAATAATTGCTTGTATTACAGATCTGTAGTCTTGGATGTGAATCAAAGACGGAGCTGTTTTAAAAGTTTAAGTTTATAGTGAATTTTTTATGGCAGTATTCTTTATGTGGGATTCCATACAGAGGGCCTGGTCTAGAATAACCCCTCAATATTTTACCTCACTCTTTACTGAAATGGTGGAGTCTTGGAGCTGAATTTCAGATGGGGGTACAAAACTTTGGTTTCTGGTGACGAATAATGCCTCAGTTTTTGTAAAATTGATTAGTAGGTTATGTTTTGTCAGCCAGAGTGAGATGTCTTTAAAGCAATTTGAGATCCATTGAATTGGAGGGTTTGATAATTTGAATGGGAAATAAAGTATGATAACATTTGCGTAAATATGGTAATTTACATGGTGCTTTTTAAGAATGGAGCAAATAGGCTGCAGATAGATATTAAATAAGAGGGCTGATAGGGCAGACTCCTGGGGGAGGCCTAGATCTTGATGGAAAGGTGAGGAAGTTTGTCGATTAAGTCTAACTTCTTGTGTTCTGTCCTTTAAATATGATTCAAACCATTTATACACTGTTTCGGTTAGCCCAATCTGCCTGAGTCTGGTAAGCATAAGATGGTGATTTACACTATCAAAAGCTGCTTTGATATCTAGGAATAGTAGAAAGAAGGCTTGCCTTGAGTCGTCAATTCCACGTGAAATCGTATCAGTCAGTACTGTGAGAAGTGTTTCCACTCCATGGGAAGGGCAAAACCCATATTATTTTGCATCGAGTGGGGCAGATGTAGCAATGTAGTCTTGAAGTTGTATCTGTACAACTTTTTCAGTTAGTTTCTCCAGGGAAGGAATGCTTGAAATGGGTCGGTATGACCAAGGGGAGGTTTTGTCTAGTTTGTTACTTTTTATTATTGGCCAGATTTGAGCAAGTTTAAGTTTTGGTGGCAAGTAACCTTTGTTGAGTGAAAGGTTGTGGTTGGGGCAATGTACTTCAGGCCGGAAGGTCGGGTGTTCAAATCCTGCTAGAGGACAGCAACCTTGGGCTGGAAGGACTGGGGTTTCTAGTCCCTCAGGTGCTCCTTGTGGTCTTGGGCAAGCCACTTAACCCTCCATCGCCCATGTTCCCTGTAAATAGTTATTTCCAAGTTATAATGCCCTGTTCAATGTAATGTTCCATGTAAAACCGCACTGATGTCGAATAGCTCGGTATATAAGAGAAATAAATAAATAAACGGTAAGAGTTCAGGTAATGAAGCTTTAAGCCAATGCTATCTCGTTGCTTGTTTGCTATCTCACTGCTTGTAAATAACATACTGCATAACGTACATAACATACTGCAAACACCACCTATTTCAACAGCACTTCTGTAGCTCTGACAACATTACATAGACAGCATTACACGACACAACAGTCTCTCAACACAAAGCCGCCGAACCAATCTCCAATTTAATTTTCAACCAGAATGCAACCCTCTTTATGTACATAGTGTATAAAGTTCACCTGTTACCCAAGTTGGAATTCCCTGTTATATGTAAGTTCAATGTCTGATTGTTCCACATTGTACAAACCTGTTCATTGTAAACCGCGCTGATGCCGAATAGTGCGGTATAGAAAAACCAAAAATAAATAAAAAAAATAAATAAATAAAACGTATAGACCCCATCACCAGATTAGAGCCACATGAAAGGAGGAGAGACCGAACAAAGAGAGCCGGCAAGTTTAGAGATGCAAGAGAAGGAGCAGACACATACCACCACTGAGTCACAATTCAAGCCAAAACCAGGTCAGTAAATTGCAAAAATGCACTCCACTCCTCACTACCTCATTGCCTACCTTACACTCCTCCACACCTTCACACCCTGCACCCAGGGTATCGGACGCAACAAGCAAATCCCCTTGCTCCATCTACATACCACCCAACCTGTATGGACACCAGGCTCATCCCTCTCTAAAGAACACCAGCATACCAAGCCTGCAGTTCACAAACCGCATAATACCACACGTACTATGCCCACTCATCTCACAAATAGTGTACACACCTACCCAACAATAGCTGCCAACATCAGATGTGCTTTAATAAATGCCAGATCAATCAGGAACAAACCGAATACTATCCTCGACAAAAAACTGGATATAATCTGCATCACAGAGACCTGGCTAGATGACTCAGACCAGGTAATACTAAATCAAGTAACCCCAAAAGGTTACTCAGCATTCATAAAGAACATATAAGAACATAAGATATGCCATACTGGGTCAGACCAAGGTCCATCAAGCCCAGTATTCTGTTTCCAACAGTGGCCAATCTAGGTCATACGTACCTAGCAGTTTCCCCAAGGGACACAGGTTCCACAATGCTTGTATTGGTTCAAGCATTGATATCCTGGGTCCCTTCTTAATAATGGTTTATGGACCTTTCCTCAGCATCAGAGCACAAAAGAGAGGTGGAGGTGTGCTAATACTGGCCAGAAAGGAATACAGATTTAAAACAATCTCCACCACTAATACAATTGAATCCAACACAATCACCATAGCTAACAAGTACCTAAGTGTCTCACTCACCTACAGGCCTCCTGGAACCACAACTGAACATCTCTCCACAGTACTTGAAGCAATATGTGCACACAACAGAAAACACAAACCACTCATTGTACTAGGAGACTACAACCTGACCTCCACACTCACCAAGGAAGCTACAGCATTCCTAAAAGCCATAGAGTCACTAAATTATTGCCAGACAAGCAACGCCCCAATGCACCAGCATGGTACAACTCTGGATATGGTCTATATTCTAATGCACGTGATGCAACAGGGCAAGGCCACAACACCAACAATCACGTCGGTCCCTTGGTCAGATCATCAAGTAATTGACTTCACCTTAACTCTGAAAAACTTCACCCAACACAAGGAAGATGAGAGCATAGCCAGACGTTTCAGAGCCTTCAACAAAGGCTCATTCAAGTGATATCAGAAATGCAAAGCGCACTCTCTGACGACTGGAGAGAAAATGGAGGTGGAACAATATAGGGCCAAGCAACTGGAATATAACAACCTGATAAAAGAGCGTAAACAACAGCACCATACCAACTGTCACAAGCACAACGCCCGAAGCCACTTGCCTTTAGTGGTCGAGGGGCGTGGTGGTTGAGGATTCCTTCTTCTATCAGCTCCTAGCAGACTATTTCTTCGTGTTGGTTTCTGGGAAGTGTAGTACTGCTAAAAATATGTTGGTGCTTTAAGTAGAAGGTTTGTAGTTGAGGTAACCAAGGGTAAGGCTTGTAACAGAAAGTTTATTTCCACTTATTACTACTGCAATGTCTGTCTGGCCAATCTTCCCAATTATTGTCTTCAGCGGTTACAACGCATTCAGAATACTGCAGCTCGCCTTGTTACCTTTTCCAGTAGATATGATCACATCACTCCTGTTTTGCTCCGTTTACACTGGCTTCCTCTCCAATATCGCTTTCACTACAAGTTTTTGATTCTCCTTCACTGGACCATTTACACCTGTACTCCTCGTTACCTGGCAGACTGTATCTCACGCTATACTCCCCATCGGTTGCTTCGTTCCACTCAAACTAACCGTCTGTCTCTTCCTTCACCTTCCCAAGCCCGTCTGGAGCGGACGCAGCATTCAGCTTGGTTTTTCCTTGGCCCTTCACTCTGGAATATGTTACCCACCTCACTGCATCTAGAACCATCCTACCCTCAGTTTAAGTCGCTACTCAAAACCTACCTTTTCCAGAAAGCTTTTGACCTTCCCCCTGAAGCTCCCCCCTAATTGGTTTTGTTTGTGTGTTTAACCCAAGTACTGTCCGTGTTTGTCCAGTTATGTATTTCTGTACCCTGGTTTGGTTAATATCATTCTCCTTATGATTTGTTATGATTTGATGTTAACTGTTAACATGAGTTATGTGCAACTTATTATGAGTTATTGTTAAGTGTCTTAGTGTGATTTGTTCACTCTCTCTCTAAACCCTCTTTCCTGTCTTAATTCTGGCGTTCTGTTTCTTGGATTGTGGTGCTAATCAGATTTATTGTACACCGCTTAATGCTGTTGCCATAGCGGTATATCAAATTTTAATAAAGATAAAGATAAAGATAACACAAAACACAGCAGGTTCAAGGTATCATTTACAGGATTACAACTGTAGGATTTGCTTAAGGTACAGCAAATAATGGCAAACAAACCAAAAGAACTCAGAAAAGGCTTTTTAAAGTCCTCTTACTTGCAGAAGCAATTGCCTTTAGAAACTAGGCTGCCACTTTCCTTTTTAGTCCTTGTTAATCAGAGCATAAAGAAAAATTCAGGCTTAATTCTTCTATAGCAGTTTGGTTTCTGCCAGCCTCAAAAACCTCTCTAGGCTGCAATTCTACGTGAAACCAAACTTAAAACAAAATAATCCTTCCAAGCTGTTATCAACACTCTTAGCAGGCTTTTCATATAGGAGAGGAGCAAGCAAAAACTCTTATAGCAGCTAACTTGGCTTCTCTTGCCATTGCACAGTTCAAACACAGGTGACAACAAGCATGAATCAGAGCTTCCTGATCAGGCTTACATTGCAGTAAATTTCATTTTTAAAACAGACAGGAATTTACCTCCACACTGCTTCTGCCATATGATTAACTTCCAAGGAGAATTACTTCTTTCAGGGCTAGCTTTTCCTCAAGACCTCCTGTCTAGAGCTTGGCATAGAGAGCAATCCATAAAGCAATCTTCTTCCCCCAACTCTGACACTGGTTCTCCCAACTGCATGGGTTCTGACTCACCGACCTGGTCAGACTGCTCAGCTGACAACCTCTCTGGTGGTCTGAAAGCTTCTCCACTTCCTGGTCCCCACCTCTGCTGCCAACCTGTTGCAGGGAATTCGGCTCTTTCAGCTCTGGGTTGCTCAGCTCTTCTCCAAGAATCCACTCCTTCTCTCTGGTTCTGTCTCAGCTGCTCTCCCGGCTGCTCTCCTTCTCGTCTCTCCCTTTCTCGTCTCTCTCCTTCTGCATAATCTAACCCAGGCTTATACCTCCAGGGCCTTAACCCCACCTCTTTCTTTCCCAGGTGTTGGTAATCCCCCTGCCTTCTGATATTAGAATAATCAGTGCACTTGTTAAAGTAAGGGCTTTGGTCCTCGTGCTTGCAATCCCTCTTTCTTGCTTTATCAGTCATTGGCTGAAACCTGTTCCAGCTGGGGTTTTTCTGTCTTTGAAACCTGGATGTGGCTTTCTCTCCCTGCACTCCTAGAAGAGGACCCTTAACTAGGGTGAATTTGTTATGCTTCTCACCTCCCCCACTCTCAGGATAGCTGACTTTGCCACATACCCCCCTGCTTAAGATATTACTGGCTGCTGGAGGCGATTGGGGTTCCTCCAAACAGTCGGTAATTCGGGATAAAGCATCTGCATTTTGGTACGGTCTTCTTGCCCAATGCTCTACTTTAGATAAGCTGGCGACTACTGACCTTTCCTGTCAGGGCCTAAGCACATTTATATGATAGACTTGTCTGTGTCGTGAACTACTCTCTACCTCATAGGTTACTGGGCCTACTTGTCTGACCACTTTTCACGGTCCCTTCCATTGGGCCTCAAATTTTGCTGTAGCCCCTGCCACCATTACCAGGACTTTCTCCCCCTGGACTAACTGACGAGGTTTTGCCCTTTGGTCATATTGCTCTTTTTGGCAAGTTTGACTGGCTTGTAAATTCTCTTTAGCAGCCCGTAAAGTCCTATTTAACCGCCCCCTTAAGTCTCGTAGAAAGTGTGGGACTCCCATAACCTCCCTCTCTGGCTCTATCCATTGCTCCCTTAAGATGTCAAGGATTCCTCGAGTTGCTCGTCCATACATTAATTCATAAGGAGACACGCCTAAAGAAGCCTGTGTGCGCTCCCTACAGGCTTAAAGCACGAAAGGTAGCAATACATCCCAGTCCGTCACGTTTCCATCTAGTCCCCGTCTTAGCATCTGTTTTAGTGTTTGATTCAGCCTCTCTACCAGACCATTAGACTGGGGGTGATAGGCAGCCGTTTTCACGTGCTGAATCCCAAAAGCATCCCAAACGTGGGCCAAATATTTGGACATAAAGTTGGTCCCACGATCTGTTAACACTTCCCAAGGAAAACCCACCTCACAAAACAGATTCACTACCTCTAACGCAACTGTTTTGGCAGTGATATTCCGCAAAAGGATTGCGCATGGGAATCTGGTGGCCTGATCCACCATGACTAAATATACTGAAAACCCCGAGGCGTTTTAACCAAGGGCCCAATTATATCCATGGCAATCCGTCCAATGGGATCGGATAGTGTGGGGGTCGGAATCATGGGTACTACTGGTGGCCGGATAGCTGTGACCTGCTGACATGAGAGGCAAGCATCACAAAACCATGAGGTTTCCTTAAAGACCCCAGGCCAGTAGAAACGTGCAAGGATCTGATCCAGTGTCCCTTGTACCCCTTTGTGGCCACCCACCAGATGGTTGTGGGCAAGCCTTAAGACTAACTCCTTAAAAGCCGCCGGCACCACCAGCTGTTTACTGACTGTCCCTGTCTGGGGATCGTGACTTTCCCTGTATAATATCTCTCTGTCTAACAGAAATCTTGGAAGGGTATCTCGCACCATTTGTGCATAATCAAATGCCCGTGTGAGTACTGGGTCTGCCCGTTGTTCCTTTGGAAAGGATGGAAATTTCTCAACCAACTCCGCAGGCACCCAAGGTAACCCTTGGCCTGTTAGTATCCCAGCCCTCCCCTAGGCCCGCCATTGCTTCTTGCGGCGTTTCGCAGCTTTCCCCTTCTTAATCTTAGAGGACGGGGAAACCACCAGGTCATCATGTGAGGGCAAAACCTTTAGGGAACCCTCTGGGGACCCATCCCTTTGGTCACTGGCCAAAGCCTGGGACCGGGTAGACACAAAGCCAACCTTCTGTTTAACCTGGAGATCTCCTCCCGTTGACTTTTCAGTTGGTTTTCTGGGATTCCCAAACAAAGGGCCAGGGACCACTGTTACCATCCCTCCTGCCTTTTGCTCAAGGCCTTTCTCTAGCCCTTTCCTAAACTCGGGCCAATCCCTTCCTAACACTAGGTCATGGGGAAGCTTTGGTACCACAGCCACGGGAATACTTTTTTGCACCCCTAACCCTTCTATCTCCAATGTATACACGGTGGTAACAAGAGGCAGCCCCGTGGATGCAACGGATCTGAACATGACCTTCTGGTCTCCTCTGGACATACTTTCCTTGGGCCTCAATGGCCTGCCAAAGCTTCTGGGATACCATACTTTGGTCAGCCCCAGAGTCAAGCAAAGCATTGGTAGGGATCCCCTTTATAATCACACTTAGGAGAAAATCCTCTCCAAGAGACTTCCCACTTGTACCAACCAACCCATTACAAGCCTTGCATCCTCTTTGTAAGTTTCCCATCTCCCCACAATGAAAACACTTCTTTTTAGGCCACTTTTCCTGTTGAGCAGGCACATTAGTTTTCACAAAGCTTGTTCTATCTCCCTGTTTCATTTCTGATGAACCAAAACTGGCTTCAGCCTTCACTTTTGGAGCGCCCCCTTTTAGCTGACGCGCTAACTCAGCTTCCATGTAGCGCTCAGTTAACAGAGTTGCCTTCTTTGTGCTCTGGCAGTTTTGTTGAATCAGAAATGATTGTATTTCCCTTGGCACTGCTGCCATAAACTGCTCCAATACTATCACATCTAATACCATATCCATATTTTTTTCATCTGGGGTCAGCCACTTTAATGCCAGGCCCCAAATCCTTTGGCTTAATGCCTTTGGAGTTTCTCCCGCCTTAAGGGCTGTGGCTCTGAACATCCTGTGACATACACTCTTTGTCAGCCCCAAACAGTCTCTAATAGCTGTTTTTACAGTATCATAGTCCAGGGCTTGGGCAGCTGGAATAGCCCTATATGCAGCCAGTGCTTCCCCTGTTAAAGAGGTCGCTAAACGCACTGCCCATTGGCTAGCTGGCCATCCGACAGCTTGTGCTACTCTTTCAAATGATTCTAAAAAGTCATCTATATCGTCCTCAGATGAAAGCTTGCCAAAATTAAAGGCCCCACTTGTGGGTAGTCCTACCAGCCTGTCCATTTGAAGAACTGATGGTCCTGTTCATACCGGCTCTCCTCCAGTTTCTTGCCTTTGGGATGCAACCAGGGCAGCCACTATGTCCAAGACAGGTTGCTGTTGCTCCCTGATAGCTGCAACTGCTCTCTCCTGAGCTTGCTGTGCCAACTCTTGCTGATGCTGGAACTGCGTTGCCATCCATAGAATTAACTCCTTGGACTCCATCTTCAAGGATACCTGCAAGAAAAACACAAGTCACCAAGGGCGGCACCACTCAACAGCCTCCTTGTCCCCTTTGCCTCAAAAGCATTCACTATATATATTTTTTTCCTTTATCCGAACCAACCCCCACCTTGGTACGCTTTACCTGACTCAGGTGTGGACTCTTGCTTCCAAAGGGTTGTCTTTATGATGCTTCATGGCTGGCCTGCTCTGCCCTCCAGTTGACTCCACCGGTGAATCCACCTGAAGCTCCAGCAGTCGTCCGTGCTGTGTATCTTATTACTGTATATCCTTTGTATATCCTGAAGGCAAAAACCGGAAAAATTACTCCACTGTCACAAGCACAACGCCCGAAGCCACTTGCCTCTAGTGGTCAAGGGGCGTAGTGGTTGAGGATTCCTTCTTCTATCAGCTCCTAGCAGTCTATTTCTTCGTGTTGGTTTCTGGGAAGTGTAGTACTGCTAAAAATATGTTGATGCTTTAAGTAGAAGGTTTGTAGTTGAGGTAACCGAGGGTAAGGCTTGTAACAGAAAGTTTATTTCCATAACACAAAACACAGCTGGTTCAAGGTATCATTTACAGGATTACAACTGTAGGATTTGCTTAAGGTACAGCAAATAAAGGCAAACAAACCAAAAGAACTCAGAAATGGCTTTTTAAAGTCCTCTTACTTGCAGAAGCAATTGCCTTTAGAAACTAGGCTGCCACTTTCCTTTTTAGTCCTTGTTAATAAGAGCATAAAGAAAAATTCAGGCTTAATTCTTCTATAGCAGTTTGGTTTCTGCCAGCCTCAAAAACCTCTCTAGGCTGCATTTCTATGTGAAACCAAACTTAGAACAAAACAATCCTTCCAAGCTGTTATCAACACTCTTAGCAGGCTTTTCATATAGGAGAGGAGCAAGCAAAAACTCTTATAGCAGCTAACTTGGCTTCTCTTGCCATTGCACAGTTCAAACACAGGTGACAACAAGCATGAATCAGAGCTTCCTGATCAGGCTTACATTGCAGTAAATTTCCCTTTTAAAACAGACAGGAATTTTCCTCCACACTGTTTCTGCCATATGATCAACTTCCAAGGAGAATTACTTCTTTCAGGGCTAGCTTTTCCTCAAGACCTCCTGTCTAGAGATTGGCATAGAGAGCAATCCATAAAACAATCTTCTTCCCCCAACTCTGACACTGGTTCTCCCATCTGCATGGGTTCTGACTCACCGACCTGGTCAGACTGCTCAGCTGACAAACTCTCTGGTGGTCTGAAAGCATCTCCACTTCCTGGTCCCCACCTCTGCTGCCAACCTGTTGCAGGGAATTCGGCTCTCTCAGCTCTGGGTAGCTCAGCTCTTCTCCAAGAATCTACTCCTTCTCTCTGCTTCTGTCTCAGCTGCTCTCCCGGCTGCTCTCCTTCTCGTCTCTCCCTTTCTTGTCTCTCTCCTTCTGCATGATCTAACCCAGGCTTATACCTCCAGGGTCTTAACCCCACCTCTTTATTTCCCAGGTGCTGGTAATCCCCCTGCCTTCTGATATTAGAATAATCAGTGCACTTGTTAAAGTAAGGGCTTTGGTCCTCGTGCTTGCAATCCCTCTTTCTTGCTTTATCAGTCATTGGCTGAAACCTGTTCCAGCTGGGGGTTTTCTGTCTTTGAAACCTGGATGTGGCTTTCTCTCCCTGCACTCCTAGAAGGGGACCCTTAACTAGGGTGAATTCGTTATGCTTCTCACCTCCCCCACTCTCAGGATAGCTGACTTTGCCACACAACTTAATCATGAAATCTGTCAACAGACCGAGAGAACTCTTTAGCATTGTCCAAAAGCTCACTAAGCACTGTACCCACGCAGCACTGTACCCACCATCTTGACCCACAGGAATTTGCGGACTACATGAAATCGAAAAACACCATCCAGACATGCTCCATCACATCACAGACAGATGACCATGAAATGAAAGAACAACATCAAACCTGGGAGGACTTCAGCATACCATCAACACATCAAGTAGAGGACATATTAAACGGACTCAACACAACAACCTCACCGTCAGACCCATGCGCAGTAGTATGGCTCAAAGCAACAAGAAGCCAGCTCTCCCATCACATTCACAAAATCATCAAAGATTCACTCCAACAAGGACACATGCTGCAATCCCTGAAGCACACCATGATATGACTGATATTTAAAAGCAACAATCTAAGCCCTCTGAACCAAAATCATACCGCACCATCTCCAGCCTACCATTCCTTGCGAAAATCGTCGAAAAGACAGTGCAATGGCAATTTCAGGACCATATTAACATGAATGCCCCACTGGACATCCATCAGCATGGCTTTAAACCCCAGCAAGGTGTGGAAACACTACTCACTTCCCTCTCTGACAATCTCCTAAGAGGCACAGATAACATAAAGAACAGATTCCTGCTAGTATTCATGTACATCTCGGCAGCCTTTGACACAGTGTCCCAGGCCAGGTTACTACAACACCTGAAACAGATAGGACTACGCAAGAATATCTTGAAGTGGTTTACTTCCTACTTGAAAGATCGAACACAAGTCAAATGTGCCCAAAAGAAATTATTGCAGTTCCCCGTCACGCAAGAATACTACAAGGCTCAGCTCTGTCATCAATGCTCTTCAATATTTACATCCAACCTATATGCAATATCATCAAACACCACAAACTCCACTATCATCTCTATGCTGACAACATCATGGTGTATGCCCCAATCAGCCTACTAGCACTTAACACCACAACAATGACCAGATGCCTTGAAGACATGAATGCCTGGTTCATAGCCAATAATCTGATGATCAACTATGACAAAACTGAGGCTATGTTCGTCACCAGGAACCCCACCTTCATTCCACCACAAACTATCAATATTCTAGACAAACTCATAGTAGTCAAAGATGAAGTTAAGTACCTGGGCATCACAATGGACAGATCACTGAACCTGAAATCCCACATCACCAAAACTGCAAACAAGGCCTATCAACGTTTGAGGACCATCAGAAAGATCAAGCCAATACTCCGCAAGGTCCACTTCCGCACAGTGTGCCAAGCACTCATCATACCTCTGCTTGATTACGGAAATTCGTTATATCAAGGCCTCCCTCAGCAAACCCTACATCCACTACAAATGGTGCAAAACACTGCAGCACGCATCATTACAGACACTCCAAGAACTGAGCACATCACACCCATCTTACAGCAGCTGCACTGGCTCCCTATGATGGCCAGAGCAAAATTTAAAACAATGCTGATCATCTTTAAAATCGTTCACCATCTTTCGGCAGATGCACTCCAAGATATCATAACAAAGGATATCAGCAATAGACCAAGAAGGACCAATAGTGACAACATGATTGGCACACCTGCAGGATACCACAAGACTAAACAAGCATCTTCAAGAAGAGCTCCTTCACTACTGGCATCCACACTTTGGAACTCCCTCCCAATGAACCTAAAGGCATTAAATGACATCATAGACTTCCACAAGGCCCTTAAAACCCTGCTCTTTACAGAAACCTATGAGTAGACAGTAAACAGTCTCCACCCGAATGGAAATGCAGCTACCCCTGCCAACTCGATACCCACTCATCCCAACTGGACATGCGAGTTCATTGTATAATGTTGTTAAGTACCCTCATGTTAAATATAACCTCCAATTGTGATGTGACCACTTTGATTATAAGATAAGGTGGTATACAAATCTGTCTAAATAAAATAAATAAATAAATAACTGGGTTTAGGATTCTTCCACAGGGGATTATGGTGGGTGGATTTACAGGTCTGCGGGTAGTTTGTATTCTTCTCTAAAGATGTGTGTCTTAAGTTTCTTCCTGAATTCCAGTAGGTCTGATATGCCCCTTAGCATTGGTGGCAGATTATTCCATAAGGAAGGAGCAAATAGTATGAAGGATCTATTGCAGGCTGACTGATTGCTTTTTGTTTTTTTGTCATGGAACAGCAAGTAGGTTGCCCCTCATAGGAGAACTTTCTTTCAATTGAAAGAGGCTCTCTCCCTGAACATTTATGCCATGGAGGTTTTTAAACATCTCAATCATATCACCTCTATCCCGCCTTTCCTCTAAGATGTACATATTAAGATCCTTAAGTCTGTCCTCATATGCTTTATAATGAAGATCACTAACCATTTTAATAGCCACCCTCTGCACCGACTCCATCCTGTTCACATCCTTTTGAAAGTGCGGTCTCCAGAATTGCACACTACAAATGAGGTCGCACCAAAGACTTATACAGACTTATGATGATAAGGTTATGATTGCTTAGCTAATCTTTTAAGGCCATGAAGCAGTTATGTAAGGTGTCAAGGTTTGGAGAGATTATGTTAATTGGGGTGAAAAACATTATATCATCAGCACAGAGTTGATATAGATATTGTGTGCCTTGAAAATATACAAGCAAAAATAGGTCAACTTTAACAGAGTAATAAACTATATGAATGATGGAATACTCTGAACAAAAACATGAAAGTATAATGTATTTTCCAAGACTTATTTCTTCTCGACATTACTGGTATCAAACCTTTTCAGAAACTTTTCACTCATTTTTAGCAACACAGGTCTCAGAACTTCGGGACTAAGACGCTGTTATGCCCTGTGTACATCACCGACCTGGACTTCTGTCTAACCATTTTTCATATTTTTTTTGGAAACGTTTAACAATTAAATAAAACAAAATAGCCGTGCTTAATAGAAAAAATTCTACTGATGCCTTCCAAAGCAGTTTTTTTATATAGCAAAAATTCTTGTACTTAGCTTTTCACCAAAAGCTCTGGAAGTTCAGCCGTGAATTATTCAAACTCCCAACGCTGTCAAGCGCGCTTTACTTAAAGCGTTTCACCCTGGAGGCTTCATCAGGGGAAATTCATAAAAGCACTTTAACAGCCATCTGAACGATATATCTTGTGGGCTTAAAATGAGTGAAAAGTTTCTGAAAAGGTTTGATACCAGTATTGTCGAGAAGAAATAAGTCTTGGAAAATACATTATACTTTCATGTTTTTGTTCAGTGCCTTGAAAATATGACATAGTGGTTGATGTAGATACTGAATAACAGGGCTGATAGGCTGGAATCTTGGGGTACACCTGTATTCTGGGGGAATGGATTGGAAGATTTTTTGCTAATTTGTATTTTTGTTTCCAAGAGAACAGGTATGAGCAGAACCAGTTGAGAGCTGTGTCATGGAGACTGATGGCTTGAAGTTATTGTAGATGTAGATGTTGTGAGATGGAGTTGAATGCGGCAGAGATGTCGAGGAAAGACAAAGCCGGTCTTTGTATGTTGCAGGCAGGGTATTTAGGAGGAATGTTATGAGTGTTTTGACTCCATGGTACTGTCTGAAGCCATTTTGGTTGTGGTCAAGGGGGGCATGCTTGTCAAGATAGTAACATAGTATATGACAGCAGATAAAGACCAGCATGGTCCATCTAGCCTGTCCTCTATAAATTGCCCAAATCAAAAATATCTATGCCCTAAAGAAAGAATAAATCCAAAACCAAAAATAGAGCAAAAACAAGCTGAGCGCTATAAATTGTGTTTTATTGTTGGAAGATTGGTCTTGAGGGACAATCCCCTCTTGTGACCTCTCATCCATTTTACTCAGTGAAAGGTTTGACAAAGTTTGGCTGCCATTCATTACTGCAGTTTTGGAGCATTGAAGCAAGGCGTGCATAACTGACGGCGTCCTAAACGCAGTGCTGTGTTCATTGTTGACACCGCAAACTTTTCACAATCAAGATCTTCTGTTTATGAAGGGTGGAAAAAGAGTTTAGTTTCCCAGATAAGTGCATTAGTGTTTTTGCGCTTCTTGAATTTATGACTGTGGGAAAGTATTGTGGGGAATCACTGCGGTTACATAGTAAACTACTGCGATTTAAAGCAAGGATTTCCTGAGCTGCATATATATACACAGTCACTTTCATAGTTTTTCACTGGATCTTTTTGTGGTCTAATTGTGTGAGGCACATTGATATGTGCTTTTTTCACATGATATGTGCTTTTTTCACATGATTACGAAAAGGGTTTATAAAATTTAAAGCCTTTCCCTGAGTTAAACGGACGAGAGGTCGCGAGAGGGGATTGTCCCTCAAGACCAATCTTCCAACAATAAAACACAATTTATACTGCTCAGCTTGTTTTTGCTCTGTTTTTGTTTTTGCATCTATTTATTTATTTATTTTATTTTATTTATTTATCACTCATTTATATACCGCATCTTCCAGCGATCAGTTGCGGTGTACAATTAACAACAGTTAACAAAGCGAAGTTTGTTTTACATAGAACATCTTAACTTTTACATAGAACATCTTAAATTAAACAAAGCAGAGAGTAATAACTAAGCAGAATATTTCAACTAAAACAGTGTGAGTAACAATTTATCTAAAAAATGTAATGTCTGTACAACGTAAGGCAGTACATAACAGTTGCAACTATATACATGTGGAGGTATTAGGGCATAAGAGAATGGAGCATCATTTCGTCATCTAGCCTGTCCAGCAAGGTGGCAAGAGTAGGTGCACCTGCCACTCTGTGCAGGTCACCCCTCCCCATTCCTTTGTTTAGGGGTGTACCCACTGCTCCATAAAGGTCACCCCTATTTATCTTTATTCAACATTTGATAAACCGCTATTGTAGAAACATTAAGCGGTGTACAATAAAAAGACAGGTTAAGGAGATCACGTGATGCGGTGAGGGAAGCAGACGTGTGCTGCTTGTGCTCCGGTCTCCTTCAGCCAAACCGTGCAATTATTGCCGATCCCAGAGCCGAAAATTAGGCTATAAACGTTATTAACGTGCTTCTATAACCGATCCCTGGCTGAGGTGGTACTGTGAGATCGTGGAAAGGATGGCGGCAGCCGCAAAAACTTCTCGAAGGGAGAAGGACCGTGGTACTCCAGCGCCCAAAATGGCCGACGCCAAGACCATGCCGAAATCGCCGACATCGCCAGCCTTCCTAGAGGAGGTTTCTGCGGCAGTGGCGGAGGCCCTATCTACGCAATTTACAGCGCTCCATGAGAAAATGGATACCTTGCAAGCAGGGCCGGATTTACCTTGAGTGAGGCCCTACGCCAACAAAAATTGTGGGCCCCCAGCAGGGGCGGCCCAAGGGGGGTGCGGGGCCTCATTTGCATAAGGGGCCTCATTTGCATAAATATTTGCATAATATTACCATATACTAATTTTTAGTAAACGTGCCTCTTAATGAGTGTATGGATAAAGAAAGACTAAAAGATTTCTACATTACTATAATCCAGTGCCAACCCATAGCAAACCTGCCATATCCTAACAGCACTACCAGGACTTACAAAGCACCATACTCTACCAATCAAAAGGCAACACTGCAAATATTAAACCAATACATTTCAGAGAACAACAAAACATGACCTACTGGGGAAAGAGAACAAGTGGCAATGTCAAATAGGAATTATATAAACAGAACACCTCAGCTCAGTTACACATGCAGAACATAGACCATCACCAAACAAGTAATCACAATTTAGAAACAGGAAGACAATAATTAAACTGGGAATCCCAAAAGCCAAACTTGGAATGTACAACACTGTAGAAATAAAACTATACATTAATTTGTTCTTGTACTAAACAAAGCGCAGACTTTAATGATGCACATTTACCAGAGCTGACATATTCCAATTAATAAATTCAAAATAAAGAGATATTTTTTCTACCTTTTGTGCATTTTTTTCCAGCTGCAATTGCTCCAGCCACTTTCTTCTGGTTTCTTCGTGTCTTCTGCTAACTCTCCATCGTCTGCTGTCCATTTGTCCTTTCTTCTCTCTTCTAGTTTTTTTCCATTCTCTCTCTACATCTGCTTTAACATACTAATCTTTCTCCTTTTGCTCTTTCCTCATTCCTATTTCATCCACTCAAATTTTACCCCTCCATCCTCAATCCCCACTTACTCTCCCAGTACCCGGCCAATTGTAGATTTTTTATCCCTCCCACACAAAATATTTTTCCCTTCTCCATTTTACTCTTCCAGCCCCATCCCATTCTAATCCTCCCCCAACATCAGCTCCCTTCTAGTTCCAGCCTCACCCAGCATCCATTCCCTTCTAGTCCCTGCATCAGCCCATTTCCAGTCCTAGCCACCCATCAGCCCATTTCCAGTCCTAGCAACCCCCCAACCCAATACCAGTCCTAGCCCCCCCATCAACCCACTTCCAGTCCTAACCCCCCATCACCCCATCACCCCATCACCCCATTTTCAGTTTAAGCCCCCCCTATAACCCATTACCAGTCCTAACCCCCCATCAGCCCAGTTACCACTTACAAAAATGTTTTCTTTCGCGATTTAGTTTGTGAAAACTTTTCAATAATTGTATCAAAAGTCAACGCAGAAGTAACGTCATTTTCAATTGACATGACTGCCAGAGAATTCAGTCTTTTCTGCGTCATCGTAGAACGAAATCTATTTTTTATCAGGGAAAGCTTTGAAAAAGAACGTTCCCCTTCGCAGATAGTCACGGGAAGCGTTGAAAACAAGCGGAGGGCAGTGGAAACATTCGGAAATGTTGAATCCACTACAGGATTTTTTTTCAGCCATTTCAGTAGGTTTTGGGGTTCACGATCCAAATTCAAATCCGCGGCCATTCCAGAAAATGCCACAAATTCCTCTTCACACCCGCTTTCCAGATCACAATTGTATTTTTGCTGCAAATGGATTACATCTTCTCTGAGAGAGCCAACATCATTCTCCTTCAGTGATTTGATGAAAGCAAAGTCTTCAGAAATCTGCTTGTAAGCATTCCGGCGTTGAGATAAACATGCAAGCAGTTTGTCAAGTATGACATATACACTCTCAACACGGAATTTTTGTGCACCTTGTAAAGCAGCATTCGGCTCACCTGCTTCTTCAAAAACCTGGCATCTTTTTGGTCGATTCCGAATGAAACGAGAGGTGTAGTCTTGTTGGATGTCCTCCATGAGCTCTTTTGCTTCTTTCTCCAGGTTGTCGAAGTCATCACGCATTCCAGCAATGAATGTTTCCAAAGAAGTAAACAAAGAAACGCCGACACTGATGTCAATAGACACACTTTGCAAGGCAGTGTTGATTTTTTGACATCGCTGCAAGATCTTGTGCCACAGAACACACATGAATGCGGTTTCCAACAGACACATTTTACCCGCCAAGGCTGCTGCTGCTAAGCGTCGGGCATCACCCTTCTCGTCTTCATTTTCTGCGATACTATTCAGCATAGTATAGATGTTGGCATAGTTGAGATGTAGTGCTTTCACGGACTCTGAATGGCAATGCCAACGGGTAGATGATAAAGTTTTCAAAGTCAGAATTCGTCCATTTTCGTTTGGTGTGAGTCCTGATGTCAATGAACTCCACCGCTTTGTTGAACCAACCGAAAACGCATACAGTTCTTGGACGAGACCAAAAAAGTTAACAGCGTCCAGACAGCAATTTACACTAGCAACTCCAACCAAATTTAATGAATGTGCTGCACAAGGTATGTAGTCAGCCATTGGGTTAATTTCCCTCAGTTTTGCTTGGAGACCGGCGTATTTCCCAGCCATGTTTGCTGCGTTGTCGTAGCTTTGTCCTCGGCAGTTATCCAGAGACAATGACATTTCATTTAGTATATTCAACACATCTTGGTAAAGGCTGTCGGCTTTGTGACTTTCAATTGGAAAGAATTTTAGAAACCGTTCAGTTGTTTCACCAAACTTGTTAACGTAGCGCACAATAAAAGTTAGTTGGTCAATGTGACTAACGTCTGGAGTGGAATCAATACATATGGAATAGTACTTCGCGTCGTGAATTTCATTTAAAATGACAGCCAACACGTCTTGTCCCATTTGCTTGATGAGTTCATCACATACAGTGGAAGACAAATAGCTAATTTTTCCACTTCCTTTATTTCCAAAACGAGATATATGGTCGGCAAGGAAGGGGTCGAATTTGGCTAAAAGTTCCAAAATTCCCAGATAGTTTCCGTTTTGCACAGAACCAAATAATTCGGTATCTCCTCGAAATGCTAGGCTACGTTGAGCAAGGAACTTTATCACTTCAACAACACGCCGAAGAACTGACTGCCAATATATCTTCTCTTCGTTCATCTGTTTCTGAAGCTTTTCGTCGATGCACCCTTTCGCTGAAACACGTGCTAACCAGGAACTGAGTGATGCTCGGTGTTCTGCACTACTTTCGTGAAGCTTGATCACTTTACCGCAGTTGCTCCAATCGTTGAATCCACAGGAGGCAAACTGCGACGTGGACCTTGAAAGCAACTTACAGAAAAAACAGTAAATGTTCCCATTTGATGGCGAATAAAGCAGCCAGTCTCGGTAATACTTCTCATCATTTGCTTTTCGTCCGTAAAGAAATTCCTTCGCAAAACGGCGTGTTCTATTTCCCATAGTTCTTTCTGATGACATGAAACTATCATCGTGATGTTGACATGCAGCTGGACCATTAACAATCCAATAATCGACGTCAGAAGCTGGAAGGAATGTTTTCCAGAGACCCACATCATGAGGTGGTGGTGGTGGAGAACTAGAAATATTCTCCTCAGGTACATCGGGTTGTGGAGTAACATCAGCAGTATCGGAAGTTTGAGGAGTAGTGTCAGTAGTATCCAAAAGTTGTGGAGTAGCCGCGTCATTCACATTCAAAAATTCTGATTCTGAGACAGCTTGAATTTTCGTCGATGGAAGAAGAAAGCTGGTAATCTTGGGAATTTTGGTGGTTGATTCGTTTTCTAGCATTTTCTTTTTTCGTTTAGATGCGCCACTTTCATATTTTTTCATGGCTACTGTAAGGGGGGACTGAGAGAGACTGAGAGCGCTTGAGTTCTACCAGGAAAAACCCCTGCGCTTGTAGCCTGTAGCCTGTAGCCTAAGCACTTAGTAAGCAGTAGCAACCAGTACAGAGAAGCCAGGGGCAATTGGGAAGCCTCAAGGAAACAAACCAATAGCGGACAGGCAAAAAAAAAGCTTTTGATGCATGCAGTTAGAACCTCATGAAGATGAGTGGACGGACCAGTTTTAGGTCAGGTAACCTATATGCAGCCTCAAGTCTATATGCACTAACCTACATGCAGCGCAGCCTGAAGCCTAAGTTAGGTAAGTTATACCAGGAAAAACCCCTGAGCTTGTAGCCTGTAGCCTGTAGCCTAAGCAGTAGCACTAGCAACCCCAGTACAGAGAAGCCAGGGGCAATTGGGAAGCCTCAAGGAAATCAAGGAAAACAAACCAATAGCGGACAGGCAAGGACTACCCCCGGTAATGCTCGCGTGGTTTGCATGTGCCTTGTCCTCGCGATGGGCGTAATGTCAGTGTGTTCGTTCTTAAGCAAGCTGTCAGCTGCTGAGCGCTGCTGCAACTGTGCTCGAGCCCCCGACTGTGCCCGTGCCCCCCCCCGCAGCCCCCCCCGCCCCGCTCCGCTCGAAGCCGAAGACCCATAAGAACGACCGCACCTACCGCTTCCGGACCTGGTGTAGCTGAGCAGGCTGCCGGCATCGTGGAGGCTGAGGCTGAGGCAGGCGGTCGGCGCTGTCACTTTGGAGCGAGGGGAAGGCTGACGCTGGCCGGAAGTGACGTCGACGGCTCAGGAAGTGAAGAGGAGCCGGGTAAGATGGCCGCCGCCATCGGAGGCAGCATAGAAATTGGAGCCCCATGTTCACTGCGGCGGGAGACGGGGGCCTGGGAAGGCGCGTCTCCGGCCGAGCTTGCGACTTCGGCGTTTTCGCTACCACGGAAAAATCTCTGCCGGACTTTAAACTCTCTCTAGAGAGCGAGGGATGGGGACTCTTGTGGGCCCTTGCAAGCTGTGGGCCCTACGCCATGGCGTACATGGCATATGGGTAAATCCGGCCCTGCTTGCAAGAGTCGGTGGGCGCCCTGGGGGGCAGACTCCAGGAAGCGGAGGAACGCATCGGGAGGGCTGAGGATGGCCTGGAGACCTTAACGCAGAGTGTGCAGATTCTGAAAGCCCAAATACAAGCACATGAATTAAAAATGGATGACCTCGAGAACCGATCCAGGCGGAACAACCTGAGAGTGATGGGCATCTCTGAGTCGATAGCGGATAAGGACCTTAAACAACACTTGGAATCTCTGCTCCCCCAGCTATTTGAGGGTATCGAAGATCATGGTAAACTGCTCATTGAGAGAGCGCACCGTGTGGGAGGTAGGCAAGTGCGAGACTCGCGGCCGAGAGTGGTGCTCGCAAAATTTCTGCATTACCCACAGAAGGAGGCTATATTACAAGCTGCTAGGCGGAAGGGCGAGATACTGCATGAAAACCTGAAGCTTCGCTTCGCACAGGATTATTCTGCGGCAGTAAGCCAGCAGCGGAGAGCCTATGCCCCTCTCTGCCAGAAGTTGATCAGCTTACACATTAAATTCTCCGTGCAGTATCCTGCGAAATTGCATGTGTTCCATGAGGGTGCCCGTCGATCCTTTGACTCTGCGGCTGAAGCAGGTCCATACGTTGAGGGCCTTGGGAGAGAGGAGCGATGTACGGCCCTGTTTCGTACAAAAATAGACCACCACCTAATTATTATTATTACCTGAAATGATCAGATCCGAAAAGTCAGTACAGGTGCAATCAGAGTCTCTGTTTATTAGATAACTGATGACCAAATACAGGCAGCGAAGTGGGGAAGAGAGTTCTATCGGGCACTAGGCACCTCAAGAATGCAACTCTCCCCCTTAGAATATAGAAAGCATATTACAATTTATACCTTTTTCTCTTCCGCATTTTTACATACAGTCCAGTCCCCAGAGCTATTCCTTTGTGTTCTCTCCCCATCCCCTACCTTATTTCCTATTATTACCCTTTACTCCCCTTAGTTCCTGTTGCAAAATCCCCCTGGCCCCCCTCTTCCCATACTCACCATGATCCAGCTAATCTGCTTTCTTCAGAGCCGGGCCCAGCATATATGTTGGTAGCTTTGTGGTTTCCTGTGTATGCATATCTTGACACATAGACCTTACAGGCCTATATCTGATATCCCCTTGCAGGTCCTAGTCTAGACTCTCCAGCCCAAACTGGCACCTCACAAGGCTCATGATATCTCCTTATATGGTTCTTTCCGGTGCTGGATCTCTTCTTGCTAAGGCCTGTATTCTTGGCTCACATGTTATAGCAGAATGACTGTGCTTTAACTATTTTGTGAGATTCAGGGCAGCCAGTAAGTGATTATGAATCAGGAACATTATTAATCCTTAGCACTTAAAAATTAAAAGCAAATCTATCATACTAAATCCCAAATGTATCATACTTAACCTCTACCTCTACAAGTACTTAAACCCCTACAACTCCCCCATTTTTTATTTTTATTTTTTTTATTCGGCTGGGGAATGGGAGAAATCCAAGTCTGAATAGTCTGACATGGGGACGGCTGCATAAGAAACATTGACAAGAGTAGGGCTAGTCTGAACAGGCAAAAAAGAGGTAGATACTTTGGAGAGTTGTTTCTTACAGCAGGATATAAAAACAGAAACAAAACAACAGAAGAGTAAAGCAATGATTAAAATAATGCCAACAGAAATCAATAAACCTTTCAAGCCAGAGCCAAGGGAGTGAAACCAGGAGGAGAGAGAGATGAAAACCAATCTCCAATCTGGAGGCCACCCTTAAAATCATCAATATGTAGTTCTGACAAGTGACGCATTTTATCCATAGCATTAAGCACAAACACTGAATGATTCGCTATGACTATACAACAGATAGTGGCATTAATAAAAGAACAAAAGGCCTCATTCAGAAGCAAGGAGCAAATCTAGGGCTTGTCTATTTTGCAGAGTCATTTGTGTATTCTGCTCTAGGGACTCTGACAACTTAGTTATAGAATCAATAACAGCTTTCATTTGAACATACAGTAAGCATTGTAGACGGCAGATAGCCATACCAAGTCCAGCAGTTATGGCAGGGGTCTAGAAAGATATCAAGGAAGTCCAGCATCTAACCTACGTGTAATAGCAATGGAGCAAAAAGTTCAACAGACTGTCCCGATTTCAGTTCAAGGCAGGGGGTGATTGAGAACCTCTTTGGAGATGTGGGTTGTACTGTGAACTCGCAGAAGTAAAACTAATTGTCCATCAGGATGAAGGAAACAGATGGTGTCCCAAGGAGCAGGTTTGGCAGCAATTATCTTGGTCAGCAACAGTTCATACAGGAAGGAAGTAGATCAAACAGAGGTGACCGTTGGAGAAAACTTCAACTCACTGACATGAGTCCAAGTGTCAGTATCATTCAAGTGGGCAGCAAAGGGGGAAGTAACGGTGACAATGGTGAGCTGGATCACATATTCAAAAGTAGCCCTAAAGAGGTAAGCTTAAAGCATGGCTTAGAAAAGAGCAGAAATACAGCCTGATACACTAGCTTCCAGGCATAAAAAGGATTAAGTACAACAGCAGTGAAACTTTGATACATGACAGCATTTAAAACACAATGCAGCAAACACTTGCCATTCTTCAGAGAGAGCGGAAGGAGAGAACACACCATACTGTTTATACCATTATACCATTCTATATAAATTTCAATCAAGCTTGAACCAGTTCAAAAGGTCACACAAAAGTCAGCATTATGTAGTTGCAGTAGGGGTCGCTGTTGTCCACAGGTGTGCTGCATTAGATTTGAAATAACTTCTTATCAGAATGTCTGTTACTCGCTCCACCAATTCAGTTGCCTGAAATTCTACAGGTACAAACAAAAGAGAGAATGCTGTTTCCCCTCCCCCTTTCCTCTTCTTGGATTGCTTTCTGGGATTGCTGCTCGCACACAACAGCTAATCCTGCTTCTAAAACAATTGTTAAAAGTCAAACAAATGGGAGGCAGAAAATATAAATTTAGATTGTTAAACAGTGTCTCAGTCCCACTAACTTAATTGGTGTAGTTTTGAATGGATATATGTGCTCATTCTAAACCGCAACTAAAGACAGAACTCCTGGAACTGAAATTCAAAAGACTTACACAGTAATTCTTACAGTTCGGGGAAGCGAAACTGATACTCTTTTCATGAAAAGACTGGTGGACATCTAGAATGCAAACACTTCCCTTTTTTTAAGTTATTTCAATCACTGAGAGTTACAGCTAACCTCGACCTTGCCACAATATATAAAATCCCTGTTTAACTTTTAATTTTGCTTAATACAATCAGAACAAAATCCAAACATGGTTAACATTTTATTCACTCAGGATTTAAATCATTCTCAAGTTGCAATCTGCTCAGAATACCACATAATCCTGCAGGGATCTTAATCTCTACTTTGAAGGTCAAATGGAAAAAGGAAACAGTTTTTCTTCTGTTGCACCAGTAGCAAAGAATTCTAAGCAGTTCAATTTCAGAGATCATAAAATCTAATTAAGAAAGCGTTGATTGCGTGAGTGTTATACAGAACTTCCAGAAGGGAAACGGCTGCACTGGTAATTTTTGCTTCAAAAGCAAAGTAACTTTTGAATCACACTCTGCAGATATCATAGCTGTTATTGTTCCTCTATTACTAATTTTGTTTCCAGAATATACCACAAAACAATAATCATATATCAAAGCATGGAAGATCTTCCCATTCATTCACAACAATTATAACTATCACACATAGAACAGAATCAGGTCCCTAAGTTTTTCTAAAAACAGTTTTTTTTTTTCCAGTGTCATTTCCGTACCTAGAAAGCTAGCAAGCTAATTACAGAGGAAAAAATACTTCACCGAGTTCTGAACTTCAACTCCTGTCACACTGAATAAATCCTTTATTTAAACAAACAAGAAAGACTGCTCAATCGAGAGTTTCCTCTAGGTAATGCGTCCATCACCAGAAGAAAATCCCCCAGCAGTCCCCCTCCCTCTTTCTAGCTAAAAACAGGCAACCATCTTATCCTGCTGCAGGCAATTAGCTATCTTTCATCAGACGACATATAGGAGCAATTATTCATTAAACACAACCAAGCACTGGCCAGGTACTGGCAATGTTCAAAGAATAAACCTCAAAGTTCAGAACTCCATAATTACAATTGATGTGTATCTTGTTTACATTGTTATGTAACTAGACTGATTCTTTCAATTGATCTAATTGTCACCCTCTCTGGTCTGATCCCAGATAAGGAGATTTCTTCCATTGTTTTCTTTTAGAACAATCTTTTATTCTCCTTCACTGTCCCTCAGCCTATAAATCAGTAAACCTGTTGTTTTCACTGTGTGGGGGTGAAAATAGACAAAAACTTTCTCTATTTCCTTTCCTAATAAGGGATTATCTCTCATCATCCGTTCGACCGGAGTCATTGGGGAAACCTGATTTATCATTATTCCCTGATTGTCATCTTTCTCTCTCCTAAACAGAGACATGATTCCTACGTGCAACCTTTTATTTAAGGGTCTCAATACCCACCCTCTTTATTTACAGAGGAAGGAAGTGCACGAAATGTCCAGGACACCTTTCAAACAAGAATTCGCTTCATTCAAGCCCAGCCAATCTCCTCACGGAGGTATGGAACCGTGAGCAAGAACACACACACGCTTCGTGTCAGACGACACGTACTGTCTCAATCACTTATCATTCAGTCCCAGTTTATAACAGCAAATTATTCTTACACTTTATGCATATAACAACAACAAAAATTAAACAACACATACCAAGCTTGGTTAAAAATATACTCACGACGCCATCATTACAGGCCGCCGTCATCCTAGGGAATCAATCACTCACTTCTTCTCCGGTCTTCACTCAGCACCGGGAACACACCTCCCTCAACCTTTTGAGGGGAATCCAAATCTTTACGTACCTCCCTCTTTTTCTTGAGGGGAATCCAAATCTTTAAATTTATATCTTGGCCATAAAGACCCACCCGTAGGCCAATCCCGGGCGTTGGGCACCAATTTTGTACGGCCCTGTTTCGTACAAAAATAGACCACCACCTAAGTATTATTATTATTATTACCTGAAATGATCAGATCCGAAAAGTCAGTACAGGTGCAATCAGAGTCTCTGTTTATTAGATAACTGATGACCAAATACAGGCAGCGAAGTGGGGAAGAGAGTTCTATCGGGCACTAGGCACCTCAAGAATGCAACTCTCCCCCTTAGAATATAGAAAGCATATTACAATTTATACCTTTTTCTCTTCCGCATTTTTACATACAGTCCAGTCCCCAGAGCTATTCCTTTGTGTTCTCTCCCCATCCCCTACCTTATTTCCTATTATTACCCTTTACTCCCCTTAGTTCCTGTTGCAAAATCCCCCTGGCCCCCCTCTTCCCATACTCACCATGATCCAGCTAATCTGCTTTCTTCAGAGCCGGGCCCAGCATATATGTTGGTAGCTTTGTGGTTTCCTGTGTATGCATATCTTGACACATAGACCTTACAGGCCTATATCTGATATCCCCTTGCAGGTCCTAGTCTAGACTCTCCAGCCCAAACTGGCACCTCACAAGGCTCATGATATCTCCTTATATGGTTCTTTCCGGTGCTGGATCTCTTCTTGCTAAGGCCTGTATTCTTGGCTCACATGTTATAGCAGAATGACTGTGCTTTAACTATTTTGTGAGATTCAGGGCAGCCAGTAAGTGATTATGAATCAGGAACATTATTAATCCTTAGCACTTAAAAATTAAAAGCAAATCTATCATACTAAATCCCAAATGTATCATACTTAACCTCTACCTCTACAAGTACTTAAACCCCTACAGCGACAATCCCCACCCTGAACCTGAGAAGTTATGCCAACTCAAAGTTTTCTCAGTTTCGCCTATGTTGAGAGGTGTATATCCTAATGGTAGAGACATGAGGGGGCCTTGTTTGTTCCGGACCTTTTGAGAATGTGCCCTGGACCGTGTGGCCCTTTCACCGGGTGGCGTATGCGGTGGTGAGTTGGCTTGATGCATGTCCTGGGGAGGCCAACGAAGTGGTGCGTTCCAGGAGCCGGCAGTCCCCAGTTTCTGGCCTGGACTACACCCGACTGAGGAAGGCGATATGTTACAGCTCGGGTGAACAGAGTTAACCCTGGAGCGGACATTTTCCCGCCAGGCCGGCGCACAAAGTATTTTTTTTTTTCTTTTGAATTGCTCTTTAATCAAAGTGTTTGTTGTTTTTGCTGTTCATCTCTGGTATCTGTGCATTGGGTTTTTTGTTCTCCTTCCAATTGTAATTATTTGGGATACAATATGGGGGTCATCGGACCGGGGGTTTGGGGTGGGGGAGGGGGGGCGGGGGTACGCCCCTTCTTTCTGGGCTAGAGCCGGGCCTGTGGTGGATGGAATGCGGTAAGGTTAATACGATGATGGCACTGCTTTGTTATTCTGTCGGGGGTCGTGAGGGGTATAAATCACCCATGGTAGGGCACTTACTCGTCTCTCGTGGTGCCGTACCCTGGGGGATGCAGGGTTTGGGGCCCTAGGGGAGGGGGGTGAGAGCCAGGGGGGATGTAAGCGGGTTGGGCTCCCAGACTACGTATCAGAGGCCTACCCCGCGGGGTAGTCACCATCCATGGATCAGGGGGTTGGGGACCCCCCCCCCCCCCACCGGGGTGATTTCTTTTATTTTTTATATAATTGTAAATTTTCTGTTGCTTTTCTATCTACCTGTGCTTGAAAGTGTGCTGTTTGGGGTAATTGTGTTGCATCCCACACCACTTGGGATGGGCTGCTGGTTAAAGGCTAACAAAAGTGTTTTCACTTGCAGTAGGGGAGAATGAGAGCAATGGTTGAGTGCCTGTGTCTTGGGGCTGGAGGAGACCGCACGCACTCACAGATCTCAGGGAGCGGATTCTATTCTGCCTCGTAGGAGGGGGAATAGAAGATAGGTAGACAGAGGATGGAGGGAGGGGGGGGAGTTGGGGGGGAAGGGGGGGGAAAGGGGGGTTGGGACTCAGGGGCAAAATCACACCCATGACATGGTATACTTCTTTCTGCTGCGATCCAAATATGTCCATAAGGGGGAGCCTCAGGCTGGAGGGGGGGGCGCCCTCGAAGACTTTTGATATGGTCCTGATGCGATATTGTGCATGTATTCAATGCCCCTTAAGATAATTTCCTGGAATGTTTGCGGCCTGGGTAGCCCGATCAAGCGTTCTAAAGTCCTGCAGGCGTTAGCTAGGCAGAAGGTGGACATTGCTATGCTCCAGGAAACCCACCAGACTGCCGAGGAACATCGTAAGCTGTGCCGGGAGTGGGTGGGGCAGGTATGGGGCTCCCCAGCTTGTGGGAAGAAGGGGGGAGTAGTACTATTGATACACAAGCGAATTAGGCTGGAAGTTGAGCGAGAACTGGGGGACTCATCAGATAGATTTATTATTGTGCAGGGGATTTTGGAGGGGCAACCTGTTATTTTGGGAAATCTATATTGCCCGAATGTTTTGGACCCGAACTTTTATTCCCGTCTTGCTTCTAAGGTAGAGACACTGCCGGAGCTCCCCTTAATTCTGGGAGGGGACTTTAATGGTGTTATGGACGTGGCGCTAGACACGTCCAGGGGGGGGGGCCTAGGAATAGAATGCACTCAGCACGTGCACTGCTACGACTCAGTTCCAGGTTGGGCCTGGTGGACCCCTGGAGATTATTACATCCCGTGGAAAAGGACTACACACATCAATCTCGGGCACATGGCTCAAGTGCGCGTATAGACTATGGGGCTTGTTTACAAAGCTGCGGTAGCGGTTCGCGATCATTATCGGAGCCGCGACCCCATTGATTTCAATGGGGCCGCGGCTCCGATAACGACCGCGAACCGCTACCGCGGCTTTGTAAACAAGCCCCTATTTGTTGATTTCTACGGGATTGTTTGCGAAAGTCCAGGATGCGCAGATAAGGCCCATAGAGATATCGGACCACGCGCTTATTTGGCTAGAGGTTCACTGGAACGGGACTGCCCCTCGGTCATCTTGCTGGCGGTTCCCCCTTGAGCTTTATAGGGACATGCAATTCTGGTCATTCCTTCAGCAGCGATGGCGGGAATTTGAGGCCGATAATAGTATGTATACACCAGGAAGACCCCGAGTTGGTCTGGGAAATGGCGAAAGTTGTTTTGCGAGGGGATATTATTGGCTTTCTTGCTCGGAAACTGAAATTGCTGGCGGACCGTACAATTTGCTTAGAAAAACTGGCTACGAAGCTGAGACGTCAATGGGCCCACAATCCTTCGCCGGGGCTTAAACAGCGGGTGTGGGAGAGTCAAACGGAACTTAATGAACTCTTACACCAACGGGCCAAGAAGTCAGTGCTGTATTACCGATATCAGCTTTACCGTCATGGAGACCGACCGGGGAAATTGTTGGCTCGGTGTCTACGAGGTTCTCGGAGCTCGAAGTTTGTGCCAGCGCTCAGGGACGATCAAGGGAGGCTTCACCGGGAGAGCCCCGAGATAGCGCGCATCTTCCGTTCTTTTTTTCAGCAATTGTATACAGCGGAGTCACCCTCCATCCGCCGGATGACAGACTATGTTGGGAATCTCGATTTGCCTCAACTGTCGGAGGAGCAAAAGGCGCAGCTGGACCTGCCAATAACAGTGGCAGAGATGCAAGCGGCTATATTAAAGGCTAGTTGCAACAAATCACCCGGGTCGGATGGGCTCGGTGCTGAATTTTATAAGATTCTCAACGAGCTGCTTTCCCCAACATTAGTAGCGGTACATAACCTGCGAGTGCAGCAGGGGTACTTTCGCTGGGGAAACAAACATGCCCACATTGTTCTCATTCCGAAACCAGCTAAAGACCCCCTACAGGCAGCATCCTATCGCCCTATCTCGTTCCTTAATTTTGATCTTAAGTTAATGGCTAAAATTTTGGCTGACCACCTTGAGGGATGTCTGGGTCAGCTAGCCACGAATCTCAAGTAGGGTTTATTAAAGACCGCTATGCCGTCCGGAACTTGCGCAAAATCCTTACATCCCTAGAATGGGTCCAGCATAAACGTCTGCCGTCTTTATTGATTAGCTTTGATGCGGAAAAAGCTTTTGATAGGGTTGACTGGCAGTATCTGATGTATCTTCTCCCGCGTTATGGCATAGGGCCCGTGTTTTGTAAAATGATTGCATGTTTATATGCGGATCCAACAGCTGCGATCATGTGTAATGGGGTGCTGTCCGAGGCCTTTTCGCTGCAACGTGGGACACGCCAGGGGTGTCCTTTATCCCCATTACTTTTTGTCTTGTCGTTAGACCCCCTCTTGCGGAAGGTGGAGGGGTCTCGAGAGATACGTGGGGTACGTATCAGAGCTTCCGACTTTAAGATCTCCGCCTTTGCGGATGACCTCTTGGTTCATTTGCTGTCTCCTGAGGTATCGCTGCCTGGGTTATTACGGGAGTTCCAGATCTTTGGGCAGTTCGCGGGCCTTCGTATCAATGAGGACAAGTCCGAAGCCTTGGATGTTTCTGGACAGCTGCGGGGTGGCTGGCCGGGGGTATTCCCCTTAAAATGGGCGGGAAATCAATTTGTGTACCTGGGGATAATACTGCCAAGTCGGCTTTCACTACTATACGGGAGTAACCTGCATCGGATGATGACCAAAGTGAGTGCCCAGCTGCAAGCTTGGCAGGCCCTTCCATTATCTCTGTCCGGGAGAATAGCGGTGATTAAAATGGTAATCTTGCCACGCTTATTGTATTGGATGCAGATTCTCCCGGTTTGGCTGCTACGACGGGATATATGGCGTTTTGAGGCGGAATTTCGGGGGTTCCTGTGGCGTGGTGTGAAAACGCGTATCCCTTATGGTCGTTTGGTGGGGAGCGGGAAACGCGGAGGCTGGGGGCTTCCAGATCTGGGCGCCTACGCCTTGGCCTGCCAGGTCCGTCATTTGGGGGACTGGCTGGGTGTCACAGAGCTTTATACGCCCAGGGCGTTGGAGGAGGCCTATGTGGCTCCCCACTCCCTCCAGGCCATACTGCATTTGGAAAAGCTACCACTACCACCTCACCTAGCGACAAGTGTCTTATTGACGCCAGTGAGGCGGGCATGGAGGCAGCTTAATCTCTATTGGGGGCGCAATTGGCAGGTGTCGAGTTGGCTGCCGCTGCAGGGTAATGTTTGTTTTACTCCGGGTACCGAAGGTATCTTGTTTCGAACATGGGAAGACAGGGGCATACGAAACTTGGGACATGTGGTTGATTCTGCTGGGAAATCCAAATCTTTCCAGCTCCTCTGTCATGAGTATGATTTGGGGCCGAGGCATGTGTTCGTATATCTGCAGATTGCCCACTATGTAGGCTCTCTTCCGGGGCGGAACTACACGCAGATCGATCTGCACAGATCTTGGAGTTTTTTGACCTGGGGGGGGAGGGGAAGCCTTCGGTACGGGTCTTTAGGGCCAGGCTGGAGCAGTATTGGAGTTGTTCGGATTTCTGTAGTGTTGAACAGGCATGGGGGCGGAGATGGGCCGGGAGATTCCCCCGGGAACCGTTCTTGAAGCCCTTCGCAGAATTGGGACCCTGGCTGAAGGTGTCCGCTGGAGAGAAATGCAAGCTAAATGTATAACAAGGGTTCATTTCTCCCCAAGAAGAGCCCTTCAATGTCGCTTGACTTTGGATGGGAGTTGTCCACGATGTGTGGAACCTCAAGCAACTTTATTGCACATGTGGTGGGGCTGTCGGTTGATTCGACTGTATTGGAGGCGCATTTGTGCTTTCATGACGAGGCTTTTGGGACAGCAGGTATATTTGGATGCAGCCCTAGTCACGTTAGATTTATTGAGTCATGCTTCCCCGAAGGGGAAATGGGGACGAGGATTAGTGCGGAAGGCATGTCTGGTGGGTAAGGGACCCCTCCTACGTCGGTGGCGGGAGAGCAGCCCCCCCCCCTCCTTTTGGGAGTGGCGAAATTCCTTTCATCAACTGATGCTCCTGGAGCGTAGGGGCGCTAAGGACAATGCTAAGCTATGGTCTGCCTTCATTTTGCTTTGGGACCCGTATATCTGCCAGTTGAGCCCCCGGTGCCGCAACGTAGTCCTTCAATTGGGCAACTAATCAGTAGCCTTCACTGCGAGTCGGTCCCAGTGGCGGGTTCGTCTAGTCCTATCAGTGGGATCGGAATGTAACATGGTCATGGGTGTGATGGAGGGGGTGGGTAGAGGGGGGAGGGGGATAGAGGAAGAGGGGGGAGGTCATATGAAAAATGTAACGCCATCACGGTTCCCTCCTGGGGATCAGTTAACCCCAGGAGGAGTATGTTGATTGTTCTATTCTTTCTGTTTGTAATGGTGGCTTAAATAAACTTTAAAAAAAAAAAAGACAGGTTAAGCACTGCAAACCAAGAAAAGGAACGCCAAAAATAAACAGGAAAGGAGGAAACAGGATATTTATTTATTTATTTATTTATTTAACATCTCTTATATACCGCACTATTGTCATCAGCGCGGTTTACATGGAACAAATATATACATACAGAGAACTGTAATGCATTTTACAAATAACAGGGGTTTTTGAACTTGGGATTAAAGGTAAACTATATAGACTAAGTAACTATTTACAGAAAACTCTATTCACATTAGTCATAGAATAGAGACACCGCACACTATTACCAAATCATAATAAAAGACACAGCCCAACTGGGCAACGCAAACTGTAGACAAAGGGAAGGCAGATAGCAGAGATAGCAGAGACAGTTAAGTTTATTTTGATTTTATCCTGTTGCTATAAAGGGATCCACTGTGTCTATCCCATGCTATTTTGAATTCTGACACTGTATTTTGCCCCCACCACTTCCATCAAGGGGGGGGGGGCATTCCAAGCATCCACCACCCTTTCAGTGAAAGGTATTTCCTGGCATTGCCTATCTGATCCTGAAGTTGTCTTAGGATGAGTTTCTCTGTTATTTTAATAATAAGCAGGAGACTGGATGTTGGCCTGTATGATTTAGGTGAGGTTGGATCCAATTTTGTGCTTTTGAGAAGGGGGTGAATTGAAGATTGTTTCATCGTTGTGAGCATAATGCCTAGTGACAGTAAAGTATGTACTATGCTCATTAGGTACTTACTCAAGTGTGACCTGGTCATTTTTACCCAGGTGACTGGGCATGGGTCTAGAATGGATGTTGTGGTGTTAAGGTTTTGTATTGTGTGCTCTATGTTTTCTACTAATGGAAGTTCAAATCGAGACCATATGATTTCAGAGTTGGGTGAGTTTGAGGTCTGATCCATTGGGAGTATTTTTAGTTGTTTGGAGATTAAATATGAGGCAAAGGTTTTGGGGGGATATCTTCTTTTGAGAGTTATCCTTGTCGGGTTCTCTGGTGAGTGTCTTCACTATTGAGAACAGTTCTCTTGGTTTATTAATTGCAGCGTTCACTATGTTGGTATGGTATTCCCATTTTCTGTTTACGGTTTCTCTATTGTAAATTTTAAGTTGATGAATGCATGAATTCTGGAGTGAGGGGTTTCTAGGGTTCCTTCATTTCCTTTTGAGGCAACGTAGGTTGTTTTTGTGCTTTGTAGGGATATAGAGAACCATGGGGCATTGCTGCGGTGTTTTGCTACTATTTTCCTTGGGGGAACGAGTGCTGCTGAGGATAATGTATCATTCCAGATTGCTATCATCTTATCTAGGTCTGAATTTGTTGACATAATGAGATCTAATTGCGGGGTGACTGTCTCAGTGAATTGTTCATTGTTCTGGAACCTCTGGGTTGCAGGTAGAGTGTCTCTTTGTTTCACTTCTTGGGATGTGTTATGAATGGAGAACAGGATGTTGCATGGTCTGACCAAGGGACCAGGAGTTCTCCATGGACCAGCAGGATTGCGTCAGCCACACTTGGTGACGTCCTCCGGGTGGAGCTGTGCATACGGAAGTGCTCTCTAGAGGTCAGAAAGGTGAGCCCTTCCTGGGCCCACCTTAGGTAGCCCATCCTACCGGTCCGCCCCCTGGTCCGACCAGTTTTCGTTCTTCTGCCTTGCCAGCAAGACGGACCCTGCTCTGCTCTCATTTTGTTTATTTCTTTGTTTTAATTTTTTTGCTAGACAATGCCTAAATACTATGCTAAAAAGTGCCCTCACTGTGGCAACAAGAACCATACCTCTCACGGATGCTCCCACTGTGGAAAAATGAAGAAAGGCTACCATGGGGTGTGCTCAGCCTCCACGCCTCATGCTGACCCTCCGCCAGCCCAGGATGTGCCTGAACGGGCCTCCATCCTCAGCCGAGCCTCCACTGCTGCCGACTGGACTCCCTCCCGGCGGGACGCACCGTATGGGGCCTATGTTCCCAGCCCGGTGCACAGTAAGGACTCTGCTGCTACTCCCGGATCAAGCGCCGCCACCCGCGGTCCCACGGAGGTAAGCTCTGCTGCTACTATATCTCCAGCTGTTTTTTTGGACGCTCTGGGGCTCGCGGATAAAGTCTTCTACACACGGCAGCCCTCTGCACCTCCAGTCCATGCTGCCCAAGATGGCGCCCTCCTGCAGTCCTCCCAGCCTCGGCCGGGGTCCTCCAACTCCGCCCACCCCAGGGGCGGGGCCTCAACACCAGGAAACACTGTGCAGTGCTCTGTCCCTCCGTGCCTCGGAGAAGCCAGTTTTCAACATGCCCCCTCCACCACGGCTTTGACCCTGCTCCAACTCAGCAGCCCGGCCAGCCTGATCGCTGCAGGAATCGAATCCAGAGAGCCTCGCAGCAGCGCATCGCATGGCTCTGGGAACCCTCTGCACAGCAATGTCCTCGGGAGATCTGCAGAGGCTATTAACCCCTCAAGCGCCAGTGCTCGGTTCAACAGTGCCAGCAGCCACATCAGGAGCACCTTGGGGCATAGATCTTCCCACCGCAGGAAGCGGACCAGGCACAGTGGGCGCAGCAGTAGCAGTGACTCTGGCCACGGAGCCCAGCCGTCAAAACGCCGCAGGCACACCAAGTACCACCGCCACCACTCCCAACGCCACAAAAACCGCCGGGGTGATTCTCACAGTGACAGCAGCGGACATCGGAGCACTCCCAGACGCAGCAGATCCAGCCACAGTACATCCTCTGCTATCCTCAACTTGTTAACCCAGCTGGTGAGACAGTCTGCTTCAACGACACCCACGGCACACGTCTCGCTCTCACCCAGCGCAGACCGCACACAGAAATCTCCGGGAGCAGCGCTTACCTCCACCCCGGAGGAGAGGATCAGAGAACCCGCCCGTGGACCCTCACCCGATCCGGTCCACGAGAACCATTCGCCTGACAGCACCGCTGATGACCACGACATCGAAGCAGCAGTGGTGGGTTCGGCTTCCATAGAGCATACGAACTCTGAGAAGACGCAGTCTGCTGAGACAGAGGACCCCCCGCCTCCGGAGGACCTCACCTACCCCAAGTTTTTAGCCAAACTGGCCTCTACCCTCGCTTTGAATGTCACCGATGCCTCAGGGGAGACGGTTCCAGAAATACCTCGCGACGGTTCTGAAATACCTCGCGACACCAAAACCCGCCTTTGCACTGCCAGTGCACCAGGGGCTACTGGACAATCACTCCAAACTGTGGCAGACACCAGCATCTGGTCGACCGTTTCCCAGGCGGCTCGACTACAAGTATCAAGTGAAGCCTGCCCCTGGATTCTCTCAACCCCAGCTTCCACACAACTCCATTGTCGTGTCTTCAGCGCTCAAGCGCACCAAGTCCTCGCGCACTCACGCCAATAGCCCCCCTGGCCGAGACAACAAGCTCCTGGATGACATCGGGAAGAAGGTGTTCCAGGGGGCTATGCTTAGCGCCAAAATCGCAGCTCACCAATTCCAGCAAGTCCTGTTCCTGGACACCTGCATGGCGACCTTGCGAACATCAGCTGCATCCCTTCCCAAGGAATCCCAGGCTCTACTCTCCAGTGCCCTTCTCGATATGTCTGAATGCAGCAAGCACCTGGCAAGCGCAACCTTTGACTCATTCGACATGGCCTCGCGCACTGCCGCTACGGCTATATCTGCGAGGCGCTGGGCATGGCTGAGAGCCTCTGGCCTTCGTGAGGACACGCATGACGGTATAGCCAATGCACCCTGCACAGGGGAATCGCTCTTTGGAGACAAAGTTAAAGACACCGTCAACGATATGAAAGAGCACTGCACCACTCTGCAAACCCTTGCAGAAGATGGCTTTGAGCGCCACAGTGGAGCGCATAAGGGCAACTTCCAGAGACGATCGTACTACTCTTCCAACAAAAAGTACCCCTCCAACAGGAAATGGCAGCCTAACAAATACAGAAACAACTCCTACAGCGTACCCGCTCACCAACGCAACTCCCAGAGGGACCGCAAACAAAAGAAGAACAACCCACCCCCTGCGAAGAGTGGGCCATCCTTTTGACGCCTATCCTCCGGCGGTCACCTGGATCGGGGGTCGCCTGACTCACTTCCTAAACGAGTGGCAAAGCATCTCCTCCGACTCCTGGGTTCTCGAAATCATTCGAGAAAGTTACCGGATACGTTTCAGCTCAACACCTCGCCAAAGTACCCATCCCATCAGCGCTACACCACCGCATCTGCGCCTAGCCATGGCCACCGAACTGATGCACCTGCTGTCCTCCGGTGCTATAGAGCAGGTACCATCGGACCAGATAAACTCTGGCTTTTACTCCAGGTACTTCCTCATCCCCAAACGGACAGGCGGGGTCCGTCCCATCCTCGACCTCCGCAAGCTCAACAAGTTCATCGTCAAAGAAAAGTTCAGGATGTACTCCTCAACTCCATCCTGCCCCTGATTCAACCCGGCGACTGGATGGCATCCCTGGACCTACAGGATGCCTACACCCACATCCGCATCCACAAGTCGCACAGGCAGTACCTTCGCTTCAATGTACTGGGCCAACATTACCAGTACAAAGTCCTTCCCTTCGGCCTCTCGCCAGCTCCACGAGTATTCACGAAGTGTGTGGCGGTACCCGCAGCGCACCTCCGCAAACGGAATGTATTCATCTTTCCCTACCTGGACGACTGCCTCCTCACAGCCCCATCAGCACCGGAGCTTCAAGAAGCCCTGAGTATAACCGAGTCCCTGATCTCTTCCCTGGGGTTCGTGATCAACTACAGCAAGTCGCACCGCATCCCCTCACAGAGGTTGGAGTTCATCGGAGCAGAGATCAACACCCAGCTCTCGAAGGCATTCCTTCCCCAATTCAGGCTTGTGGCTCTGACCTCACTCGCGGCCAGCCTGGCTTCTGCGGAGACCTCCTCGGCGAAGTCCACCCTACGCCTTCTGGGCCACATGTCCGCCACCACGTCTGTTATCCACATCGCCAGGTTGTGGATGTGGCCACTACAGTGCCATCTACGCACCCACTGGAACCAACACTTGCAACCCCTCTCCACCTGCATCCCCATGACCGCCAGAATCAAGACTCAGCTGCACTGGTGGACTGTTCCGGAGAACCTCTCGGGGGGAAAGGACATGCATCCACCCGAGCACCAACTGACCTTAACTACGGACGCATCCAACTTGGGCTGGGGTGCTCACATTCTGCAATTCAGCACACAAGGGGCCTGGTCATCGCAGGAGACACTCCTGCACATCAACCTCCTGGAGCTAAGGGCCATCAAGTATGCCCTCCAAGCATTCTTAGTGCACGTACAGAACAAGTCCGTCCTCATCCAGACAGACAACCAAGTGGCCATGTTCTACATCAACAAGCAGGGGGGCACAGCTTCTCGCTCCCTCTGCAAGGAAGCTTTACAGATCTGGTCCCTGGCCCTGACACACGGGTGCAATCTCCGTGCCTCTTATCTACCGGGCGATCAGAATACCTTAGCCGACAAGCTCAGCAGGCAGCTGCAGCCGCATGAGTGGACACTCCTCCCGGAAGTCACCGACAGTCTCTTCCATCATTGGGGGCGCCCGAGCATCGATCTGTTCGCCACGGAGCAGAACACAAAATGCCCCCTCTTTTGCTCCAGGCACCCGTCCAGCAAGCGAATGGCAGCGGATGCATTCGACGTGTACTGGGGGGAGTGGTCTCTGGTGTATGCCTTTCCCACGACACCTCTCATTCTGGCGACACTCCAGCAGCTGGCTCGCGACAAGGCTCGAGCCATCCTAGTGGCACCCTACTGGCCCCGACAGATGTGGTTTGCACTCCTACAACGCCTAGCACAAGTGGAACCCATACGCCTGCCACTCAGGCCAGACCTACTCACGCAGGACGGGGGCAAAACGATGCACCCAAACCTCAAAGCCCTAGCGCTCACTGCCTGGAGGTTGAGCGGATGAGCCTCTCTTCACTCATGCTCCCGTCAGAGGTGCAGGATGTGGTTCTAGCGGCCAGGAGGCCCTCCACCAGGAAGTCCTACGGCCTCAAGTGGAAGAGATTCAGCATCTGGTGTGCAGCACAAGGCCTGCAGCCCACCACTTGCCCACTTCCCGAGGTCCTGCAGTACCTGACTTCGCTATCTAACCTTTGCCCTAAGACTCAATCCATCAGAGTGCACCTCTCTGCGATTGCAGCTTTCCATGCTCAGCCCAAAGGGGCTACCTCCATTGCAGCACTACCCTTGACAAATCGCTTTATGAAGGGCCTGACAAATCTAAAACCCCCGCTCAGGCGTCCCATTCCAGCTTGGGACCTCAACACTGTACTCCTTTGCCTGACCAAGGAACCCTTCGAGCCACTGCAGTCGGCCGAAATGAAGTATGTCTCATGGAAAACCCTGTTTCTCGTGGCCATTACATCTGCCTGAAGAATCAGCGAGCTACAGGCATTGATGTCCCATCCCCCCTACACACAATTGCACCAGGATAGAGCATCCCTGAGGACCAACCCCAAGTTCGTGCCCAAGGTGGCCTCTGCCTTCCACGTGAACCAATCCATTGAGCTTCCGGCTTTCTTCCCAGAACCTCACGCCTCCGAAGAAGAAAGCCGCCTGCACACGCTTGATTGTCTGCGAGCCCTCCGGGTATACCTGCTCCGCACGGAACCTGTTCGCAAAGGCGAACAACTGTTCGTATCCTTCGACCCCAGCAGGCCTGTCAACAAGAGAACCCTTTTGCACTGGATCGCCTCATGTGTCTCCCATTGCCTCGATCCCACAGGCACACAGAACCTGCCAAGAGTGGGCCCTCACAAGCTCAGAGCTATGGCCACCCCAATAGCCAACCTTCGTTCTGTTCCTCTGCTGGACGTCTGCAGAGCGGCCACCTGGACCTCTCCGCACACGTTCCAAAAGCACTACTGCCTCGACCTCAAGGCTCAGGAGGACTGCGCCCTAGGAACTGCCGTCCGCTCCACGGCAATGGACACAAGAGAAGCTGCCTAGGCCCTGTATCAGTCCCTTGTTTTTGCCTATTGCACAACCGCTGTATTGCACTAGTTATTGCACTAATTATTGCACTGTTGCACAGTTCTTGCACTAATTGCACATTGTTTTAACGTTGCTGTTGGTTATCGCATTTTTGCACCTGTTGTTCTTATGTTATTGCACAGTTCTGATGCTGTTACTCCTCACGTATGTTACTGCAATAAAGTCATTGCACTAAGCTCTACGCCTAATCCTCAATGTGCTACTAGGCTCCTCCTCCTCCACCTCAGCATACCTGCAGCTAGGGAGGCACCAAGTGTGGCTGACGCAATCCTGCTGGTCCATGGAGAAAACGAGGTTACTTACCTGTAACGGGAGTTCTCCGTGGACAGCAGGATAAGTCAGCCACACAATCCCGCCCACCTCCCCTGGAGGTGGTCAACCTGCCGAATCCGCTCCCTGTCCGGGAACTGGCTAGCTGGGAACACACTGGCCGGACCAGGGGGCGGACCGATAGGATGGGCTACCTAAGGTGGGCCCAGGAAGGGCTCACCTTTCTGAGCTCTAGAGAGCACTTCCGTATGCACGGCTCCGCCCGGAGGACGTCACCAAGTGTGGCTGACTTATCCTGCTGTCCACGGAGAACTCCCGTTACAGGTAAGTAACCTCGTTGATTGCGTGTTGAGAATGTCAGGGGCTTTAAAGAAGATCTGAAGGTGTGAATATTAAGTCAAGTGTATTGCCTTTCTTGTGGGCTGGCTCAGTGATGATTTGAGTGTATCGGAGAGTGTTCATGGCATTCAGGAAGGCCTCTGATTGTGATTTGGAGGCAGATGTTATGTTGAGATCTCCTAGGATTATTGGGGGTAGGTGGTTCTGTTGAGGGTACAGGCCATTTTTAGTAAGTTAGTGTGGTCTGCAGGGTCTCCATGAGTGCTCAGTATGCTAGACATATGGCAGTGTGTCTGCTTGTTATGGAAAGGGTGTTCATTTCGTTTGTGGAGCTAGAGTTTGAGACGCAAAATCTCAGGTTATCTTTGGCAATTATGCATACACCTCCACCTCTGCTAGTAGTTCTGTTTGCGCTGAAAATTGTGTGTGAAGGGGGACATATTTGGTTCAGTAGAACTGAGTCAATGTCACAGAACCAAGTTATGTTCCTCTATGAAGTCAGCCAGGGTTTGAATTTTATTTTTTAGAAGAGCAGGCATTGATGAGGGTGCATCGTATAGGGAGCGTGAGTTGTTTAGGTGATGTGGACTTTTTGCATTGTTTGCTTGTAGTGGTAAGTATCTTAGGGTGCAGTGATGCTTTTGGTATTATGGGAGGGTCTGTATGGTTGGTATAGCATTTATATGGCATCTAAAGCTGTGAATTATAGGTATTTGTTGTTTATATCCTAGTCTGATTGCTGTGGAATGAAAAATCGCCCATGTGAGTATTTGTAGAATGAGAATGGTGGTGGCATACCTGTTTCTTTGTAGTTCCATGATGACTTTGAATGACACTATTATTAGGCTTTGTGGCGGTGTTTCTGCTTGTGAGATTTGTTGTGCCTTTATGTTTCTCAGTCCCATGCATTGATATTGTGGTTGCCCTGAGGTTTTGCAGTTTCTTCCTCAGTCCCCACCTAAGGGCCACGCCCAAGGGCCCTCTGGCAAGGCCCTCAGGCGTGGGCGCGCCTGGAGTCGCTGATGTTTTAAAAGCCCCACATTGTTCTGTAATTGGCCTGATTATCCTTGTGGTGAGGTGCGGGAAGGGGCTTTGCTTCCTGCTTCTCTCCCCGATGCCAATCAAGACTGCCGGTGGAGTCCTGAAGTGCCTGGAGGTGCTGATGTTTTAAAAGTCCATTCTGTCATGTATGAAGATGAAGGGAACCCACTGATCATGTGTTCAGCCAGTGACCATGAGCCATGCTGGAAGAGAAGTGAGGCCAAGGTGCAGACTCTTTGCAGCTGTTGCAGAGCGGTCCTGACTGGGCTTGCTATGGTTCTGGGCTAAAGCGGGTCAGGATGGTTCCAGGAAATGTTTCTGGATCTCACAGACTGCAATTGCCTTTGACCTGGATTCACTTTTAGCTCTTGCCTCTGCTCTGGTGATATCAGATAAGCTTCCAAAACTCTTATGTTTTTTGAGCACCACAGTTTCATACAAAAGTTGTTTGTAAATAGTTATAACTTATGTTCCATGTAAAAGTTGTTCAAGTTGTTCAATTGTTCTCTGTAAACCGCCCTTGATCTCTGGAAGGGGCGGTATAGAAGAAAAAAGCATCACTCTTCTTTGCTCTCTTTCCAAAACTCCTCACTGTTTGGAAAACACAAATGAATATCTGTAGTGAGAGAGAGTCACTTTCTCCTGCCAGGATTCTGTGGTCATAATGCCTCATTATGACATCAGCAGCTTTCACTCTCCTCTATGTTACATGGAGATTCATTGTAGACTGCAGCATAAAATGTATCCAAATGAGATTTTGTATATGAACTCTGGAGATACCTCCTTCTTCAGATTCCACCAACAAGGAAGGAAAACATTTCCTTAACTCATCAGACACTGAAAAGCATATTCACTAATCTATCTATCTATCTATCTATCTATCTATCTATATATCTATATATCTATATATATATATATAGGCACTGGTTGTTATATTCTTCTTCTTCCCTTTCCTCATCCCTCTGGACTTCTTTGACTAGAAATAGCACTAGGAAGCAAAGAGGGAAGACACAAGCCACTGCATTTTTGTTGAAATAAGTCAGCTATCCAGTGTAGAGCCATAAGGCCAGAAACAGACTGAGATTTCACACAAATCAGCTGCCGAACTACATCAAATAATCTCCCATAGCCTTAAAATTGCAGTACGCAGCTTATGTGTCAAATTATCTCATTTCCTCTGAGAAATACAGGCATTGCACTCCCTTATATACAACAAATAAGCATTTCTGGTGACTACAGAAAGGGCTAATAGAATTGCTGTTGGTTTTTCACGAATCAGGGAGAATACTAAGGAGTTCTACTACACCGCCGGCTTTTTGCACTCCTTATGAACTATGTAAACTGCCATGCAGTCAATTATTTGTTTGAATAATGATATACCAGATGTTCTGAAATAAATAAATAATACTCCATATCACACAGGGAATGGAGGAGAAGCCTAATAATGGTAAGTTAGATGCAGGGCACTGATAAGGCAAGAAGAATTTGAAAAGAAGCTTGCTGTGGATGCAAAAACTCATAATAAAACTTTTTCAAGTACATTTGTAGCAAAATACACAAGAGAGAGTTAGTTTCACTATTAGATGATAGAGGGGTGAAGGAGAACTAAGGGAGGACAAGGCCATAGCGGAGAGAATGAATGAATTCTTTGCTTCGGTCTTTACTGAAGATGATGTAGGGAAGTTACCCATGCAGAAATGAAATTTTAGGTGATATATCAGAGGAATTTAAACAAATCTTGATAAACCTGGAAGAAGTAATACAGCAATTTGTTAAACTAAAGAGCAGAAATTATCTGCATTCCAGGTATTTCCCTGTCCCCAGAGGGCTCACAATCTAAGGTTGCACCTGAGGCAATGGAGGGTTAAGTGACTTGCCCAAAGCCACAAGGAGAATCAGTGGGATTTGAGTACTGGTCTTCCTGATCCCACATTGCTGCCCTAACCACTAGGCTACTCCTCCATTACATACTTCATTGCCAGAGGATGTAGTAAAAGCTGTTAGTGTTGCTGGGTTTAAAAGAAGCTTCGGGGCCTCTCAGTTTTTCTTTGTACTTTTTTAATTAGGCATAACTCCTTCTTGAAGTGGTCTACTATTTGGTGGTTTTCTTTAAATTTGTTTTTTCTTGTATTTATTATGTGCTTGTAACATGATTGCTTTCTTTGTAATATGTATAAAAGTCTTATAAATAAAAAATTTAAAAAAAAAAAAAAAAAAAAAAAAAAAAAAGAAGCTTGGACAAGTTCCTGGAGGAAAAGTCCAGAAACCATTATTAAAGTGGACTGGAGAAATCCATTGTTTACCCCTGGGACAAGCAGTTGATGTTGTTAAGTGCCATTGGGTCGGTGTTAACTCACAGTGACCCTCTGGATAGTTGTCCTAAACTGTGTTCGGTCTTCAGTCCGGTGGATCATTGTTGATAGAGCGGCCTCCATAGCTGCTAATAGCCGTCTGAGATGAGACTCTACGCATTTGTCAGCATTTTGTTTTTCTTGCTTCCACATTGTGGAATTCTGTTCCTCTTTATATACATTAGGATACCACTCTGAAGTGGTTTAGAAAGATTCTATTGCTGGAGTGCGCTACATAGTTGTTTTTTTTAATTTAAATTATTTTTATTTTATTTTTGTATCTCATGTACTTTGATGTAAAATTGTGTTTTTTGTACTGTAAACTACTTTGTTGTTTCTGTCGCGTACATCGCTTAGCGAGGCCCCGGTCCACTGAGTCTGAGTCCTCCTGAAAAGTAAGTGAAGGAAAAGACAAGACAAGACATACAATTTCCAGGCAGTTTACCTGTGTTTATTTTTCTGCTAGCAGAAGACCAGTCACTTAGTCACAGCAAACTGGTGGAAAATACAAGCCTTACATGTCATTTTTATATGCATTCTTCTAACATAGCTCTAGCATAAAAACCCACGTATTCCCCCTACCTTTCTTACATAGCCCACCCATGTATTCTCCCCCCTCCCTCTTGTTCCCTTACATGAGCATCTAAAAAGCAAGGTTATTGGTAATAGTTAAGCAGGCATATGAGGGCAAAGATAGTTCAGCAAGATAGCGATCAGGCCTAATTGTTTAAAAGGTGTTAAAAGATTATGTCCATTTCTGACTTCTACCTATGTCCGACAGGAGAGGGATCAAAAGGTTCCTATTTACATGAAGCCTTTAGTGGAAAAACACCTTTTGCAGAAACCTACGTGTCTGGGTAAATATGGGCTTCTGATTGGTTACACGAGGGGTGGCTGTGGTTTGCAGCCCCTCTATGGTTAGGCTCCATTTCCTCTCGAAAAGGTCAACCAGCTGCAGTTTGCAAGACATAATTGTGTTTTGTTTTTCTCTCTGTTGCTTTGTCTCCCCGTATCTGAAACTAAGGGGCATGTTTACTAAAATCCGCAAAATAGCGCGCCGCAAAATAGCGCACGGCAACGCGGCACTGAAACGCGCAGAAACGCGTTTAAACGCCCCGCACACGTGCGTGTCACCCCCGCACAGGTACGCGGCTCACTAACGGGCCCCGTACAAGTGCGGGCCCGCAAATGTCCGATAGAGGCGTGGAACGGCGAAAGGAGGGCGGAGGAAGGCTCCGGAGGGGCGGAGGGACGGGGTCAATGGGTGGAGAGTGGGAGGGGAGAGGCTCCCCGCACAGTATCGGGCCCGAATTTGCATGTAAAAACTACCGCGAGTGAAACACTCGCGGTAGAAAGCATTTAAAGGGAAGAGAAACCATTTCCGTCAGCAATGTACAGGAAAACCGGGGAAACCAGCAAAACGTGAGCAGTGTGATATATGTGCACAGCACAACAGTGAAAATAAAAATAGAAAATGACCACAACAGAACTATTAAAAATAGTAATTCAGCTGGGGAACAGTTATAGTGATGGGCAAATACAGAAATCACACCCAGCAAAGCTCCAGAAAAAAGAAATGAATTTTGGAAGGGTCTACTGAGAGGAGACTCTTCCAAAAAACATTTCCACGTTTTGGAGCTTTCCTGGGAGTGTTTGCTATGGTTGCCCATTAATATCACTGTTGCCCAGCGTGGTGATATTTTGTCCCACATTTCCCGTGGTCATTTCCGGGGTTTATGTGCACGTTTGTCACCAGACAGGGTGCATATGCCCACAGTAGAATTGCGTAGAGCAGGGTTTGTGACTCCATCCTGCCAGGCTTACTACCTCCAGGGGGTGAACTGTCTCTGTGGCCATAGTGTGATGCAGCAGACAGAGTCAGTACCTCTAGGACCAGAGGGTCAGAGGTTCAAAACCCAGCTGGGGCACTTGCCAGCCCAGACCCTATATTTTACCCACCACTAAACACAGATAGCGCAGACACCCCTGTATTGCAGGGGACATAGGCATGGGGAAAACACCCACATTTTACCCAACAACGCACACACACCACAACAATGGGCATTACCCACAGCCAAGTACCCCAAATGCAGTCCCGTACTGCCACATTCCAATCAGGTCATCTGCTTTTTATGGGAGAAGCTCATGCCAGCATGATGGCGGACGAGTACATGTGGTGCAGGGGGCAGTGGCTGCTAGCGACAGAGGACAGCGGCCTCCGTCCACTGCAACAGACTGCAACAGACAGGCCCTGCTAGATCCACAGTCATGGACATTCCATGGAAGCCACCCAATCTGTGGCTACACTGTGGTGCAGTGCACACAGACACTGTATACAAGAGCAGAAGGTCACAGGTTCAAAGCCCAATCTTTTTTTCCCCCAATTAAACAGTGATAGTAAGGGCACACCTTTCCTGGCGAGGACATATGCAATGGCAATACGTCTATCTTTACCCCACTGAGCACAGACACCAGGAACAGGGCCAGTACCCAGAGCAGAATCACACAAATGCCGTCCTGGTGGGGCACACACCAGTCAGGTTCCATGATGGCACTCATACAAATGCCTGTGCTGTATATCTATGCACCACACCCATGGTATGTAGATGTAGCTCATGCATATCCATGAGGGACAGCAGGAAAACCAGAACAGTGTGATGCAAACCTGGACTGGAGTTGGGAATCTGTGCCGTAAAGCAGCAGCCATCAAGGGCAGACACACCCACACCCACACCCACAGGCCTCATTGGCCAATGTCTCCTGGAGAGGCAGACCATTGGACCCTGCATGCATCTCCCAAAACTAGCAATTGCATAACCTACCAATGTCACCCTACACCTGAGGTATACGATGCACAGCTCTGAGACGTTTGCTAGTTCCGCACATACTGCTAGTTGACCCCATCCGAACAATCTGTTAGGTGTTTGCGGTGCGTGCTCCAGGCCTGGCCTCTGACGGTGTTTACCACCCTGGGAAGTGGCCACCAGCTGTACTGCCTACCATATCCATGCCTTGCCGTGCTCAGGACCGGTTTTGGTGGGCAAGGCTGATTACCTCCTCAATAGTAGCACCATGATGGCATAGGTGTGGAAGTGGGTGTCTGTCTATACAGTGGGTGTTGGCTGCAAGCCCCTTCCACAGCCCACACTGCCAGCACTGTTGCCAGTATTGGCCAATGTGCATAATGAGGTGCAAGGTACCATGGGTATAGCCAGGACAGGGTGGCCTGGCCAGGATGCATCTGCACCGGGCATAGGGCACTGGCAGGGACACTGTAGTGTCCGACCACCACCTACACAGACAGGGTGGCCAAAGCATGTCCCTCTGGGAGATCACGCTCACCCTGACTGTGTAGTGACCACAGCATGGCTAGGTACCCCCCATAGTGCTATACAATCTCTCTCTCATGTGATGGGTATGGGTATCTATTTGGGGCCCAGTCACTGAGTTATCTGCTTGCTGTGTATGCTGGCAGCCCAGGTCTGGGTGCATGTGTCTCCACTAGGAACATGCACTATGGACCAGCCAGCAGACTGTTTGTAGCTGGTATGTGTCTTGCTGGAATGGCTTGCTGCAGGGGAATACCTGGTGGTGGGGTGTAACCTACCATAACCTGGTCATATGTTTGTCTGCTATTGTGTTATGGCTGTGTATGGGGGGGGGGGGGGGTGTTCCTCAGCAGGACTGGGGTTGAATGTTGCCCTCTACTGCCACTTTGCAGGGAGGTAGAGTGTGGATCTCTTGATGGGGGACCATGTTTGCCTGGGGGGGGGGGTGGCGGCACAGGCAGCTGTGCCTGACTGGGATATCCATGGTGTTTGTGCAGAAACTAGCTATCTTACACATTAACACTGCTTTGGAACTCCCACTTGGCCTCCATCAGCCATGGAAGGTGTTGTGGACCTGGTCCTGGGTGCCTCATTGCACACTCAGGGTGAGCCCAGAACCCGCACGATGTAACGGTGTGTGTAGCTACTTTGTGCCAGTAAAACACCCGGTCAGTGCCCCCTACCAGGCCGAGTTACTGTGTGGGTGCACCCGGTCACGCCCCCCAACAGGGCCGAGGTGCTGTGGGTGTGCATTCCCCATCTTGTGTCCATCTGTGGACAGCTAATTTGCATGTGCAGTGCATCATAGGTATGTGTGGCCTAACCCTATCCTGTTTACACTGGCAGACTGTCTGTGAGGTGACGTGCAGGCTATCTGCAGCCAGCCAGGGGCTTCCTTACAGCTATGGAGCTGTAGCCCAATGGTTACGTCACTGCCTGTGCAGCCAGAGGTCATGGGTTCAAACCCACAGTGGGGTTCTGTGAGACAGGTGTTTAAAGCATTTTTACAATTTACTGTACATATGTTGATGCCAGCAATGACACCCTCAGTGTACTGTACCCATAAGGTGCCTCTGAGGGTGCTTTATGGGGCGCCCTATAGGGCACTGTATGGTTGCCATCCATATAGGGTGCACCATACATTATCCTGTGTCGCAACATACATGCTGCCCTATAGGGGACATTCTAGGGTGCCTTGGCGGACGGTGCACTGTAACATGTGCCTTATGGGCGGTCCTATATTAATATGCTGTGAGTGTGCGTTTGCTAGTAGTTATCACAAAATAAAATTAAACAGCCTCCTACAGCTCTCCCCAACATAAAACATACTGCCTCAGCTAGCCTTTTCCCTGGGCATTGTGAGGGATTGAACCCGTGGCCCCTGCACCATTGCTCAGTGTCTTGACCATTGTGCTGTGGCTCTGTTTAGGAAGCAGCGCGCAGCCTTGTAGCCATCGGCGCGCCGTCTTGTTGCGCACAAAATTACAATTAACAGCGCGCCGCCTTCTGGCGTGTAACATTAACAGCGCCCAACATGGGCATGCCCCTTAAAATACTGCTTCAGCCAGCTGTCTTCAATGGGCACTGTGGGGAATTGAACCCATAATGCCTGCACATGTGGTCAGTGTCTTAACCATTGTGCTATGGCTCCATTCCTATTATTTGCACATCAGCGCGCCACTTATCCCTCCCACTATTGGGCTGCCCCCTCACACATCAGCGCGCCGCCTTCTGCCCACCGGCTCGCCGCCTTCTGTTGCCCAATTTTATCAGCGCGCCGCCCTCTGCCGCCCAAACTTAACAGCGCGCCGCCATCTGCCGCCCACAATAAACAGTGCGCCGCCTCATGCCGTTTAAAAACATAAGTGCGCCGCCTTCTGCCGCCCATAATCAATATGCCTCCTACACCACTTTTGCCCATAAAAGTTGATGCCTCAGCTGGTCTTTTTTGTTGGGCACAATGGGGGTTTGAACCCCTGGCCCCTGCACCATGGGTCAATGTCTTCACCATTGTACTATGGCTCTGTTGTTTGGTTAAGCAGCAGCGCCCCACTTAGCCTTCCCACGCGCTAATGTGGGACCCGCACATTAGCGCAACGCACACACGTACGGTCCATTTTTTTCCTTTTTTCTGCCTGGCCCGCCCACTCCTTATATGGCACCAGCACACTAACGGGAACCCGCACAGCAACGGTGTTTAGTAAACATGCCCCTAAGTGTTGCCTTTCCTTTATTCCATGTAATGCCTCCTTTTCCCATCTCATTTCCACTAAAGGCAGTATATCAAGTACACAATAAACTAAACTGTGACTGGAGTCTCAGCTTGTTGCTATCCTGAAGATGGGCACCTGCATGAGATTCTGAGAGCACAGGGGTTTCCTTTCTAGTCTTTCAGTTTCTCAGTCTAGATCCCTCCTCTCTTTCCTCTCTCTTGACCCTGAACATTTCCTGTCCCCCTCCCTGCAGCTTCTCTTCTCTGCAAACATCTGCCATTGAGAGAGAAGCAGAGCCTGAAGCCTCATCCCGGGAAAGAAAGAGAGAGAAGGGAGAGCGAATCCTCCTTATCTGAAAGAACGAATCCTTCCCAGAAAAGCAGGAGAGAGAATGGCTGAGGCAGAGTCTGCACAGGTAGGGCAGCTTTCACTCTAGGGCTGTGGAAACTGTGGCCATGAGTAAAAACAAAAAAGCAGTTCAGGCAGGGAGGGTCCAACAGTCTTTATTACACACATACATGCATCATTCACAAGAGGCAGAAACAAAGGCAGGCGGAGCACATGACTCCTGGTCCTGCATCCAGCCACATTCACTGAACACTAGCCAGTATTTCCCAACCAGTGACCTTCGTAAAGGCCCCACTGTCTGATGTTCACTGTCCAGACCAGCACTTGTGTTTCCCTCTCAGCACCTCACAGCAATAACAGACACCAGCAGTAACTCTTAACTGTGCAGGAGCTCCTTTCCGAGCACATGCGTAGTCAGGCATGCCTCTGCTTCCTACCTACAGCACGAGCCCTGGAGTGGGGGAATTAATGGGCTGCATGCAGGGTCTAGATAGCCATTAGCCAGGCTCTGCTTTGTGCAGCACAGACACACTGTTCCCAGCAGCTCCTCCTCTTCCTTTATAGCCTCAGGCTGAGTGGCAAGCGTGAGCACTGAGCCCCAGATGTGACTTGCTCTCAGGCTGGTGTAAGTCTGTGTTAGACTTTTAGCACAGATTCGCTTACTTCCACATTAATGATTTACAACATAGTAAACTAAACACGTGGAAAATCACTAAAGTTAAAAAAATCGATGCTAAAAGTGAAATAAAGTAGAAGATGCATTAAAACAAATCAAAGTTAATTTCTAAACTTAACTTTGCAACAATATTTGACTTCAGAGGGGTCATTGTTATTATTAAAGACATTTCCAGAATAGATTTGAGGTGAGCACTTATCACTTGCTGATGGCAGAGAGGAGATCGGCACAGGGTAATGGGAATTTCCTCTTCCTGTTCATACACATTCTCACTCTCTGTCTTCTGCTTCCCAGCTCAGAGCCTCCTTGCCGCAGGGCACCTGAGAAACTGCCCTGCTTTCTCTTCTCTAATTCTGACCCTGGAAAATCTAGAATCGCTTGACTCTGTACAGCTCCCTAGTTAGACCAGTAGTTAAATAAAAAGAGAAAGAAAAGGAAAATAAAGTGATACCTTTTTATTGGACAAGTACATCTGTTACTTCTAGTGTCCTGAGCTGAAGAAGAAGGTTTGACCTTCAAAACTAGTCCTAAAATGTATAAAGTTAATCCAATAAAAAGGTAGCACTGTATTTTCCTGTTTGTTTGTCTTATTTATCTACGACTAAAATGGACTAACACAGCTATCACACTACTTTATCTCTGATAAAACCAAGAACCAAAATGTGTCATTACAGAAAGGAAGATGCTAGAAGATTTCACACTTGCAGGAAGTTGTCATTGTGTATACACAAGTGTCTTTCTTTGGAGTTAACATTCCTGCTGATGCCAGGGGTCTCCCAAATGTGGGCAGGGAAGATCCTTGTTAATATTTATTCATTTAACATGATTTTTATACCTCCTTCCAATATAATCAAAGCGGTTTACATGAAACTCAACATGTTACAGAGAACTCAGAGTCTTTAGTCTTTAGAGGTGATCATGTCAGGAATCTGTGCTGATATGTTTGAGGTGGTGGGTGCTGAGTGGGTTCTTCTTCTTGTTCCAGGTCCCTGCGACCTTTGAGGACGTTGCTGTCTATTTCTGTGAGGACGAGTGGGAGATGTTAGCAGAATGTCAGAAGGAGCTTTACAAGGAGACCATGAAGGAGAATTATGAAACTCTGACTTCACTGGGTAAAGATTATTTTCTGCTCCATTATTAGAAGTTATATGCTGATATGTTCTGAATGCCTTCTGTATGGGGTAAGTAGATATTTAGCTGGAGTGTTCCCAGTCTGTTATCCATAACTTTCTAGCAGGTATTTGAGAGGGACCAGCAGCTTGTTGCAGGGACATCGGCTTGCTTTCTGATTGTAGGCTCACTCTGCTAATTTTATGTTGTGTAGATGAATTGGATTTGCAGACAGATAAATCTTTCCAGAAGTTCTGTTTGTCCCTTGAGAATCTCACTCTCCCCATTTCTTGCTTTTATCATGTAGTGTTAAGATCAAAGCCAGAATTAAATTATGGGGCAATTTTGAAAACTGCCCGCAATGGTGCAGAGTTCACGGGAACTTTTACTCCTGAGCTTTGCATCAGTTCTTGAATCCAGGTGCGCACAAAGAAGAAAGATTTTGCTTAATTTGGTTTTGTTCTGCTTTTTTTTCATTCATTTTATTTCATGTTGTTTCATTATAGTGCAGATAGTTTGATTTACTGTGCACAAAGGGGGTAATTTTATAAGGGATCGAGGAAAGTTGCATACCATGGGCGCACATAAGTCCCGTTTTTTCAATGGCTTCTATGTGTATATGGGCCGTTACATGTGTACTATAGCTGGTCGCTATTTTATAAGTATACACATAAGGCTGATGGTGCGTATCTTCACTGTGGGCATTCAGATGAATGGAGCTTGGGCGGAATGTAGGCAGAGCACATAGTCACACATATACGCATGTAAAATACGTGCACATATATTAAATATACCTGTAAAATGTGTGTTAACTTAAACACAGCTTATAAAATTATCCTCATAGGGGCTGATATTCAAACCATTATCTGGACGACCAATGGGAGGCCATCCGAGATAAGGGTGCGGAGCGAGATGTTCAGCGGCACTATCTGGATAGTGCCTCTGTCTCCACAGACTGTCCTGACACTGTCCGATTAGTGCAGGGACGGTCTGTGGGAAGAGCAAGGGTGATGCTGGTGCTCTCTGAATAAGTGCTGGCACCTGTGATTTTCATCCGGCACTTATTTGGATAACTGAGGCCTCATGAAAATCTCACTCTCCGGATAAGTGCCGGCAGCACTTAATTCAGTGGCAACTCTTATCCAAATATTGCTGTCAAATATCCCACTGTACACAAAGAAAGAAAGAAACCCACTGTACACAAAAACCCTAATGAGAGTCAAAATATTCCATAAGAGCAGAAAACTCCTTCTGCTTGGGGGCTCTCGGATCCAATGTCTTCTCCTGTATGTATTAACACTAGCAATATTTCCTCATCCATTCAGAATGAACGTCAGGCTGTTCAAATTCACTTCGTGATGTGATTCTTTTTGGTTTGGAATAGGCTCTTTATGTGAGAAACCTTCTCTTATATCCAAGATTGAGCGGGAGGAAGATCCGTGTGTCAGGGACCAGCAGGACCCTAGAGACAGAAGACTGAAAAGCTTCTGGAGAGGTGAGTGACAGCTCAGGGACAGGAGAGGACTCCTGGACAGTCTAGGGGCTCCACTTTATCTGTATGGGGGGGGAGGGGGAGGAAGAGGCTGCATTCCCATGACATTAGAGAAGCTGTGAGTGAGTTTTGTAGCAGAAATCTAGAAATATATAATGATGTTTCAGTTAAGTAATATACTAACACAGTAATACAGTAAATGATGGCAGAAAAAGACCAGCATGGTCCATAATGCTCTGCCCAGTAAGGTAGCTATATTATATGTTATACCCACTGCTCAGTGGAGGTTACCCTTCTATGTCTTTGTTTAGGGTTGTTCCTGCTGGTCTGTGCAGGCTATTCTCCTCAATGCCCTTGGTTAGGGTTGTACCGACCAATCTGTGCAGGTTATTTTTATTTATTTATTTAAAAATTTCTGTACCACTTTTTCCAAAGGATCAAGCACTGTTTACAATTAACAACAGTGTGAATAGTACAACATGAATAGGTACATATTTGGTTACATGGAACTATGTAGACTATACTGTATACAGTACAATAGAACAGAATACATTGAACTGGAAACATGATACAATGTTAAACTTTATAAAATGGAAGAGAATATAATGAACTAAAATCATAGGGATGGGATAGTTGAACTCTCTGACTGGCGAGATCTCAACAAAAACAGTTTACTGCTATTTGTGGAAGCGGAGTTAAAATGCACTAATGGGTTGTGTCTGGTGTATTGTAATCTGCTTGGGTACCAAAGTGAATTGTAAAAAGGTGTGTTTTGAGTTTTTTACGAAATGTGTATAGGTCATTTATTTCTCTGAGGTTGTTTGGGAGATCATTCCAGATGATGGGTGCAATGTGGGAGAAAGCCTTGTTGCTTGTTAACTTTCTGGATTTCCTGAATTCCATTAGTATAACGAGTTTATTTTTGTTCCTGTTCCGTTGATTTTGATTGGGGGTTTCCTTTGAGATTAGTGTGGAAAAGAACGAAGGGGCAATGTTATTGATTAGTTTGAAGGTTGATACATGAATTTTGTAGATTATATGGCTTTGTTTGGGTAGCCAGTGGAGGGTGGACAGTATGGGAGTGATGTGTTCCAGTGTATTGACATTCATGGTTATTCTAGCTACCACATTTTGGGCTAGTTGTAGTCTTCTTAGGTTCTGTTTTGTAATGCCCTGTAGAGTAATATTGACAAAGTCAAAATGAGGTGTAATAATTGCCTGAATAACAGATTGAAAGTCATGTTGGTGGAGCAGTGGACGGAGCTGTTTTACAAGTTTAATCTTGTAAAATATCTTTTTAGTTGTGTGCTTTATATGAGATGCCATAGTGAGGGTATGGTCAATAATGACTCCTATGTATTTCACCTCATTTTTGACTGCAATGTTGATATCCTGGAGCCTAATCAATGATAGAGGGGCGAAGCTCTGGTTTCTGATGACATACATTGCTTCTGTTTTAGAAAAATTAATATGAAGGTTGTGGTTCTTGAGCCATTGTAATATTTCAGAGAAGCAATCAGAGAGTAATTGGGTTGGCAGATTCAAAATGCTAAAAGGTAGGTATAACATTATATCGCCCGCGTAAATGTGATAGCTGACGTGGAAATGTTTGAAGATGGAACAGAAGGGCTGAAGATAAATATTAAAAAGGAGGGCTGAGAGGGCAGAGCCCTGGGGGAGACCTTGTTTGTATGGTATTGACATTTGCTGATCAATTTTTACTGCTTGTGTTCTGTCAGATAGGTAAGAGGAAACCATTTTAAGACTGTTTCATTCATCCCTATCTGGTGGAGTCTGGTTAGCATTTATTGGTGATTTACACTGTCAAAGACTGCGGAAATGTCCAGAAATATGAGGAGAAAGGCTTGCTTAGAATCATCGATTCCATGTGTAAGTATGTCGATGAGCACTGTGAGTAGCGTTTCAACTCCATGATAAGGGCGGAAACCATATTGTTGATCATCCAGTGGGGCAGGGGAGTCAATGTGGTCCTGGAGTTGGATTTTGACTATTTTTTTCTATTAGTTTTATTTATTTATTTATTTATTTTCATTTCTTATATACCTCACTATTTGCGATCAGCGCGGTTCACATAAAACAAACAGTATCTGACAATAAACAAAAGTCAGGTCATTACATTGAACAGGAACAAGTAACTTGGATAACCAGGAAAACTATATACATATGCGTAGTGTTGAATAGGTAACTATATACATGTCATATGGAGTTATTGGGTACTGATCATAATTGGGTACTGATCATAATTTTGCCATGAATGGGAGGCTTGATATGGATCTGTAGGAAGTGGGGGAGTTTTTGTCAGAGGCATTGTTTTTCAGAATTGGGCGGATTTGTGCGTATTTAAGGCAGGGTGGTGAATACCCATTATTTAGAGAGAGATTAATAATGGGAAGGATGAAGGATGATAGTTCAGGTAAGGATGCTTTTATCCAGTTAACTGGACAGGGGTCGAGGTATGAAGTGGTGGTGTTTAATTTGGCAATGATGTTTTTGAGTGTGTCTTTTGAAGTATGCTAAAAGTTGGACCAAGGGATTTGAAAAGGAGGGTGGCCGTCAATATAGTTCATAATGAGGGGGGCGCTTGTGAGTCCAGCAAGATGGCTGCAAAACTGTGAGGCTCCTCAGCCTCATTTTCCATGTTCCCTTTACCTGATTGATGGTTTGCATTGATCAAGCTCAAAATGCTGCTTATATCATCGCTGAAATAGTGGACTGACTGGAGGTAGCTGAATCCATCCTCCTCCGTATAGATGAGGCTAAAATTTGAGTTCTACCCCTCGGGTGCCTGGTGAAAATGTGCGGGTCTCAGAGCAGCAAAAGGTACCAGTAAAGCTAAACTATAACCTGCTTGGCTACAGGATCGAGAACGCCTCCGGCTGGCTAAGTGACATCAGCGTTGCATTCACCTCTCTCCATGTCTATCTATCCCCTAAATCAATGAGCCGATGGGGTGAGTTCTCCTGAGATACTATGTGACTGACAGGGATTGTTGCTGAAACAATTCTAAAGAGGTGGAAGGGACTTACCGATGTGAAATTATGGCTCCGGTGCCCCATAATTAAACCGGGATCCTCCTGATGACTGCTTTGATAAAGTAGGGTACATTTGAAGTATGAGTGGGCCGCCATCACAGTAACTCCTCAGTGGAATGCAGAGTGGAACGCAGGAGGGAGCCCCAGCTTCGGCGGGAAATAATTTGTGTGGCTTCAGGAACGCAGGAGGTGGAAGACGTAATGAGGATTGCTTTGCTGGTTAGCCTGCTGGAACGCAAAGTGAGGCATAATAAGATGGCCACCTGAGCTGGAATGCATCTGTGGAACGCATCACGTGACAGATAAGATGGCCGCCAAAGCTTAAAGAACCCAGCAGAGTAGTAGCAATGTTTTGAACTCCGAAGTTGCGGTGATCGGCAGCGAGATCGACGAAATTCAGCGGATCTGTCTTCAAAGAGCAGGTGGGCGCTGCAATTAAATGCAGTTAACTTTAGAGCTTGTCACAGCAGAGCCTCTTCACAACGTGGATTCTAAATGCTGCTGGATTCTTAGTCCTCCTTTACTTACTCCACTGCCATTTGCCTTAGCGAGGAGCTCCCCCACCTGGCTGTTTTAAGTACTGCAGGCAAAGTTTCTTTTGCTAAAGCTGGTTCACACTGCTACCACTGAAGGAGAAACAGCGAGGAATGCGTGTTTTAGAATTGGAGGGCAACCACCAGAACCCAGTGGCACTGGTGAAATTTGGATGAATTCAGAGTAGGACTTACTTGCACCTTCTCTATATGAGTTCTACCCTCGGCTTCAGTGGGTTTGCGGCTACTGTTTTAAAATATCTTCCCTTATAATGCAGGATCTGATTTGTACTTTATGGTACCTTCTTTTTGGGTTGGCTACACTGGTCCGGTGATGCTGCCTCATCTTGCGTGAAACTCTGGAGGTGCAGAGAAGTCTTGACATCTCCTGGGCAATGGTTGTAAACCTGTAATCACGTATAGGGGGCACATATTCTGTCAGTACGAAAGCTGGGACAGGAAAATTGCAGCCAGGTGATAACAATATGGCCACTCCAAAATCTTATGCAGCATCTCTTTCTAAATTTGTGAGATCCTCAGACTCCTCAAAAATTAATACCTCACCAACATCAGAGGGAGCTACCACCTCTAAGATGAGCCCAGCAGGGCCTCAGGCTCCGGTGTCGAAAGCTGATTTTCTAGAAATTCTGAAGGAGCTTAAGCTCTTCCAGCTGGATTTCACCAAGGCGGTGAGCGATATCTGAGCAGACCTTAAGTCACTTGATGATAGGGTCACACAGAACGAGGTCAATATAGGGGAGCAAATTGACTCAACGGTGGCTTTCCAGTCCAAAATTAAAAAGCTGGACCCACAAAAGATCTGAAGGAGAGAAAAGATGAATTGGAAAACTGCCATAGATGCAATAATATCAGTGTTTGGGCTTGCTGAACAAACTGGAGAACGAGAGAACACCACCGCTTTGATACAAGAATTTTATGCTTATTGTGTACCAAATGCTCCTCACCTTGTACGTCTGGAAAGGGCTCATCGTAGCACTAAGGCTCGAAGATCCCCCATCACACAGCCACGAGCAATAATCACTTGTTTCAGCTTATTTGAAGATAAAGTCACGTTAATGTGAAGTCTACGAGGCAAACGAGTGGTGATCTTTAAAGGCCAGGAGATCCAGATATACCAGGATTTGTCTCAGTATACGCTGGAAAGATGCAGAGGTTTTAAACCCCTAACCCAGGCTCTGCAGAAATGTGCAACTCCTTACCGGTGGGGTTTTCCCTTTGCCTTACTATTCATCTGGAACAATTGCGCTCAAAGAATTTCGGATTTGTCAACAGCGATGGAGTTCTTGGATATGATGCAACATGGGGAAAGGAATCTGCAACCATGGAGTATGAATGGAGATTGGGAGACGTCCTTGCTGAAGAGATGTAAAGTTCCACAGTCTCGAAAGACATCAAGTTCGGATCAAGAATCAGCTTTTCAGAAGGAGATGGACACTTCCACACCCACATGAGTTTTATTGCTGCTAATACCATACTGGGGCCTGTATTTGGGTTACGTTACCTCTTTCAGTAAAGGTCTGAATGTTTACCAGACCTGTACGGAATGGGTAATAGATGCTGTTTGGGGGATATGAGGGACAAGGATCAAGCAGGGAGAGGGGGAGGGCTGGTTCAGCAGGGGTATAAGGAAGGGAGGCAGGGGGGAGGGTGAATTCTAGAGTGTAGAGGTGGTGAATAGAGCAGCATTATATGTAGGAATGTATGTAATCAGCTCAATGGGATAGGGGATGGGAAGGAGGAGAGGGTTTGTTTCATAAACATGCACACCGTGCTCTTTTTGGCAACACCACCAGTGTTGCGTTTTTTGAAATGTTTATCTGTTTGGTTTACATCCTGCATATATAGGAATGTTGGGGGCGTAGAGGTGGAGGGGGAAGAGGGAAGAGGGTGGGGTTTTCTGACCCAAACAATCGACCATTAAACTTGAGGATCGGTGTTGCTTACCTTGTGCAACAGAGCTTGGGGAGGGAAGGATGGTAAATTACGGGGGAGATGTAGGACCATCCTTAGTAGAGAGAGGGTTTTTAAGTGGCTTTATTCAATAATTGGGGATGGTTAAGACAATTTCCTGAAATGTGCATGGGCTAAATAATGCCTGCAAGCGTAGGAGGGTGCTGGATCAATTGTATAGGGAGAAAGCTGAGATAATTTTTCTTCAGGAAACTCATTTTTCTCTGCAGGATAATTTTAATTCTGCCAAAAAACAGGTTTCACAAATTCATCTGGCTAACTTTACCTCGAGAAAGAGAGGGGCGGCTATCTTATTCTATCCTACCTGTCCCTTTCAGCTTATAAATCAATTCATAGACCCAGAGGGTCACATTTTGATTCTAGTGGGCTCTCTTCATCAGGTCACCTTGACATTAGTGAATGTTTATCTTCCCCCTGCGTTGGTAGGGAGCTCACTGTTGGATCTCGCAGATGCCCTTCATCGGATACGACAAATGGAACTACCGGTAGGAGGTGATTTTAACTATGTGAGTTCAGAGCTGGATCGTTCTGGGACTTGGGGTTCAGGGACCAGCTTGAGGAAATTACTGGGAGACTGGGTTTTGAAGTTTGATCTTTGTGATGTTTGGAGACATTTGCATTCTACAGAACGGGACTACACTTTTTATTCTAGGGTTCACAATTGTTACTCCCATATTGACATGTGGTTTTTGTCAAGCTCAGGGATGACATGGCTGACTCGGGCAACCATTAGATCCATGGGCCCATCGGATCACATGCTCATCACAATCAGTATTGCATTGGGCGAAATGGAGTCCCTACTGCATAGGTGGTCACTCCCCCATAGCTTATTGCTCACAGGGGTTTGCTTCGACAGTACAGAAGGGTTGGGAGGAGTTTTTGACGTTTAATGATTCCTCAGACATCTCTTGAGCTCTTCTATGGGAGACAGGGAAGGCGGTCTTACAGGGGCATGTCATTTCATTGTCGTGTGCCTTTAAAAAGAAATTAGAGGCTAGACAGAAGGAACTACGGCGGGAGATCGAAGATTTGGAACATAAACATCGACGAAGCAGGGGTTCTAAGGTTTGGAGAGAGCTGACTTGTTGTAGGGGGGAGTTGGAGGCTCTCGAATCTGAACGGATAGCCTCGCTTCTCCTGAGGACTAGACAGCAGTTTTATGAATAAGGGAATAAGGCAGGGAAGATGATGATGTGGCAATTAAAACGTCAAAGGCAACATCACAAAATAGTTGTGATCAAGTCCCCGCAGGGACAGGTCTTGCTGATTCCAGAGGTATGGCAGCCATTTTTGCGAAGTTCTATGAGCAGTTGTATACTAGTGAGACTTCTGCAACAGTTGGGGACATTTGGGCCTGGTTACAGGAAGCATCCCTCCCACAGCTGTCATCAGAGGGAAGGGATCATTTGGATCATCCCTTTACACTTCAGGAGGTCCGTCACGTAATGAGGAACCTAAAATCTGCAAAGGTGGCTGGACCTGATTTCTTGCTGGCTGAAATATATAAGGCCTAACCGAACTTATTTGCCCTGACCTTGCTGACGGTGTTTAATGAGATTCTCTCTAGGGGAACGCTCCCCGCATCCTTTTATCAGGCGACTATTGTAGTAATCCCCAAAGCAGATAAAGATCCGCTGCAAGGTTCAAACTATTGTCTGATCTCTTTACTGAACCTAGATTATAAAATTTTTACCACGGTGCTAGCTAATCATTTAGCTACGTAATTCTGGACATTGTTCATCCAAATCAAACGGGATTTATAAAAAACAGATATGGATTTGAAAATGTGCGACGGCTAATTAACATGTTGCAGGGATTTCAATCTAAAGTTGGGTCTTATGGAATCCTATTGCTAGATGCTGAGAAAGCTTTTGATAAACTAGAATAGTCATATCTGTTACTGGTCCTCCGGGAATTTGGCTTCAGAGACTCATTTTGTAGGTGGATAACGGCTCTATATGCCAATCTTCAAGCCTCGATATCCATAAATGTTTTTTCTCTTCCCCCTTTTTATTTGGCAGGGGTACTAGACAAGGTTGCCCACTTTCTCCTGTGTTGTTTGCCCTGGCGATGGAGCCCTTAGCAGTTCATATCCGGTTAAGAGCTGAGGAGTTTGGAATACACTTAGGATCTGACTGGCATTCTATTTCGTTGTATGCAGATGACACACTAATATATCTTAATAATCCTTCCTCATCTCTTACGGTAGTGAATATCCTTAATCGTTTCTCGAGCATATCTGGATTTATGGTTAACATGCAGAAGTCGACCTTACTTATTTGTATGTCCTGATCCTCGAGTAAAGTAGTTTCGGGAAGGAGGGGGGGGGGGCATTTCCGGTGGTGGAACAATTCCGATACCTGGGTATTAAATACATAAAGATATATCAAAGTTGTATAATCTGAACTATCTCTCCCTTCTTAAAACACTCAAATGAGATATGGACCACTGGAGGAGTTGTTCGGTCTCCTGGCTAGGGAGGATAAATACTTATAAGATGCTGGTACTACCTAGGCTGCTTTTTCTTTTTATGCAGCTGCCAATTTTCTTACCTAGCACTTTCTTTAAGAGTCTACGGCAGGCCTTCCTATGCTATCTGTGGCAGGGGAACCGCCCATTAATTAGTTGGCAGATCCTTACACTACCAAAATGGTCTGTGGGATTTGGGCTCTCTGATCCAGAGATGTATTATTCCTGCATCTGTCTATGATCCTTGCTGCTTTGGAGAAGACGACGTTACTTACATGTAACGGGAGTTATCCATGGGCAACAGGATAAGTCAGCCACACCTGGTGACATCCTCCGGCGGACCTTTCTGAGCATGTACAGGTAGTCCCCACCTCACCGGCCCACCCCCAGCCTGGCCAGTGTTTTTCCATCTCTGATCCTCTAGGCTGGGGCGTGTGCCGGCGCAGGCCGATATTCTTTAGGGGAGGCGGGTGGGATTGTGTGGCTGACTTATCCTATTGTCCACAGAGAACTCCCGTTACAGGTAAGTAACATCGTCTTCTCCATGGACAAGCAGGATTGCGTCAGCTACACCTGGTGCCTCCCTACCTGCACGGAGCGTGCGCTGAGGTGGAGAAGGAGGCCTGAAGGCAGGAGTGTTAGAATCCACTAGGAGACACGGGCCACTGGAATGATTGGGATTTTTATTCCAAGGTGCATAACTGTTCTAACAGTGCATAATCAGTGTACATACAGTGCAAGTGCGTAAAATGTGTAACAACATAATTGTACAACAAGCAGGGCTACATAATATTGTGCAACAACAGAGGGTAAACATAGAGTAATGTCAACAGCTGTAGCCTTCCTGTCACAAGGCATGAGGGGGAGCAGCATTGGCGCTTTCCAGCGCCACGGTCAGCACCGCTCTGCCAAAGGCACAGTCTTGATGTGGTCTGAAGTCAAGGCAGTAGTGTTTCTGAAAAGTGTGTAGTGAAGACCACATTGCTGCCTTGCAGATGTCCACCAACGGGACTGAGCGTAGGTTAGCCAAGGAGGTGGCCATTAATCTGAGACGGTGCGGGCCCACTGTGGGTGTTTCGTGGGTGCCAGTTGGGTCGAGGCAAAAGGTAATGAAGGCGGAGACCCAGTGGGAGAAAGTCCTTTTTGTGACAGGCCTGCCCAGCCTGTTCGGGTCGAAGGACACAAATAGTTGTTCTGCCTTGTGGATCGGTACTGTCCTGTGGAGGTAGATGCGAAGAGCTCTTACACAGTCCAAGGTATGTAGCCGTTCCTCTTCCACTGAGGAATGGGGCTGGGGAAAGAAGATAGGGAGTTCAATAGTGTGGTTGATGATGTGAAAAGCGGACGATACCTTAGGTACGAACTTGGGGTGAGTGCGCAGGGAGGCGCAGTCGTGGTGAAGCTGAGTATATGGCGGATGGGCCACGAGCGCTTGTAGTTCACCGATCCTTCTTGCAGACATTATGGCTATGAGGAAGAGGGTTTTCCAGGAAGTGAACTTGAGGTCCGCTGTCTGGAGGGGCTCAAAGGGTTCTCTTGTGAGCCACTGGAGAACAAGGTTAAGGCACCATGGTGGTACTGGTGGCTTAATCGGTGGTTTCAGGTTTCAGAGGCCTTTCATAAACCTGGAGACCAGAGGAAGCATAGCAATAGAGTTGTTAGAGGACCCATCTGCTGGATCGTGATGTGCAGCGATGGCAGCGAGGTGGACTCTGATCGACTGGGTCTTGAGTCCGAGCTCAGAGAGCAAGGTGAGGTATTGCAGGACGCTGGGCACCGGGCAAGTGGTCGGGTCCAGGTGGCGAGATGCGCACCAGATGCTGAACCTCTTCCGTTTGAGGCCATCTGACTTTCGTGTAGATGGTTTTCTGGCTGCCAGGACCAAGCCTTGCACTTCAGGCAGCAAGGTTGAGAGGCTCAGCCTTTCAGTCTTAAGCCTGTAAGAGCGAGGGCTCTGAGGTTGGGGTGCTGCGTTGTGCCCTCGTTCTGGGTGATCAAGTCCGGACGTCGAGGGAGCTGTATCGGAGGCCCGCGGGCCAGGCGTAGTAGGAATGTGAACCACATCTGGTGGGGCACTATGATGATGATGTTTGCTTTGTCCTGGATGACCCGTGTAGGGTTGCTGAGATCAGGGAAAAAGGTGGGAAGATGTACAGCAGAGACCACTGCCCCCAGCACATGTTGAATGCATCCGCTGCTATTCTTTGAGTGGATGGGTGCTTGTGCAGAAGAGGGGGCATTTGGCATTCTGTTCTGTGGCAAATATGTCGACCTGAGGCATGCCCCATCATCTGAAGATATTGTCGGTGACCTCGAGGAGCAGGGTCCATCCGTGTGGCTGCAGTTGCCTGCTCAGCCGATCTGCCAGAGTGTTCTGGTCTCCTGGGAGGTAGGACGCTCGCAGTCTACAATTGTTCTTGAGCACTAGGGAACAGATCGTTAATGCCTCCCTGCAGAGGGAGCGTGGCCCTGTCCCTCCTTGTTTGTTTATGTAGAACATCGCTACCTGATTTTCTGTCTGGATTAGGATGGAGGTCCCATACAGCTGTGGTAGGAATGTGCGTAGGGCGTACCTGACTGCGCATAGTTCGAGGAGGTTGATGTGTAACTTTCTCTCTTGCACAGACCAAACCCCTTGAGTGTTGAGCTGAAGGAGATGCGCTCCCCACCCTGTGTTGGAGGCATCCGTGGTGAGCACCGCCTGATGCTTGTGTTGGTGGAGGTCTTTGCCCTCCGAAAGGTTTGTCGGTGAGGTCCACCACTGGAGCTGTTTCCTGATGCAATAGCGGACGGGGACACGTTTGGAGAGTGACTGGGAGTGTTGGTTCCAGTGATGTCGAAGGTGCCACTGGAGGTGGCGCATGTGCATCTTCACCAGGGGGAGGACAGATGTTGTCACCACCATATGGCCCAGGAGGCACTGTAGGGTGCGAGTGGAAGCCTGTTCCCTCATGGACATTGCCTGAGCTAGGGAAATGATGGTAGCCACTCTGCGTGCCAGAAGGTCAGCTCTTTTGGAGCGGGTGTCGATCAATGCCCCTATAAGCTCCAGGTATTGAGAGGGGTGCAGTTGTGATTTTTTGAGGTTGATGACAAATCCCAGGGTGCAATGCAGCAAGTCCTGGAGCTCTGTAGCAGAGGGCGCTGTGAGGAGCCAGTCGTCCAGATAGGGGAAGTCGTTGATCCCTTGTCTGTTGAGGTGCACTGCTGCTACAGCCGCGCACTTTGTGAAGACTCATGGGGCTGGAGAGAGACCAAAGGGGAGCACTCTGTACTGGAAGTGCTGTCCCAGGACGTGGAATTGCAGGTATTTCCTTTGGGATTTGTGGATGGGGACGTGGGTATACGCTTCTCGGGATCCATAGATGCCATCCAGTTGCCGTGTTGTATTAGAGGCAGGATGGAGTTGAGGGAGTACAGCCTGAACTTCTCCTTGGTGATGCATTTGTTGAGTTTGCGAAGGTCTAGGATGGGGCAAACACCGCCTGACATTTTGGGGATGAGGAAGTATCTGGTGTAGAAACCAGTACTTATCTCACTGGGAGATACTTCTTCTATGGCTTGAGAGAATAGGAGGTGGAGGATTTCTCTCACCATGAGCGTTTGCAGGTAGGCTGGTGTGTCGCTGACTGGTTTGGAGTGCTGTAGGGGCATTGTAAGGAAGCGTAGGCAGTATCCCTCTCTGATCTGTAGGACCCACCTGTCAAAGGTGATAGCCTCCCAAATGTCTCTGAACTTCATCAGGCAACCCCCAATTGGGGAAAACGCCCTCATCTTGCTATCAAAAGGATGGTCCAGTTTTGGTTGCTTGGTTGTTGTTGGATTTCTTTTGTTTGCGCTCCCTTTGGTTCTGTCGTTGATGTGAGGGGCCTTGGTAGGTATTGTATTTGTACCTGGGCCCTTGCCACTTTTGCTGCAAGTTATAGGATGTGTACTTGTTATTGGCTGGGTAGTAGGGCTTACGTTGGTAGTTGGCCCTCTGGTAGTTGTTGCTGCTGCGGCATTCAAGGCCATCTTCTGCTAGGGTTTGAAGGGTCATGCAGTGATCCTTCAAATCATTTACTGCGTCTTTCACTTTGTTGCCGAATAGGGATTCCCCAGAACAGGGAGCATCGGCGATCCTGTCGTGTGTATTGTCTCGTAAGCCAGAGGCCCTTAGCCATGCCCATCATCTGGCAAATATGGCTGTCCCCGCAGTTCTGATGGATGTATCGAAGGAATCGAAAGCCGTGCTAGCTAGGTGCTTGTTGCACTCGGCTATATCCGTGATGGTAGCAGATATGGATGTTTGTGTCTCTTTGGGGAGGGATAAGATGGCACTTTTGACCCTGGCCATGAGAGCATCCAGGAAGAGGATATGCTGAAATTGATGAGCCACAATCCTGGCATTGAGCATGGATCCTTGAAAGACTTTCTTGTCAATGTCATCCAGGAGCTAGAGTGTGTGCATGATGACTTTATTCTTTTCATTGTAGATGACACCACAATGGACTGGTGTGGCAGCTGTGGTTTTGTGAATCCGTGCACGGGCTGGACTTGATACTTAGTGTCGAGTCTCCTTGAGAAGGGATGGCCAGAGGCGGGGGTTTGCCAAAGTCACAGTTGATTGTCCTGCAGTTCCTGGTGAATGGGTAGCGTGAACAATGGTTTTGGTGAGTTGAGATATTTCAGTACCTCCTGCTTGGGTTGGCCTGAAGCGTCCAGTTCACCCAGGGCCAACGTGGCCACCACCTTTCTAATAAATTCAGGATAGGTGAGGTCTTCGGTGGGGGGAGGCTGGTTCTCTGTGTCCAGGGAGGGGCCTTCCTCTGAGGGAGGTAGGTCGGCTGAGGCGGAGCCTACGACCGCCTCAATCTCGTGCCCGTTCGCCGTACTGTCTGGGGAGTGTGACTCTGGAGATAGGGATTAAACTACAAATCGTAAAACTTTCTACTCACATTTTTTTGGAGAGTTTAAACATACTCTACTTAAATTCGAATGTGGGTTCTATTTGATATGATTGTAATTTTCTTTAGAGGTCTCAGCTTTTTTTAGCACCAGTTTAAACAAACTGATTCATTTGAACAATGTGCATGAATAACATCAATAACATCAGCCACAACTAATCCTTATTCACTTGTTTATGTTACTTAATTTATTCAACAATCTTCTTGCTTGGCTTTTGTTTGTCTGAGTCTCAACACCATCCTGCGGTACCTCTGCACGTTTCACTATGAGTTTCTTCAGGGGTGCTCAAACTCACTAGATGAACTGTGAAAAATAGAGAAATTTTCTCACCCGAACCTTACATTCTTAATATTTTCCTCTACATTCTCCCTACTTCATTACTTATATTTATGTCTTATCATGGAGATAGGGAGGCAGAGCTTGAGTGCTCATAGGTCTTGCACCCCGAGAGGTCTTGTCTGCTGTGCACTGATGTCTTGCGCCCCAAGAGGTTTGGGCTGCTATGCATAGGAGAGGAATTCACAGTGGCGAGCTTAGCTGTGGTGGGTGGAGGGGCTGCCTGGTCCACCAAACACGCAAGAAGGCTGAGGATGGCAGACGAGTTTGTCCTGCTCCTCTCCCTGCACCTCGAGTTTGTCCTGCTCCTCTCCCTGTGCCTTTTGTGGTTGGCGCGGTGACTGGAGCTAGAGGAGTTTGTCCTACTCCACTCCCTGTGCCTTTTGTGGTTGGAGCGGTGGCAGGAGCTAGAGGAATAGGAATTTGTTTGGCGTTTGTGCCTGGAACTTTCCCTTCTCTTGTTTCCCCGGTGGGGAGTATGGCTGGGGCGGCGTTTACCTTTTCGTTGCCTTGGTCCGATGGTACTGTCATCGGTAGAGTTGTGCCTCCTCCTCTCCCCATGTTCCTGATGTCTTTTGCTGCTGCTTTGGCTGCTGGAGGAGGAATGGTGCTGTGAATGGGCTCAATCGGCACTGCGTGGAGCCCTGCCGAGAGACAGCCATTCTGTGCCGAGGGGGAGGAGGTCCTTGTGATGCCGCTGCAGCGTCGCTGAGGATATGCATCATTGCGGCTGTCTGCGTGATGACGTGTTCATCCCGGGATGCTTTGCTGTGGACCAATCAGGGAAAGCTGGGCAGAGCCAGAAGCCCTGTTGGAGGCACCATGTTTATTGCCATGCTGAGCCCGATCTTGTGAGCTGGGGGCGGCCGAGATCATGGGGCTGCGTTCGGAGGCACCGTGTGTTGCAAGAGAAACCGGAGAAGAAAGGCAGCTTGCTGATGTGGCGGGCTCGGCAGGAGCAGGTGGGTCAGCAGTCTCACGGCCGGGGGTGGAGGCCCTGTCGGGCGCATCCCGTGCCGGGGTTAAACTGTCTGTAGAGCCGGTTCTGGGGCAGAAGAGGCAGCCAGGTATTCTTTAAGCTTATGTCCCCTGTGTTTCCTGGCTCGTGGAGACATCCGGGTGCAATGGAGGCAGTCCTCGATCCTGTAGCGTGCTCCTAAGCATCGAACACGCAAATCGTGTGTGTCGGTGCTGTTCATTTTCCTCTTGCAGTGAGTACATTTCTTAAATCCTGGTTTAGGCATTTGATTGAAGTTTTCTTGTTGGTTTTGTGAAGAAGTAAGCTGGAGAACAGATCCGTCTTGCTGGCAAGGTGGAAGAAAAAAGACTGGCCAGGCTGGGGGCATGCCGGTGAGGTGGGGTCTACCTGTACATGCTCAGAAAGGTCCTTTCTGAGCTCTGGAGAGCACTTCCGTACCTGTGGCGCCGCCTGGAGGACGTCACCAGGTATGGCTGGCACAATCCTGCTTGTCCATGGAAAATTAGCACTAATGCAGAGTGGACTTCCCTATAAAGAGATTGGTTAAAACCGATTCCGTTAGAAGCAGTGCCCTTCCTCAGGGAAGTAGTGGAGGTAGCAAGGGTCCGGGCATATCCGTTTCTTGGTCCTTGCTGGATGGCCTGGCGGTGGATTTGCCGACAGTTCGGATTGCATGCTTCCCACTCTCCTTATTTAATTTTAGGGGTGCTGGGGTTTGTCAGAAGTTTGAAAAAAGGGCTACTTTCAGAACTTCCCCTAACTAGAATTTCCATTTTGTATGAGGGAATACATTCCTTAACTAAGAGGAGTCTGGAGGAAGGTTTAGGTATCCCTCTTTCCCAGTTTCAGTTTTTCCAATTCTACCACTGCTTATACAACCAGTTCCAGAAGTCGGCTGTGGTACGGAGCCTGTCAGACGGCTGCCTAGGGTGAGAACTTACACAATCTTGACGATGCATATATTCATATGATTCTTGCAAGGTATTGTGGGTATTGTAGTTCATTCACTCCCAAACACAGCTGATGACAATAATTTGAGTTGTGAAACCAAGTGGTAAGATCAATAAAATACTTCTTTTATTGATGGGGTTTAATTCACCCAGCACATGTATGCTTGATAGCACTATAAATGAGGTTACTTGCTTGCAGTGTTTAAAATGGATAACAAAAAGTCACAAAGTAAACCAGAAAACAACCTTCAGCTTGTCAGGCAATTAGCTAATGTTTTCTTAGCAAATAATTACCAAATACAAAGGCACAACGAAAAAAATAAACTTTGCTGGTTAGGTTAACTTCTGCTTATTTTCCACGTAGATCTCAGCAGTGATTCTTCCTTGCTCACACACACAATCAGGTGCAGCTTTAATTACTAGCAATTGACCAGCTGTAAGCCTTTAGCTGGCTGGCTGCTACTGTGTGAACCCAAATCCTGCTTTAAGAGCTGTTTGCAGTGGAAATAAAGAACAAAGTTAGGTTTCTTTGTGATGGCTAATGTGTTTGCTCAGAGAAAGCTAGTAATAGCATTTAGATAGAGAACAGTCCATATAAACTGTACTTTCATCTGCTGTATCAATCAGCATAGGGTCATTATCATACATTGGCACAGACGAGTCTTTCATTAAGGCACTATCATGAGAATGCTTATTCCCTTGCTGCCATTCTCTATTATAGATAGGGTCTGGATCAGTGTTCATACCTGAGCCTCTCCTGCTATCATTATTTCTCTCTGTATAGCCTGGCCAATATGTAATCCAATTCTGATGTCCAGCCTTCCAATCTTGATCCCTGGACACTGGATCTTCTCTCACATACCTTCTGGCCTTGGTCTGAAAGTCCCTTCCACATGCAGTCTTCTCTCTTCCAGGTAGCCACTGGTGATTCCTATCTCTGCCAATCCATTCCTCTGGCTGAATCCAGTCCAATGGACTCTGCTGGCATTTGGAATACCTCCCAGTATGGGTACTGCCTTGGAATCTCCCAGACCTTCCAATGGGCTTTCTTCTCTTCCTTCCAGAGAGTTTCCTTCTTTCTCTATCCGCTTGGCTTGGCTTCTGTTTCTCCAGGTGATACTGGTGCTTGAGCTTGTAGCCGTTGCTGTCTCTGTATCTCTTTCTGAAGCTGTTCTTGTAGCTCTCCCTGAAGCTGTTATCTGAAGAATAAGCTCTATTCTTATTCTGTCCTAATGTGTGCTGCTCCCTAACACAGCGCAGCTGTCTTGAATCAGGCCCTGCCCTTTGAGATGAGTGCTTAGGGATTACCTCATAGCTCTCTTGATTGCACACACATTTTCTCACTTCAGCCTCTCTCATGGCTGCTGGAAACCTGGTGCATTCTGGGACTGGTAGTCTTTTATGTGAAAACTCTGTTTTCTCACTTCTACCAGAACTGACAGGTTGCTTGTTCAGAGTCACATCATCTTTTCTATAGCTCCTACCTGAGCTATGATAAGCTTCCTTATCACAAGCCCTAGAAGGTGGGAGCAAGACCTCTTTGAGTCTAGGCGATTACCCGCTTTCATTGCACGACTGTATCAGAATGTTGCTGAGAATTTACCTGTTCTCTCTACTTTGAAGCTGCCGCAGAGGAGATGGGAGGCGACTCTGCCAGGGAAAGAACAAGACTTTTCGTTAGAAGTATATCATTTCTCTCATACCTGTTCGATATCGCTGGGGTTAATACACACTCAGTTGAGAATTCTGTACTGGCTATCAATAACACCGGTATACCTGTATCAGTGGAAGAGAGTTGACAATCCTCTATGTTGGCGGCTGTGTGATGTAATGGGTCTGCGTGTTATTGGTCACTCCAGGCCAGGAAATCCCGAACCCTTCATCTGCGGTGTGCTGCTCCGTCTGGCTGGAATCCAGGGGAATAAACACACACAGACCACACAGAAGGACAGTATGCAAGTTTATTCCAAAGGGTGGAGGGATTGTCGGTACTTTTATACATTATCAGAGACATAGTCATACGTCATCCACCCATCTTCTGGGGGCCCACTATAGTTTATCAGTAACTAATGCAAAAACAAGTCATCCTTGAGTAGAACAATCAGTTTAGCTTACACAGCACATTCCTTTTTCCAACCCACCAGAATGTACAAAGGGCACACACATAGGATTCTGATTTCTATAAGATTCTAATTTCTCTTGTGCAGGCCTCTTGTATATGCACTTAAACTAAGCATTATTATTACAAAGGACATATATATAAGATTCTGATTTCCCTAACAATCCCCCCTTTGGGCCTGCATAGGCCCACTATAAGAACAGCCTAACAATCTACTATAAAATAACTAAACAGACATTATTAATGGAACATCTGTATGCGGCAGCTCAGGTACATCAGCCACCATAAAAGCAGGAGTATAGGAATACATAAAGGTAGTAGAGCTTTGTAGGGCCTTGCGACAACAGCCAAGAACAAATGAATATACAACAAAAAAGAACAAGAATTATAAAACCACTCAATAGGGCAATAAGCAGCCCTTTGAGACCACCCCAAAGAAAAATACATCAGAGAGTAATCATGAGAAACTTCCCTGTAATTGAAGAACAGTATAGGGCAGTATTAGACAGGCTAAAAGCAGAAACAATAAAACAATCTGTAGCATTAAAACTAGAGAAGTTTACAATGAACAAGGGACCTAGTCATATCCCAAAGAGAGGCGAGTAACACCAATGTTATACAAGAAAGTAGAAAAAGAAACATGGGGCTGGGTGCAGTTTAAATTGTCAAGTACAGTAAACTTCTACATTTCACACAGATTAGAAGGTACACTAATGAGACATGTTGAGGGAAAAGCTTCAGTTTGTAGCGAGCTGCGCACACAAAAAAGTAAGACAGTCTGGGCAAGTAGTATTGCCGTATTAACAGTTCCCGAAATGGACTGAAGGAGGCACCACATGAGTGGTAGGAGGAGTCAACACAGTCTTGTGCGTGATGGTCAGGAGGCTGGAACCAAAGATGTCAGTGGAGACGATACACGCTTGATTCTTGACGCATGAATCCACGAAGGCGAGGGGTCACACAGGATGGCTGACCATGTGATAACGATCACTGTAGTTTGGAGGTCCGTAGAGCAGGTCTAAGGTACCGTGCTTATGAGGTGCTTTGACCTATCACCAACCTTGAAGGGATATATTGGTTCGGTACCTCTAGGCCGAAAGCTGCTTTTCTTCAGGAGTCTTCTCCTCTCCTCTCCAATTGCTAGGGCCTTGGCTGCCCCGGCGCCAGCTACTTCTCATCCTGGTCCTGAAGCCTGATCTGTATATGGAGAATGTTTCCAGCGAGGGTAATGGCTTCAGGATCTTTTAGCCGCCACCTTCACTGCAATCGATGTTATCAGAAGAACTTGGAACGGTCCCATACTGGAAAGGGGCTTGTACCATGTGCTGGTGGTATGTCTTTACCAAAATCCAGTCTCCGGATTGAAAGAAAAGAGCTGAGTCATCCAGCAGAAAGGACTGGACGTGCTGAGCATACCTGTGGAGGGAAGAGAGTTGCCTCTGCTGCTAGGAAATACAAGAGATCAAATGTGAGGCTCAGGAGTATAAAAGGTAAGCAGTCTTCCATATAACAGTTCAGAGGGAGAAAAAGTTCAGTCTACTCCCTTAGGGCAATTTGTTTGGTTGTTTGTTTATTGAACAGAGTCAAAGGCAAGACAGTTTAGTGTCTTTACAAAGTTTTTTAAGGTTTCGGAGGTTCCCCCCTTTGTGGATTGCTGCTTGCATACAACAGCCAATCCTAAGCAACTAAATTTAGCTAATACATTTTTGACAAGATGCCCACACTTCCTCAAAATTTTTCACAATTTTAGAATTATACCAATTGGTAAAAATTTGTGTAAGTAACTTTCCTCCTTTAGTTTCATGTGTCGGGCCAGGCAGGGGCGGCCCAAGGGGGGTGCGGGGCCATGTGCGGAGACTCGGTGCGGGGCCTCATTTGCATAAGTGGTCTTATTTGCATAAATATTTGCATAATGCTACCAGACACTAACTTTTAGTAAATATGTCTCTTAATGAGTGTATGGATAAAGAAAGACTAAAAGATTTCTACATTACTATAATCCAACCGCCAGGCACATTAGGAACTACTACAAACGCTGCCCATTTAGAACCCATAGCAAACCCGCCATACCCTGACAGCATTACCAGGACTCACAAAGCACCATACCCTACCTATCAAAAGGCAACACTGCAAATATTAAACCAATACATTTCAGAGAATACTGGGGAAAGAGAACAAGTGGCAATGTCAAATAGGAATTACATAAATAGAATACCTCAGCTCAGTTACACATGCAGAACATAGACCATCACCAAACAAGGAATCACAATTTAGAAACAGGAAGGCAATAATTAAACTGGGAACCCCAAAAGCCAAACTTGGAATGTACAACACCACTGTAGAAATAAAACTATAAATTAATTTCCTCTTGTACCAAACAAAGCGCAGACGTTAATGATGCACATTTCCCAGAGCTTTCATATTCCAGTTAATAAATTCAAAATAAAGAGATATTTCTACCTTTTGTGCATTTTCTTCAGTTGCAATTGCTCCAGCCACTTTCTTCTGGTTTCTTCATGTTTTCTGCTAACTGTCCATCGTCTGCTGTCCATTTGTTCTTTCTTCTCTCTTCTAGTTTTTTTTTCCATTCTCTCTCTCTACATCTGCTTTAACATACTAATCTTTCTCCTTTTGCTCTTTCCTCATTCCTATTTCATCCACACAAATTTTACCTCTCCATCCTCAATCACCACTTACTCTCCCAATACCCGGCCAATTGTAGATTTTTCATCCCTCCCACACAAAATATATTTTTCCCCTCTCCATTTTACTCTCCCAACCCCATCCCATTCTAATCCTCCCCCAACATCAGCTCCCTTCTAGTTCCAGTCTCACCCAGCATCCATTCCCTTCTAGTCCCTGCATCAGCCCATTTCCAGTCCTAGCCCCCCATCAACCCATTTCCAGTCCTAGCCCCCCATCAACCCATTTCCAGTCCTAGCTCCCCCATCCATTTCCAGTCCGAGTCCCTTCATCAGCTCATTTCCAATCCTAGCCCCCATCAGCCCATTTCTAGTCATTTCCTAGCCCCACCATCAGCCCATGTCAAATCCTAGCTCCCCTCCACTCAGCCCAATTCCAGTCCAAGCCCCCCATGAGCCTACTTCCAGTTCTAGCCCCTCCATGAGTCCATTTCAATTCAAACCCCCACCACAGCCCATTTCCAATCTTAGCTCCCCCCAACAGCCCATTTCCAGTCCTATCCTAGCTGCTCCGTCCGCCCATTTTCAGTCCTAGCTCCCTTCCCTCACAGCCCATTTCCATTCCAAGCTCCCTCCCCATCAGCTATTTGCAGTTCAAGCCTCCCCTTCCACTCAGCCCATTTCCAGTCATAGCAACCCCCCAACCCATTACCAGTCCTAGCCCCCCATCAACCCACTTCCAGTCCTAACCCCCATCACCCCATTTTCAGTTTAAGCCCCCCAATAACCCATTACCAGTCCTAACCCCCCATCAGCCCACTTCCAGTCTTAACCCCATCAGCCCATTTCCAGTCAGCCCCCCATAGCTCATTGCCAGTCCTAACCCCCCCATCAGCGCACAGCCCATTACCAGTCCTAACCACATCAGCCCACCTCAAGTCCTAACCCCTCCCCATCAGCCCATTTCCTGTCCTAGCCCCCCGTAGCCCATTATCAGTCCTAACCCCCCCATAGCCCATTAGCAGTCCTAACCCCCATCACCTCATTTCCAGACAGCCCCCATCAGCCCACAGCCCATTACCAGTCTTAACCCCCCCCCCATAGCCCATTAGCAGTCCTAACCCCCATCACCTCATTTCCAGACAGCCCCCATCATACCACAGCCCATTACCAGTCTTAACCCCCCCCATAGCCCATTACCAGTCCTAACCCCCCCCACAGCCCACAGCCCATTACCAGTCCTAGCCCCCCCATAGCCCATTATCAGTCCTAACCGCCCCATAGCCCATTACCAGTCCTAACCCCCCCATCGCCCCATTTCCAGACAGCCCCCAGCCCCTTGCCAGTCTTAACCCCCCCCCTTGCCAGTCCTTGCCGCTTAACCCCCCCCTTGCCAGTCTTAACCCCCCCTTGCCAGTCTTAACACCCCCCCCTTTGCCAATCTTAACCCCCCTTGCCAATCTTAACACCACCCCCTTTGCCAATCTTAACACCCCCCCTTTGCCAGTCTTAACCCCCCCTTGTCAATCTTAACACCCCCCCTTTGCCAGTCTTAACCCCCCCTTGCCAGTCTTAAACCCCCCCCCTTTGCCAATCAACCCCCCCTTTGCCAATCTTTACCCCCCTTGCCATTCTTAACACCCCCCCTTTGCCAGTCTTAACCCCCCCCTTGCCTGTCTTAACACCCCCCCTTTGCCAGTCTTAACACCCCCCCCTTTGCCAATCTTAACCCCCCCCCGGGCTTATGGCACAATTAAAAAACAAACTGGCTCTGGCTGCTGCCGCTACCACCGCGGCAGCGGCAGAATGGAGTGTCCTGCGGGGCCTCCTCTTTTCCTTCAGCCCCTCTGCAAAGGCTTTGAGATTCGCGAAGGGAGAGCGTCTCCCTCGCGTCTCTGTGAAGCCCGCAGGGGCTAATGGGAAATTTCCCATCAGCCCCTCGCGTCTGAAGGGGCAGATGGGAAATTTCCCATTAGCCCCTGCGGACTTCACAGAGACGCGAGGGAGACGCTCTCCCTTCGCGAATCTCAAAGCCTTTGCAGAGGGGCTGAAGGCTTCACAGAGACGCGAGGGAGACGCTCTCCCTTCGCGAATCTCAAAGCCTTTGCAGAGGGGCTGAAGGAGAAGAGGAGGCCCCGCGGGACACTCCATTCTGCCGCTGCCGCGGTGGTAGCAGCAGCGGTAGCAGCCAGAGCCAGGTTTTTTTTTTTAAAGTCATTTAAAAAAAAAGCAGAATGTTCTTTGCGCGGGGCCCCCTGAAACGCGGGGCCCTGTGCAAAAAACATTCTTGCTCAATGGACGGGCCGGCCCTGGGGCCGGGACACATAGAGGCAAAAAGGGATAAAAACATCTGAAAAGCACCACGTGGCCAGTGTGGGTCTCCCCAAAGCTCATTAGGATGAAAAGTGCACTCAGCCTATCTCCAAGTATCTATTTCCAATTATTGGGTATATCTCTGGGCTAGATGACTTTCAAAATTGGAGTTAATGGGGATGGCATAATCAAATATTGTTCATTGTCAGTTTTCTTTCTAGGTGGATACATCGGATACATCATTTCACACTTCAATTTACCCCCACCATTTTATAATGTTAATCTGAGTTCTCTTTTCCAACATGAATATTCCATCACACTCCTCTCAACACCACTTTTTTTTCCACTTACATCATTCCATCAAACTACATGCTAGGTCCTTCTGTCTTTTTTATACCATACTAGTGTATCCTTATTTGGTAAGGCTGCTAAGCACATCAAACAATTGTTAGAAACTTAGTATTTTTGTAAACAAAGGTATATATAAAATATAAATGTAGATCCTTTTCAATAAGCATAACAATATGAGTAAACAATGCTCATTCTAATTAGCAACTGCCTAAACAAAATATAGATAAAGTCCTTACAATATAGACTAGTGCTTCACGGCATTTTATAACATCAATCCCAATAGGAAGGAGTATGGCTTCTAACAGAACAGCCACATAATCTCTCAGGTGTGACTAAAGTCTATCTTATACCCGGTTCCCAGTGAGAGTGCTGTGGAAACTTAAAAATATTTGAGGACTGATCTTATAATCGCAGTGCCCACAAGGATCTGTGGAGGTTACTCACTAATCATGGTGTTTAAGAGATCCTTTTGAGATGAGAGGCCTAAGAAGGTTCAAGGCATCTGTGGCTGGGCCTCAGGGCGATGTTTACTCAGGTTCTTCTTGGCCTATTCCCCCCCGCCCAGTCATGTCTCTTCAGAGGCATAAATATGCAAGGTTCATGTTCTTCAGGCCTTGTGGGTGGTGTCCTCGAGGAGTCTTAAAGCAGTCAGAATTCCGGTGGCCCAGATCATCACACTCGGAGCAGCACGTCCACTGCCCCCTCCAAGGCTGTAGCCTCACCTTCTCTCTCTCTCTCTCTCACTCTCGGTTATCTTTTTTATTTTTTTTATTTTTTTTTTCAAACCTCTCCTAGATCATTGCTAACAATTAAAATTTTGTTTATCCAATCAACTCAAGTTAATGTTATTGTTTTATTTGTCTACTAACTTTACAAATATTCTCATGTTTTCTGGGAACTAAGTTTCATCTTTCCACTAAATAAGATCTCTATGCTTGGGAACAGAGCAATTTCAGATCAGCCTCTTTCCAAAATTCTATAATTTCTATGTGTACTGAGCCTCTACATAATGTACTGCTAGAACAAGTATTTTGGTAACATAAAGTGCAAGTGTGTAAACTAAAAAAAAATTAATATCTCACAGTGCTGCAACATATATCTGTTTTCTCTGCAACATATATCTATTTTCTCTGCAACTGTATTGAAACTGAAATAAAAACTTTTAGAACAAGGTACACTTTTTCGCTGGACACTAACACATAAAATTCAAATACAGAAAAACAGGTGAATTTATCCTAAAATCCAATATTGTAATAAATAAAACTGTGATGTTACTGTCCTGTTCATCAGTCATCAACACAGAGCTTAACAAGGTAAAGTAATTACCTTGAATCTTACAGTTCAAAAACAAGCATGAAACTGATACTTTGTCATAAAAAGGTTGATGGATATCTGGAATGTAAATACTCTTTTTTTATATGTTTAAAGTAATACAGTAACATGGAATAGACAAGTCTTACTAAAATCATTTTAAGGTATCATTATAGTATCAGAAAAGTGAATACAGTTGATCAAGGCAGTTAATGTCAAAACAGCATATACTGTCTGCAGATTAAAATGTAAAAGATGGCATATCATGCAGAAGTATTACTTGTATTTGCAAGTTCAGAAAAAGATTTGTTTGCAAAACAGAAAACATTTGTGCAGAAAACACTAAATATTTTAAAAGAATGAGCCAAAATACATTAAACAACATCTATTTAAGTGACTTCAATGAAGCAGTTTTGTTAGTGTATAAGCAATCAGGTATTCTCTTCCTTTTATCTGCCTCTCTCTAGCATGGCACTAATAAACCCTTACTGAGTAGTTCTAACAACTGTCAATGTTTTTATTTTGTCGGTACTAATTACTGCTCTCAGACAGAACATCTTTACAGTTAATAACCAAAATGTACTTTTCACATTTAAATTAAAACCTTATACATAATACCTGAGACTGGTATCAAACTGATCTGAAACAATGAAATTATATTAAAGCAATCTAATTAGAGTAACAGTTCAACCTTGATGTTATCTCAAACACAGCAAAGTAAAGTAAACAGCAGGTCTGTCAATGTGTCTAGATTCCTGCAGGCAAATGCAGATAGCTAAACAAGAGAGAAAAAAGTCCTAAATACTGAGTTAAAAAAGAAAATGTTGCTTGAGAATTGTCACTAATTGTGATTGCTATTAAATTCCTATAGTTACAACTCTATGTGTTTTGTAATATATGAACAATAATTATGACCTCTGAGGTGCTTGCCACAAAATATAAAAATCATTGTTTTTTTTTTTAACTCTTTAAGTTTACTCAATAGCATACACAAACAAAGACCAAACACATAACATAACCTTATTCACTCAGGATTCAAATCATTTTTTCAAATTGCAGTCTTTTAATTACTGGCTCAGGATGCCCCATTGTCCTGACAGGGTTCCCAACCCCTACTTTGAAGGTTAAAGAAAAACAATCCAAAACCATTTGTGCCTTCTGTAGCCCACGGGAGGGGCTGCCCCCTTTCCCTCTCTCTTCTTTGTTCTCTTTGTTAAGTTTCTGGTTTCGTTTCTTATGTTGTAGGGGGAAGAGATAGCCCCAACCTAATTTTTTTTTCCAGGACACCCTAAATCCTTTCATTCCCAAGAAATGCAGCAGATTATGAATGACTTCTATCACAACTGGTTTCTCCTGCTCTGACTTTAAAGATCATCTACATAGTGCCTAGAGAGCAGACTCAAACATATACCTCAAAGCTACAATACTAAACCATTTGTGTTCATGCAAAATTTAGCTCAATATTTTTAACCAAAAGCATAAATATACAAATCAGGGGGTTTCTTTTTTGAAATAAGGTTTTCAAAGGAAAGTATCCATTGCTAGGTCTGGACAATCTTATTCAGATTCCTTAAATCCTGCACCAACCAGCAATAAAAGAAAAACAATATTTACTGTAAACAAAACATATATTTTTTTTCAGCTTGTTGGGAAGGACACTAAGGAGTTACTTATTTGGGAAACTTCTGTTTCAGTTCGTAATTAAACAAGAGACAAATCAAAGCTTACAAGTGCTTTCTTAAGAAATTTCACCCTGCATACCGGTAATAAACTAGACCCTCGTGGTATTTGGAGCACACCCCACTCCCCGAATTCCTCCACTATTTACATTATACATCTCACTCACACACAATCAGTCTCAGTTCCCAATAGAATATAGAAACCACCAAGGTAAATACCAAAGTCCCACTTTTCCTTACCTCGATCTGTGCACAGAATTGGTTGCTGCACGGTCTGCTTTTAATTCACTGTCTATCACAATCCGATTCACAATATCTCTAGTCACCCAGGATCATTACCAGCTAGTAAAGAGACCTCTCTGCAGAGAAAGAGGTGAGACTGTTGAAATCAACAGGACGCGTCTTCGCACCCCCACTCAGCAGGAGTCACTCCACTGTGGGAAAATCCCAGCGAGCCCCAGCTGTTATTTACACCTTTACCTGTGGCCAATTCACCTTTAGCCAAGCTGGCCAATGAGACTCGGAGAGGGATATTGTGAAGCAGATTAAGAGCTCTTTTAATATTTCATTATTCAGTACATTGCTATAGCAATGGGTGTCTAAATACAGACACACCCTTTTACATATCTCAGTGACAGTTATACCGTTGTTGAGTACAAAAGTAATTTTTTCTATTTAACTTGTCTACTTACAATATGGCAATAAAAAGACAATCTGCAAATAAATAATAATTTACGTTTTAGTATGCCGGTTAACTTTAAGTTTCTATTCTGTCTGCCTGTCTGTAGCCTTTGAACACAAAGAACAGAAAGGGAGAGGGAGGGAGGGGAAGAGCGGAGCAATGGAAGAATAAACAAACACCACTTGTCACTTACAGTCCAGGGACTCTGAATCATCAGTTTTACCTTTGCTAGAGAGGGGGAGGGGGGAGAGGGGTGTCGTATAGGCACAGAGATAAACTAAGCACAGTAAACTTGCTAACAGACTGATTCAGCAGAATCCTGTAACTTACACTGACAATTTATGTAGAATGGCTGTTTTTTAGCTGCAGTTTTAAAACTTATCACAACATATAGCAGAACATACATTCACGTGGATTCTGGAGTGGTCCCCTCACCTTGGGAACCCCATCCTCTAATTAATTCACAACAAACGCACGGCTGGCCAGACACACAAGCACACAGCCTGCACAGCAGCCGCAGATGAGAAAGAAAAGAAATATAGCTTTCCCACCGATTCCCGCCCAGGGAACAGGAAAGTCTTAATTACCATTTAATTACCATTTAACCATGCTACCAAAGCAATAGGGACACTCCCAACCAAAGGGAGAATACCAGTTTTAATTTAAACTGTGCTACCAAAGCACAGGGATCCCTGGCCAGCGGGAGAATCCCACTTCCTGACACCAAATGTAATGGGTCTGCGTGTTATTGGTCACTCCAGGCCAGGAAATCCCGAACCCTTCATCTGCGGTGTGCTGCTCCGGCTGGCTGGAATCCAGGGGAATAAACACACACAGACCACACAGAAGGACAGTATGCAAGTTTATTCCAAAGAGTGGAGGGATTGTCAGTACTTTTATACATTATCAGAGACATAGTCATACGTCATCCACCCATCTTCTGGGGGCCCACTATAGTTTATCAGTAACTAATGCAAAAACAAGCCATCCTTGAGTAGAACAATCAGTTTAGCTTACACAGCACATTCCTTTTTCCAACCCACCAGAATGTACAAAGGGCACACACATAGGATTCTGATTTCTATAAGATTCTAATTTCTCTTGTGCAGGCCTCTTGTATATGCACTTAAACTAAGCATTATTATTACAAAGGACATATTTATAAGATTCTGATTTCCCTAACATGTGACAGGCGAGTAGACTTTGATCACATGTAGTGGTATTGTCTGCGGATTCAGAGTTACTGGAGGAGGGTATGGGAACATCTTACTGGTAAGCTACAGGTAACACATCCTATGATATGGAGAGTTGTATGTTGGGAGTTCTTCCTGATTCAGCCGGCAGCACCCCTCTACGGAAGGTGGCTCAGTCACTTTTATTATAAGATCAAAACATCCAAAGATCAGTTGCTAGTTGCAGCGTTAATGTGAGGAATGCCATATAAAGTAGTGGGCGTTCCGGCGGCAAGGTAGTAAGAACATAACATAAGAACATAAGATATGCCATACTGGGTCAGACCAAGTTCCATCAAGCGCAGTATCCTGTTTCCAATATTGGCCAATCTAGGTCATACGTACCTAGCAGTTTCCCCAAAAGACACAGGTTCCACAATGCTTTTATTGGATCAAGCAGTGATATCCTGGGTCCCTTCTTAATAATGGTTTATGGACCTTTCCTCCAGGAACTTGTCCAAACGTTTTTTAAACCCAGCTACACTAACAGCCTTTACTACATCCTCCGGTAACAAATTCCAGAGTATGATTACACGTTGAGTGAAGAAATATTTTCTTTTATTAGTTTTAAATAGTTTACCCTGTAGCTTCATTGCATGTCCCCTAGTCTTTCTATATTCTGATAACATAAACAATCGATCTACGTTTACCCGTTCCACTCCGTTCATTAATTTATAGACTTCTATCATATCTCCCCTCAGCCGTCTCTTTTCCAGATTAAAGAGCCCTATCCTTCCATCCCCTTTACCATTTTGGTGGCTCTTCTCTGAACCTTTTCTAATAACGCTATATCCTTTTTAAGATACGGCGACCAGAATTGCACACAATATTCAAGGTGCGGTCTCACCATGGAACGATACAGAGGCATTATAATATCTTTTGTTTTGTTTTCCATTCCTTTCCTTATGATATCTAGCATTCTATTTGCTCTCTTGGTTGCCACTGCACACTGGGCCGAGGGTTTTAACATGCTATCCACAATGACGCCTAAATCTTTTTCCTGGGTGGTGGTTCCTAATGTGGAACCTTGCATCATGTAACCATAGTTTGGGTTGTTCTTCCCTAGATGCATAACTTTGCACTTGTCCACACTAAATTTTATCTGCCATTTTGATGCCCAGTCTGCCAATTTATCAAGATTCTCTTGCAATTTTCCACAATCCTCTTGGGTTTTAACAACTTTAAATAGTTTTGTGTCATCTGCAAATTTGATAACCTCACTCGTTATTCCACTTTCCAGGTCATTTATGAATATGTCAAAAAGCAGCGGACCCAGCACAGATCCCTGGGGTACACCACTATTCACTTTTCTCCATTGGGAAAATTGGCCATTTACCCAACCCTCTGCTTTCTATCTTTTAACCAGTTCTTAATCCACAATAGTACACTGCTTCCTATCCCATGACTGTTTAGTTTTGAAAAAAGTCTCTGATGAGGCACCTTGTCAAAGGCTTTCTGAAAGTCCAGATACACTATATCAACCGACTCACCTTTGTCCACCTGTTTATTCACACTTTCAAAAAAAATAATAGATTAGTAAGACAAGATCTTCCTTTTCTGAAACCATGTTGGCTGTCTCCCATTAGGCCATGACTATCTACATGTTGAGTAATTTTATTTTTTATGATGGTTTCTACCATTTTTCCCGGGACTGACGTGAGGCTCACCGGTCTGTAGTTTCCTGGATCACCCCTGGAACCCTATTTAAAAAATTTTGTGTTGCATTGGCGATCCTCCAATCTTCAGGTATTACAGCTGATTTTAATGAAAATTCACAAATTACTAATAGCAGGTCTACAATCTTATATTTCAGTTCTTTCAACACCCTTGGATGCATACCATCCGGCCCAGGTGATTTGCTACTCTTCAGTTTATCTAATAGTCGTAACACATCTTCCCGATGTATTGATATTTCCTTCAATTCTTCCGCACCTTTAAATACCACTTCAGTCATGGGTAAAATCCCTACATCTTCCTCGGTAAAGACCGAAGCATAGAATTCATTCAGTCTCTCCGCTTTCGCCTTGTCGCCTCTTAGTGCCCTTTTAACTCCTCTATCATCTAATGGACCAACTGACTCTCTCACAGGTTTTTTGCTACGAATGTACTTGAAAAAATCTTTATTTCGCGTTTTTGCTTCCGCAGCAAGCTTCTTCTCAAATTCTCCCTTTGCCTGCTTTATCAATGCCTTGCATTTGACTTGCCTTGCTTGTGCTGTTTCCAGGTTTCGTTGTTTCGCTCTTTTTTCCATTTCCTGAAAGATGCTTTTTTGGCAACAACAGTCTCTCTGACCTCCCCTTTAAACCATGCTGGCAGTTTTTTGGACTTCCTTCCACTTTTCTTAAAGCGTGGAATACAGCTGGTTTGGGCTTCCAAGATAGTATTTTTCAACAACACCCAAGCTTGATGTAAGTCTTTAACCTTTGCAACTGCTCCTTTTATTTTTTTTCTTAACTATTTTCCTCATTTTATCATAGTCTCCCTTTCGAAAGTTAAAAGGTAGTACTGTGGATTTCCTTACTATCCCTCCTCCACTAATTAAATCAAAGGTGATCATGCTATGATCACTATTGCCAAGTGGCCCCAACACCCTTACCTCTAGCACTAGATCTGGTGTTCCACTAAGAACTAGGTCTAATATGGCTTCCCCTCTGGTCGGTTCATGAACCAGCTGCTCCAAGAAGCAGTCATTTATGTCATCTAGGAACTTTATCTCCCTAGCATGTCCTGCCATGACACTGACCCAGTCGATACTGGGGTAATTGAAATCACCCATTATTATTACTGTGCTATAACGTTTGTTAGCTTCCTTGATTTCTTTGAGCATTTCATCATCCATTTGTTCATTCTGGCCAGGCGGTTGATAGTACACCCCCACTACCATCGCCTTCCCCTTTTTACATGGAATTTCAATGCATAGAGATTCTACAGCAAATTTTGTTTCCTGCAAAACTTTAATCCCTTCTGACTCAATGCCCTCTCTAACATAGAGCGCAACTCCTCCACCAATTTGATCAGCTCTATCATTACGATATAGTTTGTATCCAGGTATCACAGTGTCCCACTGGTTGTCCTCCTTCCACCATGTCTCTGATATCCCAATCATATCTAACCTCTCATTTAGTGCTATATATTCTAACTCTCCCATCTTATTTTTTAGAGTTCTAGCATTTGCATACAAGCATTTTAGAGAATGTATTTCATTCATATTAGTTTGGCTGTTGGTAGACATGGGCAATTCGGGATCTTTAAGCTCTGTCTGCTCCATACTCGAGGGCATTTGGGCTACTTTACTCTTTTTTGGAACCTCTCTGCTTTTGGTAGTATCCTTCAAGGATACATTCTTCCGAACCATGCGCTCTTGGGCGACTGTCGACTTTCCCCTATTATCTAGTTTAAAAGCTGCTCTATCTCCTTTTTAAAGGTTAATGCCAGCAGCCTGGTTCCATACCAGTTAAGGTGAAGCCCATCCCTTCGGAAGAGCCTCTCCTTTCCCCAGAATGTTCCCCAGTTCCTAACAAATCCAAAACCCTCATCTCTTCACCATTGTCTCATCCACGCATTGAGACTCGGAGCCCTGCCTTCCTTTTGGGTCCTGCACGTGGAACGGGAAGCATTTCTGAGAACGCTACCCTGGAAGTTCTGGATTTCAACTTCCTACCTAAAAGCCTAAATTTAGCCTCCAGAACCTCCCTTCCACATTTTCCTATGTCATTGGTACCGACATGTACCAAGACAGCAGACTCCTCCCCAGCACTATCTAAGACTTTATCTAGGTGGCGCGTGAGGTCCGCTACCTTCGCACCAGGCAAGCATGTTACCAGGCGATCCTCACGTCCACCAGCCACCCAGCTATCTACATGCCTAATGATCGAATCACCAACTATATGCAGATTATCTACAAACCAAACTATGTCAGATAAACAACAACTCTGCGTCCAATACTATCCTTCAGCCTTACAACCAAACATCACTCACTACCTTCATGACCCCATCCAAACAATGCATCGAAAACACCATAGCAGCTATCAACACGACTACAGCACAATCTGATCCATGCCCAGCATTCTGGATCAAAGAACTACGAACAGACCTCAGTCCCATCATAGCCAGACTCATGCAACAATCGTTCACAACAGGTGATTTCCCACGCACCCTCAAACACACATCAATAAGACCTCTACTAAAAAACAACAAACTCGACCAACAGAAACCGGAATCCTACAGACCTATAGCAAGCATACCGATGCTAGCAAAAATAATGGAAAAGGAAGTTCAGAGACAAATACAAGACCACATTGACTCCAATGCACCACTGGATCCATGCCAACACGGATTCAGAGAAGCACACGGGGTTGAGACCCTTCTTACCACACTCTTCAGCAGCATAATATCAGGCATCAACAATACCCGCCAAGGCTTTGTCCTTGTCTTCCTTGACATCGCGGCGGCGTTTGATTCCGTGAACCATGAACGCCTCTTAGAACGCCTCAAAGAAAAAGGAATCTCCGGTAAAGCGCTCGAGTGGTGCAGGTCCTACCTCTCTGACAGATGGCAGCAGGTTCGATCCAAAGACACATCATCAGAACCATTCCACCAAAGCCAAGGTGTCCCACAAGGATCCTCCCTCTCTGCCTTGCTGTTCAATATATACATGCAACCTCTCTGCAACCTTATCCGGTCCTTCAACGTGAACTGCATGATATACGCAGATGACGTGCTATTATACATGCCTTTTGCAACAGAAAACCCAGACCTCTCACCAATAACATGCTGCATAAATGAAATATCCAACTGGCTACAATCCCAAAACCTCCGGATTCAACACAAGAAGACGGAGGTCATGTTCATTACAAGAAATCGTAACTTCACTGCGCCTACAGTACTAAAGGTGAAGGAAGCTGACCTCCAGATCAAATCCGCGATCAGATACCTTGGCGTCACACTAGACCAGAACCTAAATATGCAGGCGCATATAAGTAACACTGTAAGGGCAGTATACCATAAAATCAGATCCCTCAGATACCTACGATCGCTGCTGCAGCCTGACGATTTCAGGACCATCTTTCAAGCACTAATAATTCCGCATTTCGATTATGCGAATGCAATACTGCAAGGACTCCCCCAAACCACTCTGAACCCACTGCAAATGGCAATGAACACCGCAGCAAGAGTACTACACGGAGCATCCAGGAAAGACCATGTTACACCCATTATGAAACAGCTCCACTGGCTCCCGATTCAAGGTAGGATTACATTCAAGACCTTGCTACTCACCTTCAAAGCCACCAACGGTCTCTCGTCAACATCACTATCAGAGATAGTCCAGAAGACACCCCACAATAGGGACAGAAGGTCAGTAGCACAAAACACCTCGATAGTCCCAAGATCAATGACTCAATGCACCAAGTCAACATCCAGCAGGGCATTCAAACTTTATGCACCAATGATCTGGAACAGCCTCCCTCACAACATCCGAACAATCCCAGACATATTCCAATTCAGGAAGGCTGTGAAACACTACCTCTTCCTCCTACATTACCCGGAAACCAATGAAAGCTCAGCACCAATTACCGAAACCTCACAAATCTCCTCTGTCTGAAACCATAAGAACACATGACCAGCCTGTAAATTGTATATATTGTTATTGTATATAGTTACCCTGTTAGCCAAGTTGATTCTCCTGTTCATATGTAAACACAAAGTACTATTGGAAATGTGTATGTTCGTTGTTTATTGTAAACCGCACTGATGCTGAATAGCGCGGTATAAAAGAGACTTTAAATAAATAAATAAATAAATATAACAGCTGTCCTAACCCTTCCCTCATGGGCACATGGCCCTGGAGAAACTTCCTTGGTGCGAGAGGGTTTTACATCACCTGGAGGACAGGTCCTAGTTACAGGATCACTTCCTGCCACACCAGGGTGATGCTCTCCTGTCACGTGACCTCTCTCCTCCATGGCAACAGGGATGCTGCCAGACTGGAGGTGGGACTTCAGGACTATATCCGTGTAGGTCTCGTCTATGTACCTCTCTGTCTTTCTTATGTTTTCCAAGTCTGCTACTCTAGCCTCTAAAGAACGGACTTGTTCCCTGAGAGCAAAGAGCTCCTTGCACCTAGTGCACACGTAAGACCTCTCACCAACTGGGAGAAAATCATACATGTGACACTCAATGCAAAAGACTGGAAAGCCCCCATCTCGCTGCTGGACTGCTGTCTGCATCTTGTTTTGTTTAGATTTTTAAGTTCTTTACTTCCTAAGGGTTGCTATGGATATTTATGCTAATAAAACTGTACCTAATACGTTTAATATACCTTGTTCACCTGAAGCTTAATTAATCTCAGGTCCTTAGTGTATGACTAATTTGGGTAACGAGCTGCACCTGAGAGCACCCCCTGTCTTTTAAGAAGTGTAAGTACCTATAAAGCTACGATTATCCCAGGGGTGGGTGGGTGTGGGGAGGGAGAGAGGGAAATAACCCTTATTAAAAGAGGGCTGCTACACAGTACCCTGTCCTGTGCTGCTGAGGTAAGCTATATTCATATTTGATTTTAAATTTTAAATTATAGCTCTTTGCTGCTGCTAGGCTCTAACTTATTAGGAAATTTAAACTGCAAGCTCTCTGCTGGGTTCTAAATTTAAGCAGAAAGCTCTCTTCTGTGTTTCAGATTTAAACTAAAAGTACTTTGCTGATGCTAGGCCCTGATTGACTATTAAATTTAAACTACAAGCTCTCTGCTGGGCATGATATGTAACCAGAAAGTTCTCTTCTGTGTTTTAAATTTAAACTTAAACTGCTGCTACTAGGCCCTGACTGATTTAACAAAAAATAGTGGGTTCACAGATTAATTAGCTTTAATACAAAGAATTCCTTACAGAAAATTCCCAGAAGTATATACTCACAATTGCAGATCTCTCTCCAGAAGTAACAGTTCCCTTTTGTAGTCCTGGAAGACTATTAGCAGCTAGGTTGGTGATAGCTCGTTTTTGGAAACGGAGCTCGGCACCATCCTTTTCAGACTGGTGTTTGAAGAGTTGGGAAATTTATCGGATGGATAAAATCACAGCCTTAGTACGTGGGCTTCCCTTCCAAGGAGAGGATATTTGGAGGTCAGTCTTTCGGGAGGCCGCTGGGTAACAGGGGCTCTCAGTGGCCCTTATGGACTTAAAAGAAAGTAGCCTAGGGCCTTAGTTCTGCTATTTATTCTGTGCGCTTCATGGGTAATCCTTCTCCCGGTCTTCTCCTCTTATTTTCTCCCTGATTTCTCTTGTGGTTTAGAAGGGTCAGATGGTTGGGGGGGTTTGGTTAGAATGGGGGGAGGGAGGGGAGAAAGGGGGAGGGGTTAGTTTGAGCAGTACTGTTGAGCCTTGGTCCCCTTAAGGGACTGAGCTATTGTCGCTGTTTCATAATTCAAGAGGGATAGATGTTGGGGTGGGGGGGGGGGTATTGATCTACCTGAAGGGGGGTACACTTCTTTCTCTAGCTATTTTCTGTCTTTTTCGCCAGAGGGTTATTTGCAACATTTTTTCCCCTAACGCACTGGTGATGTTTGCAACTGGTTACTTTCAGGGGTTTGGCATAACATGGTATTGTATTGTTTGAAGTCTACTGTTATGTTCCGTACTCTGTATTTTGTTCTGTTTCGCTGAGTCATGCAGTGCTGGTTTGTGTCTTTTTGCAATACTGTCGGTATTAGATGCATAACAGTATATTTCATCATCCCTCTTTTACTTACCTTCCTGTTAAACATGTTCTGGAAATTTGTACGGTCTGTATGGGCATGCAGTTATCTCTCTATATATTTATGTATATATATATATTCATTTTTCTCCGGTTAGATCTGATGAGCGTCTTTGTGTTTGTATATTATTTGATACTGCTCAATAAAATGTATTACACACAAAAAAAAAAAGAGTGTGTCTGTTTCTGATGTTGTTCTGCTTTTGCTGGGAGTGACGTCCTGAACTTGTCCTTCTCCATCCATCACCTCTTCTCTAGTTTAAATGCATATCCACATACTGCCTGAATTTTTCACTTAGGATTCTTTTCCCTGTGACAGAGAGATGTAGTCCATCATCACAGTATAGTCTCTTGTTGGTCCATCTGCTTCCCCAGTTGCCTATAAATCTGAATCCTTCTTGTTTACCCCAGGTCTGGAACCATGTATTAAAGCTGTTTATGCAATGCAGCCTTTCTGCCCCCTTACCAAGAATAGGTAGAACTTCTGAGAATGCTATAGTGGTAGCAATGGGCTTGAGTTTCTCTCCCAGAGTCTGGAAGTCTCTTTGAACTACAGTGTTTCTAGTCAGGTCATTTGTACCGAAATGGATGACAACATCAATTTTGGAAAGCTCACTTTCTGTGCTAACTACATCAACAATTTGGTTTGTATTCCTGCTGGCTGAAGAGCCTGGGAGGCATTTCACTATCTTCTGTCCCTTGAATTGTGTTCCCATGTTGGTGCCCCTGATGATGGAATCTCCAAGTAGTGGTAGTTTTCTGTTTTGTGATTTTTTTCTTCACATTTGGTTCTTTATCAGTAGATTGGGCATTGAGTCTCTCATTTAAGGGCCCTTCAGTTTCCATGGATTGGGCATCCTCATTAACCAAGGCAGAGAAGGCATTATGCAGGGATATCTCTTGCTGTACAGGGTGTCTCTGCATTACAGGTCGCAACCTACCAGAGCCCACTGTGATCCATTTGTTTATTTATTTTATTAACATTTTTATACCACGATTTTGCACATTTCAGTTGAGGTTTTACATTGAACAGAATAATCTGTACAGATAGTACATATTCAGTTTACATGGAACAGGAATAACTATGTATAGTAAACAGAAAAATTAACTAACTTTGTTAACCATATACAGGTGATCTTGTGTTGCAGTGGTAAGTTGCATGAGGGCCCTTGTTTGGTTGTGTGGGGTGCTGTATGTTTGATTCTTTGTGGGAGCGGTGGTGGACTTTGTTCGGTTTGTATTCTAAAAGAGGTGCTTTTCATTGCAGCTAGTTCTTCCCTTAGTAAAGTCAAATTATTTATGCATGTTAGCTAACTTGAGTCATATAGGGCAAGCTCTTAGGGTCCAAATGATTCTTCTTAGAATGAAAGCACCACAGTTATTGCACTGAATACGTGACATGCTGATTAAGTGGTCCTAGAAGAGAAGAAAAGTTGGGTTCAACACCTAATTAAAAGGATAGTTGTCAACGTATGTGACCACTATATAGGCAATGCAGCCCTGGGGTGGGTGGGGTGAGGGGTAGGGTGGGCAGGAACCTAAGTGTCCCTGGCCAGAAGGCCTTATTTGAACTGAGGGCACACTCAGATATCTGATTCCTTATCGTCACTCCAGTCCAGTCCCTTACTTCTGGGTTGCATAACCCTTCCAGCAGCTTGGAGGCTGAGCCCATCCTTTTTGAGGATGGTGCGGTATAAATACCACTGGCACCACCCACAGTACCCAGTATTCTCAGCCTCCAAGCAGCTGGAGGGTTCCGTAAGCCAAGAGCTTACTGGAGTCTTCCTTGTATTTTCACTTTCATTTAATTTAATTTAATTTATTTTCTTTCGTTTATTTTCTCTGGAATTCCCTATTAGGCTCCTGCACCTTTAAGCTTCTTTCTTCTCCTGCCCCCCCCCCCTCCTCTCTCTGGACCCTGGCCTGAGGAGGAGGTTTGCTCCGGGGCAGCAACGTGCTTACCGGGACCAGAAGATCTTGCCGGCAGCGGGGTGAAGGACCGCAAACTTCCTCTCCTGCTGGGTCGGCCGGCTCCCGCGGACTTTCTCACAGGTCCGCCCTACCTCGCGCTGAAGCCCTCTGGTGGCTGAGCGCTTGAGGCGGCAAGGCACTCTTCCCCTGCTCCTCCGGCTGGGCATGGCAGCTTAGGAGCTTCGGGGGTTGTAAACCGCTCGATTCCGGCGCAGATCAGGCTCTGCGGGCGAGAAAATTGTCCGGTTGAAACGCCGACCGGGTAGTGCTCCACATGGCTGAGACCTTCCACGTGTGAGCCTCCGGAGTGCGGCGGCCTGCCGCGGAGCATCGCGCCATTAAAGGAGCATCAAAACGCAAGTACTGGGGCATTTTGTAGGAGTCTTAGTCCTAAGATCGTTTATTTTTATTGATTTTATTTATTTTGAATTGTTTTCAATTTACTGCAAATCATTTCCCTTAATCCAGTAGCAGTCTGGGGGAGGGGAGGGAACATTTGTGGTTATTAGCTTTCCTGCCTGGAACTCCGGCAGATCGTTATTTCATTTATTTTATTATTATTCTAATGTAAAGTTGCCCTACTGATTTGCAAACAGTATTTTCAGCCTGCCTACAAAGAGGTCATGACTGGCAAAGCACGGTGCCCGTCTTGTGGCACGCGTAGGGGTACTGCCTCCGATTCAGGGATCTGCAGGGGTTGTGCTGCAGAGGCTGCTTCTGTGGAGCAAGGTATTCAATTGTCCATGTCCCAAGCCGTTCAAGGGTCAGGGGACCCTCTGGAAGGGGATAGGGAACCCCTTTCTCCTCCTCCTCCTACCTCGGACTTACCTGTCTCTCCTCCCTCCCTTCCCTCAACCGCAGTTGGGGAGGGGAGTGCCAATGACCTCTTCTCCCCTGAGTTCGTTCTTTTGCTGCACAAGGCCTATTGTATGCGCAAGAAGGGCCTTGGGGCAGGGGAGCCAAGCGCAGCGAAGGATGGCCTGGGGTCCAGGCCATTGAAGGCTAGTTCCCAGGCTTCCGAGATCCCACCCAAGCGCGCACGGCTGGTGAGTGAGGAGCCTCTCTCGTCCTTCTCTCATGACACCCCGAAAGAGGAGGCCTCGGACAAGGACCTATGGGAAGATGAGGAGGAACTAGAAGAAGGAGAGATTCCAGAGGAGGACCAATCCCGCATAGTGCGGGTTTTTCGGCGGGAGGAGCTTCCGGCATTGATTAACGAGTCCCTCAAGGTGCTCAATGTGACCTCAGACGCCCCAATAGAGGAGGAAGCGTTGAAGGATCCTTTGATCCAAGCAGTGAGGAGGTCTCAAAATGTCTTTCCCGTTCACAGAGTGGTGCGTCAGATGATCCAAGAGGAGTGGGACCAACCAGAATCAAGTTTGAGAGGGGTGCATGCTATGACGAGGCTTTACCCATTACCGGAACCGGACAAATAGCTGCTGAAGTCGCCCAGGGTAGATGCGGCGGTATCTGCGGTCACGAAGAAGACGATTATCCCGGTCGAGGGTAGCGCGGCCTTGAGGGATTCTCAAGATAGAAAATTAGACACACTACTGAAGCAAGCTTTTGATATCAGTGCTCTTGCCTTACAGGCCTCGGTTTCAGGAGCTTGGGTGGCCGTCTGAGGTGGTCCCAGCAACTTCAGATGGCATAGCGCTCGGAGCGGTGGCCACTGTCCCGCCGGACCAATGCGGCTCCGGTCGATACTCGATTTATTTTGTAGTACCCAAAAAGGAAGGTTCGTTTCGCCTGATCCTGGATTTAAAACAAGTCAATCGCTGTCTCAAAGTGCCTCACTTCTGAATGGAAACCCTAAAGTCGGTCATAGTGTCCATAAGGAGCGGAGAGTTCCTAACTTCCTTGGATTTGACGGAACCCTATTTACATATCCTGGTTCGAAGGTCCCATCAGCAGTTCCTGAGATTCGCGGTTCCGGGAGGTCACTTTCAGTTCCAGGCACTGTCCTTCGGGCTAGCTACAGCTCGTCGGACCTTCACCAAGATAATGGTAGTGGTCGCTGCGGCCCTGAGAAAGGACATAAGAACATAACATAAGATATGCCATACTGGGTCAGACCAAGGTCCATCAAGCCCAGTATCCTGTTTCCAACGGTGGCCAATCTAGGTCATACGTACCTAGCAGTTTCCCCAAAAGACACAGGTTCCACAATGCTTGTACTGGGCCAAGCATTGATATCCTGGGTCCCTTCTTAATAATGGTTTATGGACCTTTCCTCCAGGAACTTATCCAAACCTTTTTTAAACCCAGCTACACTAACAGCCTTAACTACATCCTCCGGTAACAAATTCCAGAGTTTGATTACACGTTGAGTGAAAAAATATTTTCTTTTATTAGTCTTAAATAGTTTACCCTGTAGCTTCATTGCATGTCCCCTAGTCTTTCTATATTCTGATAACGTAAACAATCGATCTACGTTTACCCGTTCCACTCCGTTCATTAATTTATAGACTTATATCATATCTCCCCTCAGCCGTCTCTTTTCCAGGTTAAAGAGCCCTAACCTTTTTAGCCTTTCTTCATAGGAGTATCCTTCCATCCCCTTTACCATTTTGGTGGCTCTTCTCTGAACCTTTTCTAATAACGCTATATCCTTTTTAAGATAGGGCGACCAGAATTGCACACAATATTCAAGGTGCGGCCTCACCATGGAACGATATAGAGGCATTATAATATCTTTTGTTTTATTTTCCATTCCTTTCCTTATGATACCTAGCATTCTATTTGCTCTCTTGGCTGCCGCTGCACACTGGGCCGAGGGTTTTAACATGTTATCCACAATGACGCCTAAATCTTTTCCCTGTGTGGTGGTTCCTAAAGTGGAACCTTGCATCGTGTAACCATAGTTTGGGTTGGTCTTCCCTAGGTGCATAACTTTGCACTTGTCCACATTAAATTTCATCTGCCATTTTGATGCCCAGTCTTCCAATTTATCAAGATCCTCTTGCAATTTTCCACAATCCTCTTGGGTTTTAACAACGTTAAATAGTTTTGTGTCATCTGCAAATTTGATAACCTCACTCATTATTCCACTTTCCAGGTCATTTATGAATATGTCAAAAAGCAGAGGACCCAGCACAGATCCCTGGGGTACACCATTATTCACCTTTCTCCATTGGGAAAATTGGCCATTTAGCCCTACCCTCTGCTTTCTATCTTTTAACCAGTTTCTGATCCACAGTAGTACACTGCCTCCTATCCCATGACTCTTTAGTTTTGCCAAAAGTCTCTGATGAGGGACCTTGTCAAAGGCTTTCTGAAAGTCCAGATACACTATATCAACCGACTCACCTTTGTCCACCTGTTTATTCACACCTTCAAAAAAACATAACAGATTAGTAAGGCAAGATCTTGCTTGTCTAAAGCCATGTTGGCTGTCTCCCATTAGGCCATGACTATCTAAATGCTGAATAATTTTATTCTTTATGATGGTTTCTACCATTTTTCCTGGTACTGACGTCAAGCTCACTGGTCTGTAGTTTCCCGGATCACCACTGGAACCCTTTTTAAAAATTGGTGTTACATTGGCTATCCTCCAATCTTCAGGAATTAGAGATGATTTTAATGATAGTTCACAGATTACTAATAGCAGGTCTGCAATCTCATATTTCAGTTCTTTCAACACCCTTGGATGTATACCATCTGGCCCAGGTGATTTGCTACTCTTCAGTTTATCTAATAGTTGTAATACATCTTCCCGATGTATCGATATTTCCTTCAATTCTTACGCACCTTTAAATACCACTTCAGTCATGGGTAACATCCCTATATCTTCCTCAGTAAAGACCGAAGCAAAGAATTCATTCAGTCTCTCTGCTATCGCCTTGTCACCAGGAGGGAATCATGGTTCATCCCTACCTAGAAGATTGGCTGATCCGGGCGAAGTCAGAAGAGGAGAGTCACTCAGCCACTACCAGAGTGGTAGAAATTCTGGAGGAGCTAGGCTGGGTCATCAATCAGGCAAAGAGCCGGTTGGTTCCTTCTCAAGAAATCAAGTATCTCAGAGCGAGGTTCGATACCAGAAGAGGAAAAGTGTTTCTGTCCAAGAAGAGGGCAAGGGACCTAAGGACCCTGGTGTTGAAATTCCTGAGCAGGCGTATTCCTACGGCGTGGCATTACCTTCAATTGTTGGGAACCATGGCTGCTACAATAGAGGTAGTTCCGTGGGCCAGAGCTCACATGCGACCCCTTCAGAGGGCTCTGTTGCGTCGGTGGTCTCCTCAACATCATCCTTTGTCTATGCGGATGCCCTGTGCTCCCCGAACCAGGAAAGCTCTCCAGTGGTGGCGGGCCTCAGGGAACCTGGATTGCGGGATGCCGCTCGAACCCCTGCAGTGGTTACTGCTGATGACGGACGCCAGTCTGACAGGCTGGGGAGCGCATTGCGAGGACCAGTTCATCCAGAGTCGGTGGACCTTAACGGAGTCTCTGTGGTCCATCAACAGACTGGAGTTGTGAGCGGTAGCCCTAGCACTCAGGGCACTCGAGCCCTTAGTTCAAGAAAGGGCAATTCGCGTCTTCTCAGACAATGTCACCGCGGTGGCTTACATCAATCGCCAGGGAGGCACAAGCAGTCCCCCCTTGGAAAAGGAGGCAGACAGCCTGTTCCAGTGGGCCGAAGTCCGGTTGGAGGCTCTTTCAGCCCAGCATGTGGCCGGAACGGACAATGCCATGGCCGATTACCTCAGCAGGTTCAAGATCGACCACGGGGAGTGGGAGCTGGACCAGGAGGTTTTCTATCAGATTGTAGCCCTTTGGGGCACTCCAGTCATGGATCTAATGGCACGGTACGCCTCAGCCAAGGCAAGCAGATTCTTCAGTCGAAGGAAGGAAAGGATGTCCAAAGGCTTAGATGCCTTAGCCTAGAGATGGCCCTCGGAAGGGCTCCTGTGTGTATTCGCCCCTTGGGCTCTCATCGGAAGGGTTCTACAACGAGTGGAAGCCCACCGAGGTTTGGTGATCCTCATAGCTCCGGATTGGCCTCGCCGCCCCTGGTATGCGGACCTAGTGAGGTTATCGGTCGACTGGCCTTGGCAGCTCCCCTGCAGAAAGGGTCTTTTGAGACAGGGGCTGGTATTGATGCCTTACGTGGATCGATTCTCGCTTACGGCCTGGCTATTGAAAGGGCGCGGCTCCGGAAGCGAGGATACTCGGGTTCAGTAATCTCTACTTTGTTGAACGCTCGAAAGCACTTGACCTGTCATTCCTATGTTAGGGTCTGGCGCATCTTCGAGGCTTGGTGTGCGGAGCACCGGAAGAAACCCCTGTCGGCCTCTGTTCCGGAGGTCCTGGAATTCTTGCAGGCAGTTTTCGAGAAGGGCCTAGCGCCCAGGTCCTTACGAGTCCAGTTGGCTGCTATCTCTTGTTATAGGGGTAGGGTTTGAGGAAAGTCCTTAGGAGAACACGCGGATGTGGCCAGGTTCCTATGAGCGGTTCGGCATCTGCGTCTGCAAGAAAGATCAGTGATACCCCCTTGGGACCTCAATCTGGTGTTAAATGCCCTGACCAGGGAGCCTTTTGAGCCGGCCAAGAGAGCCTCCCTAAAGGATCTTACTCTGAAGACGGTCTTTTTGGTTGCCATTTGCTCGGCCACACGCGTCTCAGAACTTCAAGCTCTGTCCTCTCAGACTCCCTTTATTTCATTCTTCAGGGAGAAGATGGTCTTGTGGACGGTTCCCTCTTTCTTACCCAAGGTCATCTCCCCTTTTCATGTGAACCAGACGGTTTCACTTCCGTCTTTCTCGGCAGAAGAGCTAGAGGGGAATGACAAGAAGCTACATCTTCTGGACGTCCGGAGAGCGTTGAAGCTTTATCTCTCCCGCACGGCGTCCTTTCGGAAGTCCGAACGTCTATTCATTCAAATTGGAGGACCACATAGAGGGGAGGCGGAATAGATAGAAAGGCTGAAAGCTTAGCTGTGTGGAGTCTCTGGAGCTATGAAGACTAGAGATGATCAGGTACTTGTGGACAGGCTGTAAGGTAATTTAATTAGCTCCACCCTCTGAGCAGGCTTGCATCATAGACTATATTCAATAACACCTAAACTGACATCCTCTGCATCACCAAATCCTGGCTAAAAAGCATTGAAAAGGTCATTCTATCTCAGATCACTCCACGATACCATACTGCCTTCAACTGCCCGCACACCCACAAGAGAGGTGGTAGGGTACTTATCTTTGTGCGAACAGACCTTAAATTTAAAACATCCCGATCTGTAAGCCACAAACACTGTGACTTAATCACGACAGAAAGCAGACATCTAGAAATTTGTCTTACCTGCAGAGCCCCAAACACTCCTGCTGATGAGTCCTCCAACATCCTCGAAGCCGTATGTTCGGCCAGCTCTCCTCATTAGCCACATATACTACTAGGCAACCTAAACCTGAGCTTTGCACCTAGCAGAGAAGAAGCTGCTTTCCACAAGGCAATGGAATCACTTAACTTTTGCCAAATTCTCAAGAGTCCCTCTCACCGCCCAGATTCTACTCTGGACCTCATCTTTCTCCCAGAGAACCTTCACTTACAGGACAGCGTAAGGACCCCTCTTGCCATACCAACATCCTGGTCAGATCACCATGCTATACACTTCAAGATTCACCTCCCCCAACAAGAAAAATCACAGAGAATACCCCACTCTGAAAGAAAATTTAAAGGATATAACTTAGACCAATTCCTCAAAGATATCCTTCCCAGCCTCCCCCAGGACTTCGCAGATCCAGATGAGGCAATTAAAACCTGGAACTCCACCATCAATGCAGCAGCAAAGGCTACTTACCACCCAGATCTTGGAAATAGAGAAGAAAGATCCAAATCTGCCCCATGGTACTCTGATGCAGTAAGAGAAAAGAAACAAAAACTTTGCCAGCTAGAGCCTAAATAGAAATATGACTGGTCACAAGCCACCCTTCTTCAATACCAGAAAATGCAAAGAGACTACAATGATCTGATCAACAAGCATAAACGAGAATATCACACCAACCTTATCTTAAAAGCCAGCAAAGAGCCTCGAAAGCTCTTTGAAATTCTCTGCACCCTCACGAAGGATCCATTCCACAAAGAAGACACTATCCTCCTCAAATCTTTACAGATTTCCTCAACAAGAACCAACCACCCTTAAAAACTTCACTGCCAAACACCTCCAGCACCTCAACTGCAGAACCCAACATCAAACACAAATTGTACCAGGATCTCTCATTGAATCATATCACTCCTCATCAACATAATATCATTCTCCCATATCTCTGTACATAGTTGTATATAGCTGATAATTTAAACCCTCCTAGTTGTAATTCCCTGTTCTATATAAAGCTCATGGCTATAACTGTTAAATGTAAACTGCTTTGAATTGACGAGAAAGCGGAATATAAAACCCATTAAAAAAATAAAATAAAATAAATAACTACGGAGCAAATATTCTGCACCATTGCTGTCTAAAACACCAGGACAGTGCCCTCTGACCCCTGACCGGTCATGTGTATCAAATCAGTCAAGGATGAAGTTGTCAACTGTATCCACAACACCATAAGCTCATCCCTATCTCAAGGATACATGCCCCCTGCTCTCAAACAAGTTAACATTTATTTATTATTTATTTTTATATTTTCTTATATACCGCGCAATTCTGCATCAGTGCGGTTTACATTGAACAAACTGAAATTACATTGAAGAGGGCATTATAACTTGGAGATAACTATTTTACAGGGAACATGGGCTATGGAAGGTTAAGTGGCTTGCCCAAGACCACAAGGAGCACCTGTGGGACTAGAAACCCCAGTCCTTCCGGCCCAAGGTTGCTGTCCTCTAGTGGGATTTGAACCCCCGACCTTCCGGCCCGAAGTACCTTACCCCAACCACTAGGTCACTCCTTGGAGGAGTGGCCTAGTGGTTGGGGCAAGGTACTCCTCCACATCCGACTCATCCAAAAAAACAGCTCAACAACAGCTCTATCCTGCAACTTTCTGCCCTATTTCCAGCCTGCCTTTTCTGTCCAAAATAATTGAAAAGGTGGTGCAGAAGCAACTGCAAGACCATATTGACCTGTATGCTCCTCTGGATCCACACCAAGATGAATTTCATCCTAACCATAGTGTTGAGATCCTCCTCATACATCTGCTCAACATACTACCAAGAGGAATCGACATTAAAACTGGATTCCTACTTGTCTTTGTTGACATCTCTTTGGCCTTCAACACTTTATCATACAGCATCCTCTTAAACCAACTAACTAACATTGTGCTTCACAGCACAGCATTCAACTGTTTCCAATACTACCTCAGTGATAGACAACAAAAGGTCAAAATTTGTTCAAACACCTCCACTCTGTTCAACACAACACAACACAACACAGTGAGTCCTGCAAGGGTCTTCCCTGCCTGCCCTTCCTACTTACAACCAGTTTGCAGCATCTTCAGGCAGCCAAAATTAACTATGCCATTTATGCAGACGACATCATGGTCTATTCCCCTATCCATCTCGACATGCCAGACTATACAGCTATCACTAAAGGCCTACAGGAGATGAGCAACTGGCTGGCTTCCAACAACCTCCAAGTCAACTTCAAAAAATCTGAGGTGCAATTCATAACACGGGGCACTTCCTTTACCCCCCATCATCAGTCTCCATCACCGACACTCTAATCCCAGTAAAATCGGAAGTACGCTACCTTGGTATCACCCTTGATCACTTTCTAAATTTACTAGCCCACATCAACAGAACCTCCAGGAATGCATTCCAAAAACTCGCTACAATCCAAAGACTAAAACCCCTCCTCAGTCTGGATCACGTCTGCACGGTCTGTCAAGCAGTTATAATCCCCATTCTTGACTATTGTAACTCCCTTTTTCAAGGTCTTCCAACTCAAACCACTCATCCCTTGCAACTATCCCAGAACAAGGCTGCCCGCATCATCACAGGATCTGCCAAAAATGATCACATAACACCACTCTTATATCAGTTTCACTGGCTACCAATTACCTCACGTGCCAGATACAAAACTGCCTTGACTATCTTCAAGGTAAGAAACAACACATCAGCCGGGATTATACAGGAACTGATATGCACAAAATTAAACAGCAGACATATGAGAAGAGCATCAGAGACACCATTTCAACTCCTAGTTCTTAGACCAACGAAGAGGGCTCTTTCATTAGCGGCACCCGCCATCTGGAATTATCTCCTAGAGAAGGTCAGGACAACCAAGAACGTAAAGGACTTCAGAAAACATCTCAAAACCTTCCTTTTCACCGATCACTTCAGAGATAATACCTAGTTCTTCCCCCTTATCTCACATGCCTAAAACAATATCTAACTCTTGTTGCAATGTATATGTTTTGCCTCTTTGCAAACCTTGCATATCACCCCTTCCTAAGTTTACACATTGAATTCTCTGTAATGTTTGTTTTAACGTAAACCACTTTGATTGTACGAGAAGGTGGTATAAAACTCTTGTTAAATAAATAAATAAAATTAATTGTCCTCTTATTGAAGAGCTTGCATTCAATCGTAAGAGGCTCTCCTCCTGAGCATTTCTGCCACTGAGATATTTAAACATCTCTGTCATAGCTCCTCTTTCCCATCTTTCTTCCAAAGTATTACTACTGCTTCTCCTCGATACCGTGTCCTCGCTTTGTTTTAAGGGTTCTCTACTGTCCTGGTTCTCTTCCTATCTCTCCCATCACTCTTTCAGTGTTTGTTCTGGTGGATCCGCATCTGCTTCTATCTCACACTCACTTGCTGTATCCCAAGGATTTGTCTTGGGCACACTCCTTTTCCCTCTCTATACCCATTCCTTTGGTGCACTCATCTCTTCCCAAGGCTTTCAGTACCATCTTCATGCTGATGACTCCCAGATCTACCTCTCTATACCTGAAATCTCTCCGGCAATCCAGGCTCACATCTCTGCCTGCCTTTCTGACATTGCTGCTTGGATTGCATTTAGGCTTTTAGGTAGGAAGTTGAAATCCAGAACTTCCAGGGTAGCGTTCTCCGAAATGCTTCCCTTTCCACGCGCAGGACCCAAAAGGCAGGCAGAGCTCCGGAGTCTCAATGCGTGGATGAGACAATGGTGCAGAGATGAGGGGTTCGGATTTGTTAGGAACTGGGGAACATTCTGGGGAAAGGAGGGGCTCTTCCGAAGGGATGGGCTTCACCTTAACCGGGATGGAACCAGGCTGCTGGCATTAACCTTTAAAAAGGAGATAGAGCAGCTTTTAAACTAGATAATAGGGGAAAGCCGACAGTCGCCCAAGAGCGCATGGTTCGGAAGAATGTATCCTTGAAGGATACTACAAAAAGCAGAGAGGTTCCAAAAAAGAGTAAAGTAGCCCAAATGCCCTCGAGTATGGAGCAGACAGAGCTTAAAGATCCCAAATTACCCATGTCTACCAATAGCCAAATTAATATGAATAAAATACAGTCTCTAAAATGCTTGTATGCAAATGCTAGAAGTCTACAAAACAAGATGGGAGAGTTAGAATATATAGCACTAAACGAGAGGTTAGATATGATTGGAATATCAGAGACATGGTGGAAGGAGGACAACCAGTGGGACACTGTGATACCTGGGTACAAACTATATCGTAATGATAGAGCTGATCAAATTGGTGGAGGGGTTGCGCTCTATGTTAGAGAGGGCATTGAGTCAGAAAGGATTAAAGTTTTGCAAGAAACAAAATTTGCTGTAGAATCTCTATGGATTGAAATTCCATGTAAAAAGGGGAAGGCGATGGCAGTGGGGGTGTACTATCGTCCGCCTGGCCAGAATGAACAAACGGATGATGAAATGCTCAAAGAAATCAAGGAAGCTAGCAAAAGTTACAGTGCAGTAATAATACTGGGTGATTTCAATTACCCCGGCATCGACTGGGTCAGTGTCACAACAGGACATGCTAGGGAGATAAAGTTCCTAGATGAAATAAATGACTGCTTCTTGGAGCAGCTGGTTCATGAACCGACCAGAGGGGAAGCAATATTAGACCTAGTCCTTAGTGGAACACCAGATGTAGTGCAAGAGATAAGGGTGTTGGGGCCACTTGGCAATAGTGATCATAGCATGATCACCTTAGATTTAATTAGTGGAGGAGGGATAGTAAGGAAATCCACAGTACTACCCTTTAACTTTCGAAAGGGAGACTATGATAAAATGAGGAAAACAGTTAAGAAAAAACTAAAAGGAGCAGTTGCAAAGGTTAAAGACGTACATCAAGCTTGGGTGTTGTTGAAAAATACTATCTTGGAAGCCCAGACCAGCTGTATTCCATGCTTTAAGAAAAGTGGAAGGAAGTCCAAAAAACTGCCAGCATGGTTTAAAGGTGAGGTCAGAGAGGCTGTTGTTGCCAAAAAAGCATCTTTCAGGAAATGGAAAAAAGAGCCAAACGATGAAACCTGGAAACAGCACAAGCACTGGCAAGTCAAATGCAAGGCATTGATAAGGCAGGCAAAGAGAGAATTTGAGAAGAAGCTTGCTGCGGAAGCAAAAACACGAAATAAAGACCTTTTCAAGTACATTCGTAGCAAAAAACCTGTGAGAGAGTCAGTTGGTCCATTAGATGATAAAGGGGTTAAAGGAGCACTAAGAGGCGACAAGGCGATAGCGGAGAGACTGAATGAATTCTTTGCTTCGGTCTTTACTGAGGAAGATGTAGGGATGTTACCCATGACTGAGGTGGTATTTAAAGGTGTGGAAGAATTGAAGGAAATATCGATACATCGGGAAGATGTCTTACAACTATTAGATAAACTGAAGAGCAGCAAATCACCTGGGCCGGATGGTATACATCCAAGGGTGTTGAAAGAACTGAAATTTGAGATTGCAGACCTGCTATCAGTAATCTGTGAACTATCATTAAAATCATCTCTAATACCTGAGGATTGGAGGATCGCCAATGTAACACCAATTTTTAAAAAGGGTTCCAGGGGTGATCCGGGAAACTACAGACCGGTGAGCCTGACATCAGTACCGGGAAAAATGGTAGAAACCATCATAAAGAATAAAATTACTCAGCATGTAGATAGTCACGACCTAATGGGAGACAGCCAACATGGCTTTAGACAAGGAAGATCTTGTCTTACTAATCTGTTATGTTTTTTTGAAGGGGTGAATAAACAGGTGGACAAAGGTGAGTCGGTTGATATTGTGTATCTGGACTTTCAGAAAGCCTTTGACAAGGTCCCTCATGAGAGACTTTTGGCAAAACTAAAGAGTCATGGGATAGGAGGCAGTGTACTATTGTGGATCAGGAACTGGTTAAAAGATAGAAAGCAGAGGGTAGGGCTAAATGGCCAATTTTCCCAATGGAGAAAGGTGAATAGTGGTGTACCCCAGGGATCTCTGCTGGGTCCGCTGCTTTTTGACATATTCATAAATGACCTGGAAAGTGGAATAACGAGTGAGGTTATCAAATTTGCAGATGACACAAAACTATTTAAAGTTGTTAAAACCCAGGAGGATTGTGGAAAATTGCAAGAGGATCTTGATAAATTGGAAGACTGGGCATCAAAATGGCAGATGAAATTTAATGTGGAGAAGTGCAAGGTTATGCACCTAGGGAAGAACAACCCAAACTATGGTTACACGATGCAAGGTTCCACATTAGGAACCAGCACCCAGGAAAAGGTTTTAGGTGTCATCGTGGATAACATGTTAAAACCCTCCGCCCAGTGTGCAGTGGCAGCCAAGAGAGCAAATAGAATGCTAGGTATCATAAGGAAAGGAATGGAAAATAAAACAAAGGCTCTTTAACCTGGAAAAGAGACGGCTGAGGGGAGATATGATATAAGTCTATAAATTAATGAACGGAGTGGAACGGGTAAACCTAGATCGATTGTTTACGTTATCAGAATATAGAAAGACTAGGGGACATGCAATGAAGCTACAGGGTAAACTATTTAAGACTAATAAAAGAAAATATTTTTTCACTCAACGTGTAATCAAACTCTGGAATTTGTTACCGGAGGATGTAGTTAAGGCTGTTAGTGTAGCTGGGTTTAAAAAAGGTTTGGATAAGTTCCTGGAGGAAAGGTCCATAAACCATTATTAAGAAGGGACCCAGGATATCAATGCTTGAACCAATACAAGCATTGTGGAACCTGTGTCCCTTGGGGAAACTGCTAGGTACGTATGACCTAGATTGGCCACTGTTGGAAACAGAAGACTGGGCTTGATGGACCTTGGTCTGACCCAGTATGGCATATCTTATGTTCTTATGATGTCTCACCGCCACTTGAAATTGGACATGGTCAAAACTGAGCTTCATATTTCCCCTCTTACTCACGTCTCCCCTACCTCTTTTCTCAGTCTCTGAGGATAATAAAACACTTGTCATCTGCCTCTAGAGTATTGTAACCTGCTCCTTGCTGGTCTCCCTCTGAATCATCTCTCTCCCCTTCAATCTCTTCAACACTCTGCTGTGCGGCTAATCTTCCACCAGCCTCATCATGCTCATATTACCCCTCTTCTCAAGTCACTTCATTGACAAAGTACTACTCCTGCTGACCTATAAGTGCATTCACTCTGCGGCTCTTCAATGCCTCTCCTCTCTTTTTCTGTCTCTACACCCCTCTTTGGGAACTCCGCTCTTCTTGCAAACCTCTTCTATCTGTGCCCTTCTCTTCAATTGCTCACTCCAGACTTCACGCCTTTTGCCTTGCTACTCCTTATGCCTGGAATAAACTACCTGAGCCTGTATGTAAGATGCCTTCACTGGCCCTTCTCAAACGGAGGCTCAAATCTCATCTCTTCGATGCCGCTTTTGTAGGTTGAGCCACCTGATCTCCTTTGTGTTTCCTTACCATTCCCCCAAGCTGTATCCCGTGTCTACAGCTACTGTGTTGTCTGTCTTGACTAGATTTTAATCTCTGATGAGCAGGGACTGTTTTTTACATGTGTCTGTGCAGCACTGCGTATGTCTTGTAGCGCTATACAAATGTTCAGTGTTGTGGATGAGAGTCTCAGTAGTGTGTGTAGAAAGGAAGGGACAAATGTTTGTGATGTTGTTATAGAGAAAGAAGTGACAGGTTTTAGCTATCTTTTGGATGCTGCAGAGAAGGAGAGAGTAGAGTCACAGATGGTATGGAAGGGCAGAAGGGAGTGGCCGTATGGTCTTTATCTGCCATCATATTTCTTTGTTTACATATAGAAGGTGCCTTGAATACTGGCCAGTAAATTGTAATTATTTAATTTTAATGCAAATTGCTTTGCTCTTTTGTATGAAAGGAGGATCATCAAGAGATCATGAAATAAAATGAAATCAAGTAAGAGATTAACTTTATCCCTCTGTCACATTAATCACAGCTGATTTGTCTGAGATGTGGGATAATCTTAGATCAGGGATTCTGGGGTCAGGAGACCCAGAAATACCTCTGTGGTCCCAACATGTGATTAGTGCATTCTTTTTATGTCCAGCAGGTGATGGGGTCACACAGGAAAAGAAGAAAGAGGAGAAGAGAGAAGAATGGGGAAACTCTTTCACACCCGAGGTGCACTCAGCACTCCACCTTAACTCTGACACGCAAGAGAGACATTTTACATGTACGGAGTTTGAGCACGATTTCAATCATAGCGATTACATAAGAAGCCACCTGGAAACCCACACAGCAGAAGGAACTACCACAACAGAGAGGCCTTCTACATCTTTTAAAAGCCCTGAAAGTGGAAGAAATTTCACTCTTAAGAAATCCATAACACTGCACCAGAAATTCCAAAGGGCTGAGAAAAGATTTCACTGTACTGAATGTGAGAAATCTTTCCTCAAAAACTCACAACTTGTGGAGCATCTTAGAACCCACATGGGGGAGAGACCATTTATTTGTTCTGAATGTGGGAAATGTTTCCCTAGAAAAGCACATCTAGTGCGGCATCATAGAACCCATACAGGGGAGAAATCTTTTATTTGTACTGAATGTGGGAAATGTTTCCCTAGAAAAGCACATCTAGTGCGGCATCATAGAACCCATACAGGGGAGAAATCTTTTATTTGTACTGAATGTGGGAAATGTTTCCCTAGAAAAGCACATCTAGTGCGGCATCATAGAACCCATACAGGGGCGAAACCTTTTAGTTGTCCTGATTGTGGGAAATGTTTCATCACAAAAGCAAAACTAGGGAGGCATCATAGAACCCACACTGGGGAGAAACCTTTTAGTTGTACTAAATGTGGGAAATGTTTCCCCAGCAGAGCAAATCTAGTTCTGCATCATAGGACCCACACAGGGGAGAAACCTTTTAGTTGTACTGAATGTGGGAAATGTTTCCCCAGCAGAGCAAATCTAGTTCTGCATCATAGGACCCACACAGGGGAGAAACCTTTTAGTTGTACTGAATGTGGGAAATGTTTCCCCAGCAGAGCAAATCTAGTTGTACATCATAGAACCCACACAGGGGAGAAACCTTTTAGTTGTACTGAATGTGGAAAATGTTTCTCCAGCAGAGCAAATCTAGTTCTGCATCATAGGACCCACACAGGAGAGAAACCATTTAGTTGTACTGATTGTGGGAAATGTTTCATCACAAACTCAGATCTACAGAAGCATCATAGAACCCACATGGGAGAGAAACCTTTTAGTTGTAGTGATTGTGGGAAATGTTTCTTCAGGAAAACAGAACTAGTGCGGCATAAAAAAACCCACACAGGGGAGAAACCATTTAGTTGTACTGATTGTGGGAAATGTTTCATCATAAAAGCACAACTAGTGCTGCATCATAAAACCCACACTGGGGAGAAACCTTTTAGTTGTACTGAATGTGGGAAATGTTTCCTCATAAAAGCAGATCTAGTGAGGCATCGTAGAACCCACACAGGGGAGAAACCTTTTAGTTGTACTGAATGTGGGAAATGTTTTCCCAGCAGAGCAAATCTAGTTCTGCATCATAGGACCCACACAGGGGAGAAACCTTTTAGTTGTACTGAATGTGGGAAATGTTTCCCCAGTAGAGCAAATCTAGTTCTGCATCATAGGACCCACACAGGGGAGAAACCTTTTAGTTGTACTAAATGTGGGAAATGTTTCTACAGCAGAACAAATCTAGTTCTGCATCATATTAGGATCCACACAGGGGAGAAACCTTTTAGTTGTACCGAATGTGGGAAATGTTTCCTCATGAATGCAGAACTAGTGAGGCATCGTAGAACCCACACAGGGGAGAAACCTTTTAGTTGTACTGAATGTGGGAAATGTTTCCCCAGCAGAGCAAATCTAGTCCTGCATCATAGGACCCACACAGGGGAGAAACCTTTTAGTTGTACTGAATGTGGGAAATGTTTCCTCTCGAAAGGAAAACTAGTTAGACATCATAGAACCCACACAGGGGAGAAACCTTTTAGTTGTACTGAATGTGGGAAATGTTTGTTCACAAAAGCACAACTAGTGCTGCATCATAGAATCCACACAGGGGAGAAACCATTTAGTTGTACTGATTGTGGGAATTGTTTCATCACAAACTCAGATCTACAGAAGCATCATAGAACCCACATGGGAGAGAAACCTTTTAGTTGTAGTGATTGTGGGAAATGTTTCTTCAGGAAAACAGAACTAGTGCGGCATCAAAAAACCCACGCAGGGGAGAAACCATTTAGTTGTAGTGATTGTGGGAAACGTTTCTTCAGGAAAGCAGAACTAGTGCGGCATCATAAAACCCACACCAGGGAGAAACCATTTAGTTGTACTGATTGTGGGAAAAGTTTCATCACAAAAGCACAACTAGTGCGGCATCATAAAACCCACACAGGTGTGAAACCTTTTAGTTGTAGTAATTGTGGGAAATGTTTTGTCACGAAAGCACAACTAGTGCTGCATCATAGAACACACACTGGCGAGAAACCTTTTAGTTGTACTGAATGTGGGAAATGTTTCCTCATGAAAGCACAACTAGTGCGGCATCATAGAACCCACACGGGGGAGAAACCTTTCCTTGAACTGATTGTGGGAAATGTTTCCTCTTGAAAGCACAACTCCTGCTGAATCATAGAACCCACGCAAGGTAGAAACCTTTTAGTTGTATTGAATGTGGGATATATTTCCACTGGAACTCAGAGCTAGTGACGCATCATAAAACCCACAATGGAATGTGGGAGATATTTCTGCACAAAATGAAGACTAGTGAGACATCATGGAATTCATACTGGGGAAAATAAACTGACATACTGGCAGTCTTGAATAATATATAAACAACATTGATAATAGAGGTGTCTATACCAAGTGATTATTCTCTGAATTGCGTGGCGAGGAAGAAGATCCTGAAGTACCAAGAAATGCAGTCAGAGACCAAGAAAAAGTGGCAGAATGATATGGTAATCTTTCCCATTGTACTAGGTGTGACAAACTTGATAAACTATTCATACCAAATAAACTACTCAAACCTCACTTGGTTTGCAGCTTGTCGTGCTGTGAGGGCTTACAATAATTTACTCACCACCAAAGTTAAACTAACCGGCCTGTAGTTTTCTAAAACATCCTTACTTCCACTTTTGTGTAAAGGGACCACATGAGCCTCTCTCCAGTCCTTTGGCACCACTCCCAACTCCAACGAGACATTGGAAAGGTCAGTCAGTGGAACTGCTAGAACATCCCTAAGTTCCCTCAGTATTCTGAGGTGTATCCCATCCGGTCCCATTGCTTTGTCTACTTTAAGTTTATCTAGTTTCTTATGAACACAGTCTTCTGAAAATTGTTCAAGATGCCCCTTGCTTCTGTTCTTGTTTATGGGTGTTTTCTGAGGTCCTGCTCCTGGTTCTTCATCTGTAAAAACAGAACAGAAATACTTGTTAAGAAATTCCACTTTATCCTCATCAGCTTCTACCAATTCCTCCACTTCACCCTTGAGTCTGACAATACCACTTTTGCCCTTCCTCTTCTCACTAACATATCTGAAAAATGTCTCATCTCCCCAATTTATTGCATTGGCTATTTCCTCCTCTTTTTGAATCTTTGCTTTCCTGAATATTTTGCTAGCTTCTCTAAGTTTTTCAAATACAGATGTCTGTCTTCTTCTCTCTGTGATTTTTTGTATTTTATGAAGGCCTCCCTCTTTTTCTTCACATTTTCAGCTACTGCTTTAGAAAACCATAGCGGTCTCCTTTTCCTTTTCCTTTTATTTTTTATTTTAACATAAAGGTTGATTGCTCTTAAAATATCCCCTTTCAGTTTTGCTCACTGTTTTTCTACATCCTCATCTATTCCCATCCCGCTAATGACTCCCTGAGATATTGGCACATCTTAGCAAATTTACATCATTAGCAGCCTTTCCAATAATTTACCATCCACAGAGATTAGACTAACCGGCCTGTAATTCTCTGTAATCCTTACGTCCGCTTCAGTGTACAGAGACCCACATGTGTCTTTCTACAGTCCTTTGCACCAGTCCAAAGAGGCATCTCCTTTAGGCAGCTTGAGCTTCTCCTTTCCTTGCAGATCATACTTTCAAATATTCTATTTTACATTGCATGCGAGTGTCCGCTCGTCCTGAGGGCTCTTTGAGTTTGTCTGACTGCCAGGAACTAGTGTTTTGCTTTGACTGCTGCTGCTCTTTGCAGCCCCTCAAAATCTCCTGCCCTAGTTAACTGCCTAGCCTTGCCTAATGGTTGAGCTGGCCACTCTTCTTCTAAAGCTGCAAAAGAAGGACAAACTCAGGTGAATAAAACTTCACCTACAGCCAGACCCTCACTGTGTTCTTCAGAGCTTCTAGCAACTACCCGCTGAAGACGCCTCAGGCAAAGCCGTATCAGCAGATGGGCGAGGGTTGGGAACCAGAGAGTTCAGATTCTGAGCTAAAATGGCCAAGTCTCCTGTGCTTTTGTGACCAGCCATGCCCTCCTGAGGGGAACTCAGTCTGACCATTTCCACTCCCAGGGAGCTTGCCTGAGTCCTCCAACCTTGGCTCCAGTCTTCATGTGGCCCGATTCACCCCTCTGCAGCATGAACCACAATGGCCGGTGCAGGTATTGAAGTGCCCGTGCTAACACGCTCATGGCTTGCCACTCCTGCCCCCTCTGATGCAATGTCCTATTGGAGGGGGCATGAGCAGCAGGAAACAACACAAAGGATAAATCTTAATATTCTTTGACATTTCAGCTGCCTCTGACACTGTCCTGTCACAGCATCCTCCTTCAAAGAATACAAAATGAAGTACTAAAATTGTTTCACTCCTACCTATTTGAGAGACAACAGAAACTGAAAATGGGCATCAACACCTCATCCTCCTTCCCTCCAATCCAAGGCATCACTCAAGGAACTTCTCTTCAGCCACTATGCCCAATTATCCGTGCTCATAACACATACTTCCACAACTATGCATATGATATAATGATTAATTGATTTATTTCACTATTTTTATATGACTTTTCATTTCAGTCAAAGCAGTTTACATTGTAATTTAAACTTGGTAATGTACATTAAACGGGGACATTGATAACTTGGATTTTTCTGAAGCAATGGAGGTACACAACTTTCAACACCAACAAAGCCGTATACGAAGGAATACGACGTGGCTTCAAAGACATCACTCAATAGCTGGCAAGAAACTCATTGACAGTTAACTATAAAAAATCCCAAAATACTCTGCATCATCAAGGATGACACATTCCACCCACCCCCATCCCTGACAATAAATGAGATTGATGTGAAAGTCCGGACAGAGGTCTAGTATCTAAGTAACACCCTGGACCAACAACTAATACTGAAACCACACATAAACAACACAAGGAGGTCAACCTACCACAAAATCTGAATCCTGCAACACCTGCACCCCCTACTGGAGCCACTGGACTTCTGTACGGCATTCCAGCCCATCATCTCACCACACTTTGACTACTGTAACTTAATTTACCATGGCTCAAAAAATTCAACTCTGCTCCTACTACACATTGCATTATATAGAGCTGCATGCATCATTCAAGGAGCCCCAAATATGACCACATAATCCCTATACTGCGACAACTCCACTTGCTTCCCCTGCAAAGTCACATCAGATACTAAATACTGTTACTAATTTTCAAAATCATCAACAACTAATCCTCCTCCCATCTACAAACTCTACAAAACACAACCAAAACCAACAGACAAAGCACTAAAAACATAGAGCCTGACATTCAAAAGGCATTTACACAATTAGTGCCTCTGAATATCACGTCTTATCCTTTGCATGCTCTGATGCTAAACGCTTAGCATCAGAGAGTGTCGCGGAAGATTCGGGTGACAGTCCCTATCTTTTAGCTGCAGGGGCTAACTGAGAAGCATGCAATATTGCTGCTGCCTATTTAAGTACGGCAGCCGTGAGGCAGTATGCCGATCCCAGATATTCAATGATATTCTGAATGAAATAGAGACTGAATGAATGTTTTGCTTCGGTCTCTAATGAGGAAGATGTAGGGAAGTTTCTCTTGACTGAAATGGTATTTAAAGCTGATGCAGCAGAAGAATTGAAAGAAATATTGATAAACCGGGAAGATGTATTACAACTCTTTGATAAACTGAAGAGTAGCTAATCAACCGGACCAGATGGTATACATCCAAGGGCGTTGAAAGAACTGAAGTATGAGATTGCAGACCTACTATTAATAATGTATATAAATATAATATAATATAAATATGTACATTGTTAATGTACATAGTTACCTGATGGTTCTTGTATTCTCATAAGATTTCAATTATGTTATGTTCCATTTAAACAGCAGTGCCATGCTGTTACGTTTTTGCTACCTGTAAACCGTCTTGTTTCAGGGGTGATCTGGGAAACTACAGACTGCTGAGCCTGACGTCAGTATCGGGGGAAAATGGTAGAAAACATTATAAAGAACAAAATTACTGAACATGTAGATAGTCAGGGTTTAATGTGATCTGAGCAGTTCCTTAGTTCGTATGGAAGGGCATTCCACAGAGAAGGGGCATAGAGGGAGAAAGTTCAGTTACAGGTGGTTTGCTTGCTATGCCTTTTGGAGGTTGGGATGGCAAGGAGATTTTTGGTGATGGTGCGGCGTGTTCTGTTGTTGTTGGAGTTAGATAGGAGTAAGGAGAGGCATGGTGCTGACTCGTTGGAGATGATTTTGTGAGTGAGAGTGATAACTTTGAATTTAACTCGGAATTGGATGGGAAGCCAGTGGAGATCATAGAGGATTGGTGTGATGTGTGATCGTCTGGGGTTGTTTGTGATGAGACGAGCTATAGTGTTCTGGGCCATTTGGATAGGGTGTATGCTGTTCTTTGGGAGGCCCTGATAGATAAGGTTGCAGTAATCAAGGGAGGGGATTGTGTGTGCCTGGCAGACAGTGCAGAAGGAGTCGGGATTCAGAAGAGGTTGGAGGTTCCAAAGGGTATGTAGTTTTGCATATATGGTATTAGCTGTCCTCTTTATCTGTTCGGTGAATGTGAGGTTCTGGTCGAGTATGATTCCTTGGTATTTTACTTGGGTTTTTAAGGTAAGGGTGAGGTCACTGAGAGTAAGGGTTGTTGGAGGGGTATATGATGTATTGGTGAATACTTGTAGGGCTTCCGTTTTAGATTGGTTAATTAGGAGGTTGTGCTGTAAGAGCCATGATTTTAGGTTTGTAAGGCAATTGCTTAAGCTGGTAAAGTCAGGGGTTGCTAGGTTGAATGGGGTGAAGCACATAATGTCATCTGCATAGAGTTGGTATGAGATTCCATGGCTTTGGAAAATCCTGCAAACTGGTTGAAGGAAGATATTGAATAGGAGTTCAGAAAGACTAGATCCCTGGGGAACACCTTGTTGTAGGGCAGGGGTCACCAACCTGCGGCCCACGAGGTCCCTTCGTGCGGCCCGCGAGGCTCTACCCCGGTTAACATTCCGTGCGGCCCGCCAAGGATTCCCGCCATTGTATCCACGCGCTCGCAGCTCACCGACGACCACCTGCAAGCGTCCCTTCTCCTGTCAGTGTCATCTGTGAAGCTGGACTTTAAGCGTTTGTCTGCTAGCATGAATCATCAGCCATCTCATTAAATTCAATAAAGGTGATCAGCCATTGTTTTCATAATTTTGCGTTTGTTGTTTTTTTCGCGGGGGCGGGGAGAAGGGGGGTGCGGCCCACGAGGCTCCCGGTAGTCGGCTGTGCGGCCCGCGGCCCTCTGGAGGTTGGTGACCCCAGTTGTAGGGTGAATGGTAGGGATGTGTCATTCCCTATACGGACCTGTTGGGCTCGGTTGTCTAAGTAGGAGTGGAACCACTTTAGGGTTGTATCTCTCAGTCCTATTTCATGGAGTCTGGATAGTAGTTGATGATGGAGGAGGGAGTCAAAGGCTGATGATAGGTCAAGGAATATAAGGAGGCACCCTTGGGTGGGGTTCTGGGTGTGTAGGTATAGGGAGTCAAGAAGTGAGGTGAAAAGGGTTTCAACTCTGTGGTTCTTTTTGAAGCCATGTTGGTACAGATCAAGGGGAGTGTGTTTGTCTATGTAGTTCTGTAGTTGTGTTTGGACTAGTTTCTCTGTTATCTTTGCAAGGAAGGGGATACTAGAGATGGGTCTGTAAGAGGTTGGGGAAGTGGGGTCAAGTTTTGTTCCTTTGAGTATTGGACGGATTGTGGCGCATTTTAGGGGTGTTGGTACAGAGCCAGTCTGGAGGGAGGTTTGTATAATGTGAAGGATATATGGGCTGATGTGGCTTCTTGTGGTTTTAAGCCAAGAGACAGGGCAGGGGTTAAGGGCGGAAGTGGAGGTGTTTAGATCTTTGATGACATTAGCTATGTTTTCCAGTGATAGGGGCTCAAACTCGTTCCAGGTGTTTAAAGGGGTAGTTGTATGAGGTTGGTTACTGTAGTCATCTATTGAGGGGGGGGGGGGTTAATTGTTAAGATATGCTATACTGGGTCAGACCAAGGTCCATCAAGCCCAGTATTCTGTTTCCAACAGTGGCCAATTTAGGTCATATGTACCTAGCAGTTTCTCCAAAAGACACAGGTTCCGCAATGCTTGTACTGGGTCAAGCAATGATATTCTGGGTCCCTTCTTAATAATGGTTTATGGACCTTTCCTCCAGGAACTTGTCCAAACCTTTTTTAAACCCAGCTACACTAACAGCCTTTACTACATCCTCCGGTAACAAATTCCAGAGTTTGATTACACGTTGAGTGAAAAAAATATTTTCTTTTATTAGTCTTAAATAGTTTACCCTGTAGCTTCATTGCATGTCCCCTAGTCTTTCTATATTCTGATAACGTAAACAATCGATCTACGTTTACCTGTTCCACTCCGTTCATTAATTTATAGACTTCTATCATATCTCCCCTCAGCCGTCTCTTTTCCAGGTTAAAGAGCCCTAACCTTTTTAGCCTTTCTTCATAGGAGTATCCTTCCATCCCCTTTACCATTTTGGTGGCTCTTCTCTGAACCTTTTCTAATAACTCTATATCCTTTTTAAGATAGAATAACTCCAAGACAGAGTTTCTCAGAAAAGGATCATAGTACTTTTGGCCTGGTAAGATGTGCATTGTAATGTAAAAGAACCTGGCCAGGAAGGTGTATATAAATACGTGGCGCAGAAGAAGGTGTACCAATCCAGCACAAATTACTGACCGAAAAGGTCAGCAAAGAATATTACAGGAGACTGAAAATGATGAAGAAAATTGTTTAAACAGTACAGAATAAGAGACAAGCCATTAATCAGCTTTCAGGCCCTATGCTCCCCTATCTGCTTGCAGGGCAGTGGCCCTCAACCCAGTCCTTAGGGCACACCTAGGCCAGTTGGGTTTTCAGGATTCCCAAAATGAATATGCATGAGATAGATTTACATGTAGTGCCTTCATTGTATGCAAATCTATCTCATGCATATTCATTGTGGGAATCCCAAAAACCTGACCGGCCAAGGTGTGCTCCGAGGATTTGGTTGAGAACCACTTATGTAAGGAAGCATGAAGCCTGCAAGTTGACTGGCCTCATAAAGATATTGAAAATTTGGATGTACAAACAAGAAAACTCCTCCCTGCCCTTAAGGTGATGTATAAGAACTAGTGAAATGCTAGGACTACATTCCACAAGCTAAAAGAGGAATAGGCTTTATGGAAATAGATTATACATCTAGAGCTACAGTTAATGAACTGATATACTTAACCATATCCAAAGACCCAGATATGTAACACATGCTCAAGTATGAAAGTAAATGTCCACAACCAGTCTCCATCCTTAAACATGGACAAACATTCCAATGAATAGAGGGAATGAGTGAGAATTTACCAGCACCAGAATTTGCAAAGCAAGAAAAAACACTATTAAAAGAACCAGATCAGCAAACAAGAAAAAGCAAGTAGATAATGCGCAAATGTGACTATGTCTACTGTGCACCACTATGATGCTGTTTATCATTTGGTGGTTTAGAAAGAAATCAAATCAAATACAGTGGGAAATGCAAAGTGCTGCTTCAGGAGCCATTTGTCCATCAGAACCAGACATAGGAATTGTTAAGGAGAGGTGAACGTAAACCTAAAATGGCCTGTGGCCAAGTTGGTAGGCTTTCGTTTGCTTCTTCATAAGATCACCACAGTCCTGGACAGATAACCGCACAAGATCCCATCCCATGGTAAGTAACAGAAGGGAGGCCATTTCTGACTGAGCTAGTAGCCCAAAGGAGCAGGAGGAAAGTAGTGACAAAATCCTTGTCAGAAAGCCCGGCATTGTTGTAAAGGAGAAAAGCACAAGAATGACATTGCTAAGAGAAAAGTCAGTAGCAAGTGACAAATTCTCAAGAAGCAAGAAATGCAATCTGAGACAATGCGGCAGAAAGATACAGAAATATCCAGTTGTATGGGGCGCTACTTGATCTGTGTTTGCATATATTCCACTCTCAGAACATCAAAAGCATTCAGACAAGTACTAGCAGTAAATCTGAGATCAGACCCAACATTCCCTGACTTACACCTGAGGTTCATTCCTGGCATGATGAAATGAGAGAGTTTTGGATGTAATAGTTATTTCATATGGTAAATTCTCTCTTAGATTTCTCTTCCATTTTGCATGAATTCCACTTTGTATGACAAGTAATGCGTTATATGTAATTCTTTCTCTGACATAGTGTGTGTCATGATATAGCTCTGAGGGAAAAATACCCAGCACATGCACGCCTTAAAAAGAGACACGTCTCTTCCATCAATGACACTTATAAACATTACATAGCAGAGATACGTAAACCAATTATTATTAATATAGAACAGGCCATGATACATTTTTGTTGTATTTAGGATCCAGCCCAAAAACCTAGGAGCCATCGGCTGAAACCTTCTGCTCACCCCCATTAACTAAAGTTTGGGAGCAGGGGTGGGGGATGGAAGAGTTCCACTCGAGCTCTACTTCAACTTCTGTAGGACATGATTTACTAAGGCTACTTTTCCCATTCCATGTCTGAGGAAAAAGAAAGTAAATCAGGCCCTTAAACATCCCTGCGGGCTACTGGCAGAAATCCCCAGTCATCAGCCTCCCTCCCCACCCAGTCTTGTTCGTTCTCCTCCCACTATGCTGTTAACCAGTCTTTTCCTTTTAGCACATCCCTCCCCATCCTACCATCTCCCTCTTCACTAAAATCAGCCCCCCCTCCCCACCCACAGCTATTACTCCATTCAGCCAGGCTCCCAGCTCCTACCCCTAACAAGCCCAGTTAGCCATCTTCCCTCTCAGCCCTTACATCAGTTCCAAGTTCAGGATCAGTGACAGCTATGCTAGGATATGAACTGCCTCCCCTCTGTACTGTAGCTTTCTTTCTGCAAATCTATGGCTTTTATTCTTTGGAGAGCCACCTCAACCATGTGTGTAGGGAAATAGGAAGTGTCCAACACTTCATCTTGGTAAGTGTCTACATTAGTTAAGCTGTTTTTTAATTACTGATGAGTTGAGAAAGTGTTTTCCTTCCCTGTGGAGGCATATAAAAAAGGAGGCTTGCTGTGATCTCCAGAGTTCATGTGTAAAATCCCCTCTGGATACATTTTATGATGCAGCCTACAAGGAATCTCTATGTAACCTATAGGAGAGTGAAATATGCTGATGTCATAAGAGGGCATTATGACAACAGAATGCTGGCAAGAGAAAGTGTCTCTCTCTCACCAAGGGGATTCATTTGTTTGTTTCCAAACACTGAGGAGTTTGAAGAGAGCAAACAAACAATGGAAACCCTAAAGCAGGGGTTCTCAAACTTGCCTCACAGTCGGGTTTTCAGGATATCCACAATGAATATGCATGAGAGAGATTTGCATATGCTGCCTCCATTGTATGGAAACCTCTCTCATACATATTCATTGTGGATATCCGGAAAAAACGACTGGGTTGGTAGGCCCCAAGACAAGTTTGGGAACCCCTAAAGAATAAGAAGACTGGAAGCTCAACTGATATCACCAGTGCATAAGCATGATCTGGAAACGATGCCTGGTCAAGTTGATCACCTGAATCAAAGGCAGTTGCACTGTGTCAGAGCCAGAAGAGTCTCCCAGAAGCACCCAGTACATTAAATGGAGCAGCCTGGCCAGCTTTGCCCCCAAAACTGTAGCAAGAGTCTTCCAGGACCATTTGTCAACAGCTGCCCAGACAGAATTTGCCACCTTGTCTTCATTTCTCTTCCAGGGAGACTCATAATCGTTGGCTGAACATGTAGTCAGTAGGTTCTGTTCATCTGTATGTCCCTTTATCCGGCCTTTCTCCTTCTATCCTGACTTCCCATCTAATATAGATCTGTGGCAGCCCTGAGCACCAGCATCAGTATGAGACAAGTATGAGGTAGCCTGAAGAGCACCTAAAATCTGCTCCTTGCCAGACCCGATCTGGATGGTGCTACAGTGCAGAGGAGCTCTTCCTTCCTAACACTGTATTTTCCCACTCCATTAAGAATAATGATCTCTCTCTCCATGTATGTATTGGGCATTTCAGGATAGTTTGGACATTTGTTTTGGTATCTAAAAGTGTGCTCAAATTGCTTATGCATATATATACCTATGAATGTACTGTATGTGTGCACAATTAATTTATAGGTGTACAAAAGCCATAGCGTGCACTCCTGCAGGATGCTTGGTGAGATACTTTGCGATAGGGAACCTCTGTGTAGGTGAGGGTGTGTGTATGGATTGGAGATGGGGAGATCATTTATATTGTGGTAGGCCCGTAACTAAGGCCCAGACTCCCAACCCCCATAACAAGACTAGAACTGCAAAGAATCAAAAGTTATTAGAGGTTTTTTTGTGTGATTTCTTCTTGCTTAACTGACCTTGCAGTAGAAATGTATCTATGAAGTTTGTACAATTTCTCATGTTTCTTCAAGCTTGACAATGCCCTTGCATTCCCTGAGCTAGAAATGTCCTTGAAGTAGAAATGTATCTAATAATTTTGAATATGCCTTTGTTAGAATAAACTGAGAAGGGGGATCAAGGAGCTAAGCCCAGAGAGGGTCCCCGATTGGATAGGTGTGAGGGGTGTTGGGACCAATAGAAAGTTTGCATGTATCAAATTGAAAGAAATCTATATAATGAATTTGGCTCCTGTATAACTTTGCTCAGTCACTTTTGGACTCGTTGCTGCCTGGGCCTTGTGCACAATAAATTGGCTTGGACCCTGCAACGACTCCTGGTATTATTTGGTTGTTTGCACTTCTCTGCTACAATATAACAGCACAAGACATACAAAGTGCTGTGCAGACACATGGGGCCATTTTACTAGAGGGTGCTAGCTGTCAACACGTGTTCTGGCACACATCGATGCTGAATGAGCATTGGGACACGTGTTGCCAGCTAGCGCGGGGCCATGACAGCATGGGATGATATCTGCACTGTCTAATTTGAGTTAAAGTCATGAGTACGGTTAGGGACAGACAGTGGATGTGGTTTTCCCTGCGATGTTACTGTGGGGTTCACACCATGAGCCAACTGCATTAACAAGGGATCACCTAAGAGCACTTCTGTAGGTGTACCCACCCTAACATCGCATGTGCTATGGGACAGGACTCTGCGCTAACTGCCACGGATATGCGTTCTACATCCCTGACAGTTTACGCAGCGGAGTTGCCCCTAATGCAGCTTTATTTCTGAATTTTGCAATTATCACGTCCTTTAGTAAAAGGGCCCCATAGAAGAAACAGTTCCTGCTCCATAGAGCTTACAAATGAAATAAAAAAGAAGAATGATGTGAGACCTCATCTATGATCCTAAGTGGCATATAGATTTGTAGATAAAACTTTCAGTGCAGTAGGACTGTAAATCCATAGCTGAACAGTTCAACATGCACAATGAACCAAAATAGTTGGGGACTGAACTCAACCAAATGTTTTTTGGCTTCCTGAGGGAACATAAGAAATGCTATACTGGGTCAGATCAAGCTCCATCAAACCCAGTATCCTGTTTCCAACAGTGGCCATTCCAGGTCACAGGTACTGGCAGATTCCCAAAAGGCAGATAGGTTCCATGATGCTTGTCTTGGGGCAAGCAGTGGATTGCCTGGGTCCTCTTTAATAAAGCTTTATGGACCTTTCCTCCAGGAATTTGTCTAAACCTTTTTTAAACCTAGCTATACTAACAGCTTTTACCACATCCTCTGGTAACAAATTCCAGAGTTTGATTACGTGTTGAGTGAAAAAATATTTTCTCTTATTAGTCTTAAATGGGTTAAACTGCAGCTTCATTAGATATTATCCCTTGTTAATAAGACATTTTTCAGATATGTTAGTGAGAAGAGGAAGGGCAAAAGTGGTATTGTCAGACTCAAGGGTGCAGGCAAAAAGTATGTAGAAGCTGATAAGGATAAAGCAGAATTGCTTAACAAATATTTCTGTTCTGTCTTCACTGATGAAGAACCAGGAGCAGGACCTCAGAAAACACCCACAAACAGGAACAGAAGCGAGGGACATCTTGAACAATTTTCAGAAGACTGTGTTTGTGAGAAACTAACTCAACTTAAAGTAGACAAAGCGATGGGACTGGATGGGATATGTAAATAGTGATGATATAGGAGACACAATGTCTATATGTAAATAGTTTACCCCAGTTGTCATCCAAGTTTTGAGCACCCGTTCATTGTAAATGTGTTGCAGAGCCCTGCATCATATATGATTTGTTTCCATGTAAACCGCACTGATGTCGAATAGTGCAGTATAAAAGAGACTGTAATGATAATAATAATAACACTCTAGAATACCGAGGGAACTTGGGGACATTCTAGCAGTCCACTGACTGACCTTTTCAATGCCTCATTGGAGTCGGGAGTGGTGCCAAAGGACTGGAGAGAGGCTCATGTGGTGCCTTTACACAAAAGCGGAAGTAAGGATGTGGTTGAAAACTACAGGCCGGTTAGTTTAACTTTGGTGGTGAGTAAATTATTTGAAACGTTGCTGAAAGAGAAAATAGTGAGGTTTCTGGAGTACAGCGGATTACAGGATCTGAGGCAGCATGGATTCACCAGAGGCAGGTCTTGTCAGACAAATCTGATTGATTTCTTTGACTGGGTGACCAGGGAGTTGGACCGAGGGAGAGCCCTAGATGTGGTGTATTTAGACCAGTAAAGCCTTTGACACTGTTCCTCACAGACGACTTATAAACAAACTGAGCACCCTAGGGATGGACCCTAAAGTTACTGCTTAGGTTAGAAATTGGTTGGGTGGGAGGCGACAAAGAGTACAGGTAAATGGAGCTCACTCTGAGGAGAAGGATGTTAACAGTGGTGTGCCCCAGGGATCTGTCCTTGGTCCGATTCTTTTTAACATCTTTGTTAGTGATATAACAGAAGGGCTGTCAGGTAAGGTTTGCCTCTTTGCAGATAATACCAAAATCTGCAATAGAGTAGACACCCAGGAAGGTGTAGATAACATGAGGAGGGATCTAGCTAAGCTTGAAGAATAGTCTAGAATTTGGCAGCTGGGATTTAATGTTAAAAAAATTAAGGTCATGCATTTGGGCTGCAGCAATCCAAGGGAACAATATAGTATATGGGGTGAAGTATTTTTGTCCACTAAAGAGGAGTGGAACCTAGGCGTGGTTGTGTCTGATGATCTTAAAGTAGCTAAACAGGTAGAAAAGGCGACGGCAAAAGCTAGAAGGATGTTTGGGTGCATACGGAGAGGAATGGCTAGCAGAAAAAAGGAGGTGATAATGCCTCTTTATAAGTCTTTGGTGCTATCTCATTTGGAGTATAGTGTGCAATTCTGAAGACCACACCTTCAAAAGAATGTGAACAGGATGGAGTTGGTGCAGAGGGTGGCTACTAAAATGGTTAGTGGTCTTCATTATAAAGTATATGAGGACAGACTGAAGGATCTTAATATGTACACCTTAGAGGAAAGGCCAGATAGAGGTGATATGATTGAGATTTTTAAATACCCCCATGGCATAAATGTTCAGGGAGAGAGCCTCTTTCAATTGAAAGCAAGTTCTGCTATGAGGGGACATGGGCGAAGGGAGATAGATTCAGGAGTGATATGTGGAAATATTTCTTTATGGAAAGAGTAGTGGATCCATGGAATAGTCTCTCAGTCGAGGTGGTAGAGATGAGGACAGTAACTGAATTCAAAAAAGCATGGGACAAGTACAGAGGATCTCTAAAGGTAAAAAGGGGACTGGTGTAGTTGTTGATATGGAAGGACAGACTAGATAGGCCATGTGGTCTTTTTCTATCGTCATATTTCTATGTTCCTATGTCTCTGAATGTTCCACAAGCTCTTGAAAAATATTTTCTTACTGCCTCGGATGAGGTATTATCTTAAATATGTCTCTAATGCCCTCTGGCTATAGTTTCCAATCTTACCCAGTGCTCAGAAGTGAGCATCAACTGATAATAAAATGTCAGAGATTAGAGAGACCCGCCATTCAAGATCCACATTTAGACCCCACCATGCCACAGAACTCAGACACTCAATGTGGTTATAACTGGGAGAATAGTAACTCCCTGAGGCCTCTTCTTCTGGCATCAATAGTGAGACATGGTGAGGTTTTTTGATATTTTCATTTATTTATTTAACAAATTTTATATACCGTCTTTCTACAAGTCAAGACGGTTTACATAGAACATATTTAGCAGTATGTTTCAACTGTTTACATGGAACAAGATAACGATGAATAAATATGGTAACGAGAAGAACTAATTACAAAGATCAAAGATCAACTATTTACATATGAATTTACAATGAGCCATATGGTTGTGTAAAAGAATTTGAGAGTTGCAGAAGGAATAGGGAGGAAGGTGTAAAGGTTATGAGCTAAGGTGGAAGGAAAAAATGTTCAAGGACAAGATACTTTTAAACTTTTTTCGGAACTCAGAGTGGTTTGAACAGTTCCGAAGTTCGTGAGGAAGGGAATTCCATAAGGATGGAGCATAGAGGGAGAAGGCCTTGTTACTTGTAGATTGTTTGCAGTGTCTCTTGTTTATAGGGATGGTCAGTATGTTTTTGGTAATAGGGCGGCGTGATCTTGTGCTGTTGGAGGAGAGGAGGAGAGGGGAGAGGCATGGAGCTGACTCATTAGAAATGATTTTATGTATGAGAGTGAGGACCTTGAATTGAACTCTGTATTGGATGGGGAGCCAGTGGAGATGATAGAGGACAGGTGTAATGTGGGAACGTCTAGGGTTGTTAGTTATAAGCCGTGCTATCGTGTTCTGGGCAAGTTGGAGCGGTTGAATAGAGTTCTTGGGGAGGCCATGGTTACAGTAATCAAGAAAAGGGATTGTGAGGGCCTGGCAGACAGTGCTAAAGGAGTTAGGGCTTAGGAGGGGTTTGAGGTTGTGGAGGGTACGTATCTTTGCATATATTATATTAGTGGTTCTCTTTATTTGGTCAGTGAAGGAAAGGTTCTGATCCAGGATAATACCAAGATATTTCACTTGTTTTTTTATAGTAAGTGTGAGATCACCGATAGTAAGAGTGGGAGGTGGGGTGTATGTAGGATTAGAAAATACCTGGAGAACCTCTGTTTTGGATTGGTTATTAAGAGGTTATGTTGGGAGAGCCAGGTTTTTAGGTTAGTTAGGCATTCACTCAGTTTAGAAAAGTCAGGGTTAGAAAGGTTAAAAGGGGTGAAGCACATCATTTCATCTGCATATAGCTGATACTGAATGTCGTAGCTTTGGAAGATCTTGCAGACAGGTTGGAGGAAGATATTAAATAGAAGGGCAGAAAGACTGGATCCTTGGGGGACACCTTGTTTTAGGATGAATGGGAGGGAGGTATCGTTTCCAATACGAACCTGTTGGGTTCTGTTATCTATGTAGGAACGGAACCAGTTCAGGGTTGTGCCTCTAAGTCCTATTTCATGAAGTCTGTTTAGGAGTTGATGCTGAGGGAGGGAGTCAAAAGCAGCTGATAAGTCAAGGACTATGAGAAGACATCCTTGAGAAGGGTTCTGTGTGTGGAGGTATAAGGAATCGAGTAAGGAAGTAAGAAGGGTTTCGACTCCATGGTTCTTTTTGAAGCCATGTTGGAATAAGTCGAGAGGGGAGTGTTCATCAATGTAGTTCTGAAGTTGAGTTTGGACCAGCTTCTCAGTTATTTTAGCCAGGAATGGGATACTAGAGATGGGTCTGTAAGAAGTAGGAGAAGTAGGGTCAAGCTTTGTTCCTTTTAAGATAGGGCGGATGGTGGCACTCTTGAGAGGTGGTGGTACAGAGCCAGTTTGGAGGGATGTTTGAACAATATACAGAATGTATGGGCTGAGAGAACTTCTGGTAGATTTGATCCAGGGGACAGGGCAAGGGTCAAGGGCAGAGGTTGAAGCATTTAAATCCTTTATGACATTAGATACATTTTCTAATGTAAGATGGTCAAAATTGCTCAAAGAGTTTGAGGGGGTAGGCTCACGTGGTTGGGTGCTGTAGTCAGCAAACGTTTGTGGGTTATTAGAAGGTAGGGGAGGGAGGAATTTGGAAATCAGGTGATTGGCAAAGGTTTGTGCAGTTATTTTGGGGGGTTGGTCCTGGTGTAAGGGCTCGTTAATTAAGGATTTAGTAATAGAGAACAGCTCTCTAGGTTTGTTAAGTGATAGTTGAATAATATTTTTGTTGTATTCTTTTTTATGGTTGAGGGTTTCAGAGCAGTAAGTTTGGAGTTTAGCTGTATAGGCAATGTGTGCATTAGGGTCTTGAGAGCGTCTCCATTTACGTTCAAGACGTCTAAGCTCTCTTTTGAGAGTTCTCAGATTTGTAGAGAACCAGGGGGCTCTTCTATGGTGTTTTTGAGCAAGTTGGTTAGGTGGGAGTAGAGAAGCTGCAGATAGGATCTCATTCCATTTAGAAATGTGGGACTCATGGTTCAAGCTATTTTCATATAGTAGGTCAAGAGATGGGATTGTTTGCTCTAGAAAGGTGGCCGCATTGAATTGTTTAAATCTACGGGTATGTTGAGCCTGGGGGGGAAGTTGATTTCTGTGAGTGGAGTAAGGGAAGGAGAAGAGGATGAGAGCATGATCAGACCAGGGTACAGGTTGAATGGTGTGTGTAACCTGGTCAATGTTTAGGGTGTGTTGTGGAAAAAATATTAGGTCAAGGATGTTTCCTTTGGAATGCGTAGGGAGTTCCAGTATTTGGGAGAAGTGGAGGGCATTCATTGCTTGGAGGAAGGTAGAGGATTGTGTTGGAGATGTGGAGCATAAGTTTAGGTCACCTAGAATTATGAGAGGGCGTGAGGCAGGTTGGGGGGGGGGGAGCAGGCTGTGTCTAGAATTGTGGAGAGATCAGAAGAGTCAGTCTGAGGTGCTCGATATAAGAGATGCAGGGATAGTGTAGAGTTGGAGACTGTAATAGAGTCCAAGCCTACGGTAGAGGTAGATTCAATAGTAGTGAGTTGTAGATTAGATTTAGATATAATGGCTACACCTCCTCCTCTGCCATGTGCTCTGTTGCATATACTGATTGAGTATGCTTTGGGGCATTATTGGTTTATTAGGACGGTGTCGGTGTCTTGGAACCAGGTTTCAGTAAGGCAAAATATATCAAGGTCATAATCGGAAATAAGGTCGGCAAGTAGGGGGATTTTATTTCTAGCTGAGCGAGCATTGAGTAGGGCACATTTGAGAGGGGGATGGGGTAGGTCAGAAAGAGAGTTAAGTATAAGGTTGGGATTTATAGTGATAGGTTTGAGTCTACAAGTACGGTAGTAGGGGTTATGATGGGTATAGGGAAAATGTGGTGGGATGTATAGGTGTCTGGGAGAGTGGATTATTGGAATGGGAGTGTTATGGGTCAGTGTTAGCGTGTATGGGAAGGTAAATAAGGAAGTACATAATAAGGAAAGGATAACCCATAAGGTGAATGGGCAGGAGTCAGGCAGGGCCATTCTGGGAGATGTTGGAATTAGTTAGCACTAATGGGTTTGATAAGGTGAGAAAAGGGATAGAATACAGGGACAGAGTTATAGCTGGAAATAGCGTCTGTCAATAAGGATTGAATAAGCAACAGTAAATATTACAGTGATTTAGGTACTCTTGTGAAATAACAGTAGTGTAATCACAGGAATTAGATATGTATGAATAAGCAACAGTAAATCACAGAGATTTGGGTACTTTTGTGAGATAATAGCAGTGCAAGTAACAAGAAATTAGATATGTTTGTAGCACAAGTTGTAACCTTTTAGCTTGAGCTATAATAAATCTTAACATGAAGAAATCTACAGCTTGTTTTGGAACAGGCAATAATGCATATTAGGTAACACTGCTTATTAGGCAATAATGTATGTTAGGCAACACCGCATATTAGGCAACAATGTATTAAACGGATGCAATGTAACAAGGTTCGTTGGAAGCAGCGGTATACAAATGTATTCTAAATAAATAAATAAAATAAATAAAGGTTCATTTGTTTTCTTCTTTTGTATTTTATATGCTGTATAATGCAAGTTCCACATCTCCCAAGTGCCAGGTCACCAGTGTGATTAGAAATTCCCCCCAGCACCAGGGATTTTCCTGCCTTTTATTTTCTGTGGCTTCCTCCTCTCTGCACCATGTGGTTCTCTGTGAGTGTGATGCGTGTGGTGCAGGAACTCCCACACTGGTCTCTGGGTATCAAGTCTCACAGGACCAGCGCAGTATTTCCTGCACCACGTGGCTCACACTCGCCAAAGTGCTGGAAGAAGGAGTTCTTTGTATATCAGAGCAACTGGATCTAAAGTAAAGGTAACAAATCATTATGTTAGGAATTAGATAATAATAATAAAAAAGAATGATGTGGTTTCACAAAGAAGTGGCTGAGAATGGAAGAGTAAAGAGATTAACATTCAAATCTGCAAGGACCCAAGATAGCAGAAAAGTTGTTTCACGCTGCTCATCCTGGACTGATACTTTTTCTTCTAAATTCCCTGAAATGTTTGTCTCATGGGGAAGTGTAAGGGAAAGTGCAGCTACTCCTGGCAAAAGCTGCCCTTACTCCTACAGGCACTTGTTCATCGAGCAGTGACAGCTTCTACTCCACAGGGCTCTGAAGAGGTTTCGCTGGGGCCTCTGTCAAGGAAAGGCTTGCTGCCGGGGGTTTCCTGGCCTTGATGTTACCCTTATCCTACAGCACACTAAACTACTACTAGTGCTACTAAGCAGTTAGATAGTGCTACAGAACGTATGCCTTACTCAACAGATACACAAAAGAGACAGGCCCTACTCCCTGAAACCTACAGTCTGGTGAAGAAAGACAGGCCAGATAAATAGATGTTTGGTGTGAATTAGGGATAATATTTGAAATCTGAAGGGTACCTGGATTTAGTTTGACAGACCTTCTTTATCTAATTGGGTAAATCTATGAAATGTGGAATTTGTGCTGTAAAAACAGTCGATGTAAGGAAAGAAGGAAATGGGGTAGGGGAGATTACCAGCTAGAGCTCTTTGAGTCAGCTTTCATCTTGCAAATGCACCGACTGACAACTCCACAGGAGTAGCAGTGCTGCTGATGGGAGGGGGCCGTTTGGCACAGTAGTAGGGGAAGCTTCTGGCTGCAGGCGATGCTCCCTAAAAAGTGCAGCAAGCCATGAGTTATGAGTGAGGTGTGTGATTTGATCTTTGACCACAATGTTAAGATCCAGCAGACTTGCGACTCTATTTTGATAAACATTTTTATTCATTATAAACTGTCTTTCTTGAATAGACATGTAATAAGAACTATCTGTCATGTATGTCTACAGCACTGCGTACATCTAATAACATTCTAGGAAAGATAAATATCAGAAGTGGTAAATTCCTGAATTTATACATCTTCCAAGATATTTAATACGAACACACTGTAAGTGCATAACAGACAAACTGAGATGCATAAATGCTACCTGTAAACTGCAATGATTTTAAAGAGTGCAGTATATAAAAGCAATAAATAAATAAATAAACACACTGAATTACATCTACTTCTATCACATAGATAAATCTTTACCATTTACCAACTGCTGTGAATTGATAACGCGTGACTCTAATGATTCCCTGAAAGATGATTGGCTGCCTCTGTTCTGGGCAAGGCAGTAGGAGCTCTTCAGACATACATCTTCTCCTAGGATAAGCAGGATGAGTCAGCCACACTAGGTGACGTCATCCGACGGCGCTGAGACGGAAGTACTCTCCATAGCTCCGAAGGGCTTTTGCCCTTCTGAGCTTGAGCCAGCTGGCCCCACCCCCCAGCCCGCCCCTAGCTAGCCAGTTTCAGTTCTTCCGCCTTGCCAGCAAGATGGTCCTCTCTACTCTCCAACTGAAATGACCAAATCTTTAACTTTATTCTGAAAAGATAAAGAGGAATTCCACTTACTTGCTTAAAATTTATTTATTTATTTATTTATTACAGTTTCTTATATACCGCGCTATTTAGAATCAGCGCGGTTTACATCATAACAACAACGACCATAATGACAAATGTCTCTAACGTTAATGCTCTTATGCCTCCTTATTTCAGATCCATTCCGGTATCATTCAGAAAGGGCTGCCTGGAACCCCTGGGTCTGCCGGCCATGTGTGCTCGCAGCCCAGCCCGCAGATGCAGTTGTTAAAGAACTTCTATGCCCCTAGTTCTAGCCAGGATCACGCTGTGGAGGCTGCTGAATAAAGATCCTTCAGAAAAAGAGGCATTCCAGTCTGGCAATTGCCCTCATGGCAGCCCAGGACGTGTCTAGAAGGCCTCCGTCCCCAGCCAGCCACGCTTTTAGCGTTCCTTCCTCTGCCTCCATGAAGGACCATCCTCACGTGTGGATCATGGGGGCGGCCATCTTGCTCTGGCCATGCTGCCTTGCAAGCTTCCGCCCCCTCCGCAATGATTGGACATCTGCGCATACCGCCGCCCCTCTGCAGAGAGTGAAGAGCAGGTCCTCTCAAGCCCTCAGTCGGCGGCACGTCAAACCCCAGCCCCAGCTGGCTAAAATCTGCATTGGCTTCCCGAAACAGTGCCCGATGCTGGAACTCCCTCTCTCGGCGCCATGCCTACGGTCTGGGCTCCATTGGCTGAAAGCTCACCCCACCCCGCGATACCATTGGCTAACTCCATGGCAACGGACTCCGGTGCATTTCCATGTGATGCTGGAACTCCTTCTCACAGCGCCGTGCTGACAGAACAGCTGCTGAAAGGGATCCCCTCCACCCTTCTCATGGCGCTGGGATCTCCCCGCTCAGGAAGCTCCAGCACAGTCCAATGCACTGCACTGCTCTCCTGAGTGCGTGATCAGCGTGGCAAACTCAGCGATGACGTCAGCGCTGAGTGCTCTGTCCTCCCTTCGGCGCCAATGTCAACAGTGAGGCAGTAGCTCGGCAGTAAGTGAGCAGCCTCTCCCCTCACCGTCTCGCAGAGCACAAACCGAGGGAAGGACTGTCTCCCTTAAATCACTGCCCCTGCAACAAGGCATAGTTCCCATCATGACACCATGTGACAGACTGCCTGCCAGTGATACCCGGATCAGCAGCTAGGGAAGGAAAAATCCAGAGAAGGGAAAATCCCCGAGAGGCAGAATGGATACTTCACGGCACCCCCTGGGCCTCTGGCATTATGGAGAGGAGGAGTAGCTGTATAAGCTCACCCCTAACATAAACCACTGCGGGAAGAACAGCCATGAGAGGGGCACGTTCACTACCAGGTCCCTGTGCAGGACCCACGGCATTGGACCACAGTTAAAGCCAAGGCTGAGCGGGCAGCTCCCGCTATCAGCAAACAGACCCGTGGCTTTGACACAGCCCACCTTGGACCTCAGGCAGTGTCAAAACTAAAGCAGCCAGCTCCTGTTGTCAGCAGAACAAAACCATGGTGCAGCCACCTGCAGACAGGGTCCGGACTACAGCGGGCAGCTCCCGCCATCAGCGCTTCCAGCAGCCATTCGAAACAAAGGTGGAAGGAGCCCAGGTTCAGATCCAGAATTATAACAGAGCCTGCTCAGAACATTAAGCACCCCTACAGGGGCTTCATCCCCTACAGAGGCTTCGCATCTGCTTCAGTCATCACAGGAAAGCTTCAGTCTTAAACAACCCCTCTGACGAATGCAGCACACTGAGTGCCCACACGACAGGTTAGAAGAGCAGCCTAGGAGCTAGGGTTGAGCAGACTTGGATGAGTCTCCCATGCACCAGCTTCTTCTAGAAGGCAGAGGGTTACGGTGTCATAGGACCCCACCAGCAAGAAACCAGCCTCCGCTCCCCAGGGTAAGGCAACTGAGACTATCCAAGGAAAGGGTGAGGCGGCTATGTCGCAAATACAGTTTAAAAAAAAAGCACCTAGCAAAGCAGCCCTGAAGCTGACGCGCCTGGGGAAGCACAGCCTCCAACATCTGTTGGAGATATGCCTCTGGTCCCTCAGACCCAGCAGCACCTCGGACTCTGAAGCGCTGCCCTCACAGCCAGGGGCAACTGCTCCCATATGCTCGCCTGCGCCTTGGGCCCTCATACCCCTCTGCCAGTCACACCCTCGCCCCAAGGCAGTGCCGGGTAGTGGCAACGGACTCCACATTTGGTGGCAGCACACCTCTGTGGAAAAGATATTAGTCTTCCCACACCTGGTAGATGTGCCCACCTCAGCCTTATACCCTCCTGTTAACCCTGATCGCTTGAACTTGACATGTTGTTGTTGCCTTGACAGGTTGTCGAGGGCTTGATACTTGCACATGACAGTGTGGTTGATAACCTGACAGGTTGTTGATCACTTGATACTTGCATAACTTGGAGGAAAACCATCATCCTCGGAACCCTGCACTAGGCAGGCTCCCCCAGCACCTCTGTGACACTAAACCCAGGGTCACAGTGTGCAAAAAGGCAGGCTCAAGGCCAACCTAGGGATCACCAGTCTTGCCTCTGACCTTATGATCAACCCAAGGGCAACACTTTGACTTAGCACAAAGTTGATGTATCCAACCGCGCATACGAAGGCAGACGTATCCAACCACAGTCACAGGTTCAAGACCTGGCTGAGCGGTGCGCGGTGTGGTGAGGCCTAGGGCTCTGCACCTTTGGGCCACGGTGCGCAGTGTGGCGAGGCCTAGGACTCTGCACTCTAGGACCTCAACTGTTTAGAGCCTAGGGCTCTATACTCTAGGGCCTTGCCTGTGAAAAGCAGATGTTCCAGACAGCAACAGGGTGACCATTGCCTTACACCATCACACAAGGGGAGTGGGTTGACTCTAAAAAACCCAGACTATACAAACCATCCAGGCAGAACCAATCATCCAGGCGCCCCCCCTCCCCCGCACCGGGACACAGGGCTTGCACAGGGTTGCAGGGAGGAAGGCTCAGCTGTCAAATGAGCCTGCATGTAAGAGCTCAACCCTTTGGCATCAGCTTTCCCCCTCCATCGGTGGGTTGCCGGCAAATCAATCTACTCAACACGTGGCGAGCACGAAGTGCAACTGTAAAATGGATAACATCCAGACCTTCATCCCACCCATGGCCTGGCACCAATGCGTTTTCTCCCCTGGGGCCAACTCTTATCCCTCAAATGCAGACAACACACAATGCTGAGCCTGACCCCTTCATCAGGTTACATAAGATATGCCATACTGGGTCAGACCAAGGTCCATCAAGCCCAGTATCCTGTTTCCAACAGTGGCCAATCTAGGTCATACGTATCTAGCTGTTTCCCCTAAAGACACAGGTTCCACAATGCTTGTATTGGGTCAAGCAGTGAATCCTCTAGTGATATCCTCCAGACATGACCATGTTGTCGTCTACCTATCATTCCACTATGAATGACTGGCTGCAGTGCACCCATCAGCATACAGTTCTCAGCGCTTAGCACAAGCCTTGATAGCCGGGCAGGTTACCCAATACCCTTGGGAGCACATTCTTGACGACTGTTCTCAACTGCCTTGCGGCCACCCTCTGCTAGCCCTCGGCAAGCTAATATGGGAACTCCTCGAGGACTGTACTCTTAAAACCCCTCTGCCGTGCCAAGGCAGACAGATATGAAATTGACCTCCAGGAAGCTACTTCGGATAGCATCCTAACTGCAGGTCCGGGTGGCACCCTCTGCCACACATGCTACACTACCTGCGATCCTACCCCACACAAGCCACCCTTGATATCCAACCCAGGCACAAGACACCCTCGATACCCACCCAGGCCAGCCAGGCCTCCGGTCTGCAGGTACCTTTCCAGGAGGAGCAGATGCTACAAACTCTGAAAAGCATCACGGCCCTATACGGCCCTATGCAACTGTATGCCCAGGACATGTACAGAACAAACTGCAAACAACTAGGCAACTAAAGGCCTGGCTACCGCCGTCCCCAGCAGACTACGCCTCTGTGACAGCGCACTACACCTCTGTGACTCCGACTCCATATCACACCTACTCAAGCCTTCCTCAGGCTGCATCCTGCTCACGTAGCAGGCCACCTTGCCCCGGAACAGGGACCAATACACCCCCTGCCAGGATGCCGGGGGCAGCGCTTGGGGTTCCTCACTCAGTAGCCATATTGATAAGTACAAGGTCGTGGGTTCATGTGGACCTGTTCCTAGACCTCGTACAAGGTCGTTAGTTCATGTGGACCTGTTTCCTAGACCTCGCAACAGAACACACCCCAGGCAAGCAGTCACGGCAACCTCAACTGTCACTCCCAGCCCGAACTGACTTGGGTCACAGCAGGCTTATGATCAATCTCACGCCACTCTTGTAGCACAATCGATACTGCTGCTAACATAAGAACACAAGATATGCCGCACCAGAACAAGGTCCATCAAGACCAGTTTCTGTTTCCAACCGTGCCAATCCAGGTCATAAATACCTAGTAGTTCCCCAAGAGGCATGTTCCTCTATGCTTGGTTTGGACCAAGCAGTGTTTCCCGGGTCCTGGTTACTAATGGTTTATGAACCTTTACCTGTTGGGTTAAAAAAAAAAATAATTCTATTAGTGCTGTCCCAGTACTTCATTTTCACACCTCTGTCACAGCCATTCATATTGAGGCTGGTGCTTTCCCAATACTTCAATTTCACACCTCTGTCACAGCCGTTCATATTGGGGCTGGTGCTTTCCCAATACTTCAATTTCACACCTCTGTCACAGCCGTTCATATTGGGGCTGGTGCTGTCCCAATACTTCAATTTCACACCACTGTCACAGCCCGTTCATATTGAGGCTGGTGCTCCTCTTGTGTACAGTGACCAGCTCTACTATTGCTCTATTAATGCTCTGATTTGCACTAATGCCCTGATTGCACCACCCTCGTGGCCAGCCGTCCGTGAGGCTGTAGCTATACTTGAGCGCTGTGATTACCACAATACTACTGCACTTGATCGTGGTGAGTACCTCACTACTACTACTCTATGCACTTGATCACTGTGATTATCTCACTACCACTGCCCTAGGCTCTTTATCGCTGTGATTACTGCATCTCTGTGGCTGCACAGATGCACCTTATATGGTCACTCTGCATGCTTTGCGTTGCACATGGGTGCTTCACAACTGCAAGACCACATGTCCTTCTGTCCCACATTGCTAGCCCTTAAGGAAGTGACCTATGTCTCGGCCTTCCCCCTTCCACCACAGCGCATGACAGCTTGGGAGGCACCTAGTGTGGCTGACTCATCCTGCTTGTCCTAGGAGAAAATGAAGTTACTTACCTGTAACAGGAGTTCTCCGTGGACAGCAGGATAAGTCAGCCACACATTCCCGCCCACCTCCCCTGGGAAGGGGTTGGCCTCTGAGCCTGATGCCCGCCTCCTAGCGGCAAAGACTCAGCTAGTGACGAACTGGCTTGCTAGGGGCGGGCCGGGGGTGGGGCCAGCTGGCTATGGAGAGTACTTCCGTCTCGGCGCCATCGGATGACGTCACCTAGTGTGGCTGACTTATCCTGCTGTCCACGGAGAACTCCTGTTACAGGTAAGTAACTTCATTTTTCCCGCTGTCTTTTTATATCCTTTCCCTTCACATTATGAGTCATTGCTGATCTCTTCCATTCGCTGTGCAGTCTTGCTCTTTCTCCTCCCACCATGCTGTTAACCACTTTCCCTTTTAGCTTTTATTCTTTGGAGATCCACCTCCGCCATGTGTATAGGGCAATAGGAAGTGCCCAGCATATCATCTTGGTAATTATTTTATAAGTGTCTATATTGTTAGGCTGGTTTTTACTTACTGATGAATTGAAAAAGTGTTTTCCTTCCCTGTGGGTGGAAAATGAAAAAGGAGGCTTGCCGTGATTTCCAGAGTTCATGTGAAAAATCCCCTCTGGATACATTTTATGATGCAGCCTACAATGAATCTCCATGTAACCTAGAGAGAGTGAAAGGTGCTGATGTCATAAGGAGGCATTATGACAGCAGAATCCTGGCAGGAGAAAGTGTCTCTCTCTCACCACAGAGATGTATTTGTTTATTTTCAAACACTGAGGAGTTTGAAGAGGGCAAAGATAAACAATGGAAACTCAAAAAGTAGTGTTTCTCAAACTTGCCTCCCAGCTAGTCGGGTTTTCTGGATATCCATAATGAATATGCATGAGAGAGATTTGCATGCACTGCCTCCATTGTATGCAATCTTTTCATACATATTCATTGTGGATATTCGGAAAACCCAACTGGCTGGGAAGAATCCAGGACAGGTTTGGAAACTCCTGCTCTAAAGAGTAAGAGCACTGGAAGCTCATCTGATATCACCATTGCACAAGCAGGAGCTGGAAGCGATGCCTGGTCGGGTTGATCACCCAAATCAAAGGCTGCTGCACTGTGTCAGAGCCAGTAGAGCCTCTCAGAACCACTCAGTACATGAACTGGAGCAGCTTGGCCAGCTTTGCTCCCAAAACTGTAGCAGGAGTTTCACAGGACCATTTGTCAACAGCTGTCCAAACAGAGTCTCTGCCATCTTGGCTTCATTTCTCTTCCAACAGAACTCATAATCATTGGCTGGATATGTAGTCAGTGGTTTCCATTCATCTCTGTGTCCCTGTACCCGGCCTTTCTCCTTCTATCTTAACTTCCCATCTAATATAGATCTGTGACAGCCCTGAGCACCAGCATCAGCATGAGACAAGTCTGAGGTAGCCTGAAGAGCACCTGAAATTGCTCCTTGCCAGACCTGATTTGGATGGTGCTACACTGCAGAGGAGCTTTTCCTTCCTAAAACTGTATTTTCCAACTCTATTAACAATAGTGATCTCTCTCTCCATGTATGCATTAAGCATTTCAGGATGGTTTGGACACTCATTTTGGTGTCTAAAAAATAAAAGTCTGCTCAAATTGCTTGTGCACATATATATGTTTATGTTTATTGATTTGATTGACCGCCCTTCAAAATAGCAGAGCGGTTTACAATGATAATAAAATATTACAGTAACAGCAAGGCACAAGGCCGGAAAAGTAGAAAGAAAGTTACAATTACTTTGTAGAGAGAAAATGGGAGAGCAGGTTGATATCAAAGGGTATAGGAAAAAAGGTTAGGGGTGAGAGGAAGGAGGGCCAAAGGCAAGGGAGAAAAGGTGAGTCTTTAGATCCAGCTTGAAGGTAGGGTGATGATGTTCCAGGCGGAGGGCGGTGGGGAGTTCCAGAGGGCAGGGCCTAGAACCTATATACATATACCTATGTGTGCACAATTAATTTGTTTGTGTACAAAAGCCATAGCGTGCAGTCCTGCAGAATGCTTGGTGAGATACTTTGCCTGATAGGGGAGTTCTGGGTAGGTGAGGGGGTGTGTATGGATGGGGGATGGGGAGATCATTTCTATAACAGCACAAGATATACAAAGCGCTGTGCAGACACTTAGGGGCCCTTTCACTAGAGGGCGCTAGCTGTCAACACGTGTTTCTGGCACATGTCAATGCTGAATGCGCATTGGGACACATGTTGCCAGCTAGAGCGGGGCCATGACAGCATGGGATGATGTCCGCCGTAACCATCTAACTCGAGTTAAGGTCGCGAGTAGGGGTAAGGGCAGAGAGTGGGTGTGGTTTGCTCTGCGAAGTCAGCGTGGGGTTCACACCACATGCGAACTGAATTAGCAAGGAATCACTTAATGCCACTTCAGCAGGGGGCATTGGGGGCACCCACCCTAACGTGCTAGGGGAAAGGGCTCTGCACTAACAGCCAGGGAAATGTCTTTGACAGTTAACATGGAGGAACTGCCCCTAATACAGCTTTGTTTCAGCACTTAGGTGCAACACTATCACGTCCCATAGAAGAGACAGTTCCTGCTCCATAGAGCTTACAAATGAAATTAAAAAGCGAAATTATGTGAGACCTCATCTGTGATCGTACGTGGTTTAAAGATTTGTAGATAATATCTGCAGTGCAGTAGGACTGTAAATCCATAGCTGAACAGTTCAACGTGTACAATGAATCAAAATAGTTGAGGACTGAATTCAGTCAAATGATTTTTGGCTTCCAGAGGGAACATAAGAAATGCCATAGTGGGTCAGGCCAATGTCCATCAAGCCCAGTATCCTGTTTCCAACAGTGGACAATCCAGGGCACAAGTACCTAGTAGGTTTCCAAAAAGACACATAGGTTCCAAAATGCTTGTACTAGGGCAAGCAGTGGATTTCCTGGGTCCTCTTTAATAATGGTTTATGGACCTTTCTTCCAGGAACTTGTCCGTCTTTTTTAAAGCCAGCTACACTAATAGCTTTTACCACATCCTCCAGTAACAAATTCCAGAGTTTGATTATGTGTTGACTGATTAAATAATGTCTCTTATTAGTCTTAAATGGGTTAAAGAATGGCTTCATTAGATATTCAGGAGTCTCTGAATGTTCCACAAGCGCTTGAAAAATATGTTCTTACTGCCTCGAATGAGATTTGCCTAATGCCTTCTGGTTACTGTTTCCAGTCTTACCCAGTGCTCGGAAGTGAGCACCAGCTGATAAGGAAATGTCACAGATTAGAGAGAGACCTGCCATTCAAGAACCAGATTTAGACCTGATCATGCCACAGAACTCAGACACCCAAGGACTGGGACAATAGTAACTCCCTGATGCCTCTTCTTCTGGCATCAGTAGTGAGACATGGTGAGGTTTTTTGATATTTTCATTTGTTTTTTTCTGCTGTATTTTATATGCTGTGTAATGCAAGTCACACAAATTCCAAGTGCCAGGTCACCAATGCGATTAGAAATTTCCCCCCTGCACCAGGGATTTTCCTGCCTTTTATTTTCTGTGGCTTCCTCCTCTCTGCACCATGTGGTTCTCTGTGAGTGTGATCCGTGTGCTGCAGGAACTCCCGCGCTGATCTTGGGGTCTCAAGTCTGACAGGACCAGCGCAGAATTTCCTGCACCAAGTGGCTCAGCCTTGCCAAAGTGCTGGAAGAAGGAGTTCTTTGAATAGCAGAGCAACAGGATCTGTTATTTATTTATTTAGCTGTGCTTATATACTTCTTTTCACTGGGTCAAAGCAGTTTACAGATATACACTAACAGGCACTTTTTATTCCCTTATCCCCAAAGGGCTCACAATCTAAGCATACCTGAGGCAATGGAGGGTTAAGTGGCTTGCCCAAGGCCCCAAGGAGTGGCCATGGGACTAGAGACCCCAGTCCCTCCGGCCTGAGGTTACTTTGTCCCTACGTGGGAATTGAACGGTAACAAATTATGTTAGGAATTAGGTAATAATAAGAAAAACAGACTGATGTGGTTTCACAAAGAAGTGGCTGAGAATGGAAGGGTAAAGGGATTAACATTCAAATATGCAAGGACCCAAGAAAGCAGAAAAGTCGTTTCACGCTGTTCATCCTGGACTGATTCTTTTTCTTCTAAATTCCCTGAAATGCTTGTCTGATGGGAAAGTGTAAGGGAAAGTGCAGCTACTCCTGGCAGAAGCTGCCCTTACTCGACTCCTCCTATAGACACTTTGATTGATCGAGCAGTGGCAGCTTCTACTCCGCAGGGCTCTGAAGATATGTTGTTGGGGCCTCTGGAAAGGGAAGGCATGCTGCCCGAGGTTTCCTAACCTTGATGTTACCTTTAGCCTGGAACACTGTAATCTACTACTAGTGCTACTAAGCAGTTATATAGTGCTACAGAACGTATGCCTTGCTCAACCGATGCACAAAAGAGACAGTCCCTACTCCCTGAAGCTTACAGTCTACTGAAGAAAGACAGGCCTGATAAATAGGTGTTTGGTGTGAGTCAGGGATGAGATTTGAAGTCTGAAAGTTTATGGAATTTAGTTTTACAGACCTTTATCTAAATCTGTGATATGCGGAATTTGTGCTGTAAAAACAGTCCATGTAAGAAAAGCAGGAAATGGGATAGGGGGATTACCAGCCAGGGCTCTTTGGGGCAGCTTTCATCTTGCAAATGCACCGGCTGATAATGCCACAGGAGTAGTGCTGCTGATGGGAGGGGGCAGTTTGGCACAGCAGTAGGGAAAACCTCTGGCTGTGGATGATGTCCCCTAAAAAGTGCAGCAAGAGGTGAATTATGGGTGAGGTGTGAGAGTTGATCTTTGACTGCAATGTTAAGATCTAGCAGACTTATAACTCTTTCTTAGTAAACATTTTTATTCACTGTAAATTGTCTTTCTTGAATAGTCGCATAGCAGGAACCATCCGTCCTGGGTATGTCTATGGCATTGCCACATCTAGTAACACTCTAGGAATGATAAATCGCAGAAGTGGAACATGTAACATTCAGGAATTTACCAGGATCTTTAATAGGAACACACAGAGTTACACCTACTTCTTTTTTTTTTACTGCCATCAAGTCGGTGTTGACTCATATTGACCCAACTACCTCTGGTTTTTCTTGGCAATGTATCACCAGAAGTAGATTTCCAGCCTTTTCTTCCAAGGCAATAGAGGGTAAAGTGACTTGCCCAAAGTCACAAGGAATGCCAGTGGGAATCAAACCCTTGATCTTCTGGGTACTAGGCAATTGCTCTAACCACTAGGCTACTCCTCCACTCCACACCTACTTCTACCACATGAGATAATTCTTTACGATTTACCAAACTGCTATGAATTGATAACGTGTGGTACTTGTGATTCCCTGAAAGATGATTGGCTGCCTCTGTTCTGGGCGGGGCAGTGGGAGCTCTTCAGACGGACATCTTTCCCACTGTCTTTTTATATCCTTTCCCTCCCCATTATGAGCCGTTGCTGTTCTCTTCCATGCATTGTGTAGTAATTCACAGGATAGGATGGAGGCACTGCTCAGACAATGTCTGTGATTCTCATGATCTGTAACCTTCAAATTAACACTTTGAGCCAGATTTTATAACAAAACGCCTAAAGTATAAAGTCCATGAAGGGGCATATTTTAAGGTCATTTTATTAAGGCAACATAGGCTCCCATCCACCTTTATAAAATAGACCCTAAGGACTAGCCCCGATAGTACACAAATGCACGCGCACACACACTTACACCCGCCCCGAACCTACTGTAAATGCGTGAGGAACTCTGCACGTGTACCCATGTATTGTATAAAATATACTTGTACAATCTAACCCTGCCCCAGCTCGACCCAAACTTGTACATACAAGAACAGGTAACCTTGTAGGTGTGCATACTTACATACATGTATACAGCTGCACAATTTTATAAAAGGCCTTTTCTTTATGTAATCAGCCCCTCTCTGTGGACTCTGTCACAATCTCTACAAACGGCCTTGGAAAGTTACAGCATTACAAACTTCAGTGAATAGCCTCCCACTGGCAGGAGCTCGTGTAGGGATATATTCAAGTTAGAGTGTGAGAGGCAGGAGACATTTTTGCCTTGCTTGAGGAAGATCTTCAGCCATGATGCTAGTGTCAGAGAAACATACGGATCTCCAAGGCACAACATATCACAGCTCATAAAGACAGATGCTATCCTAAGCTTTTTTTAAAATATCTATTTGCATTTACACACTGCATTTTCAATCTAAAAAGAGCTGCCCAAAGTGACTTATAAAAGATAACACTCAAGTAATTCAAAAGTCAACACATTTGAGATTCCCCACTCCTGAGGGTATGGATTCAGTGGTGGTGTGTAACAAATGATAAAGGCAGGTAGAGTCAACAATCTTTATTACATACATGTAGTTCAGAACATGGAATAACATGTCTGTGACTCACCTCTGTGATTTCTCCACTAATACATCAATTTTATAATGCTCGTGCACAAAGCTATCAAGCATCTGATATTCACCATGACTTTGGTAAAAGTGCAAGTCGAGATCGTGAGGCCAAATGGCAGAGCCTTGAACTGAAAATGCCCCATGGGCACAGCCAGAACTTCTGTTTGTAAAATGGTAAAGGGGATGGAAGAATACTCTTATGAAGAAAGGCTAAAAAGGTTAGGGCTCTTTAACCTGGAAAGAGACGGCTGATGGGAGATATGATAGAAGTCTATAAATTAATGAATGGACTGGAATGGGTAAACGTAGATCGATTGTTTATGTTATCAGAATATAGAAAGACTAGGGGACATGCAATGAAGCTATAGGGTAAACTATTTAAGACTAATAAAGAAAATATTTTTTCACTCAACGTGTAATCAAACTCTGGAATTTGTTACCGGAGGATGTAATAAAGGCTGTTAGTGTAGCTGGGTTTAAAAAAGATTTGGACAAGTTCCTGGAGGAAAGGTCCATAAACCATTATTAAGAAGGGACCCAGGATATCAATGCTTGACCCGGTACAAGCATTGTGGAACCTGTGTGTTTTGGGGAAACTGCTAGGTACGTATGACCTAGATTGGCCACTGTTGGAAACAGGATACTGGGCTTGATGGACCTTGGTCTGACCCAGTATGGCATACCTTATGTTCTTATGTTCTCTGCTTCAACTTTGTTTGGTGATATTTTAACATAATCCCTTCCCTCATTGTCTATGGAGTCTGTAATCCATTGAGTTTACTCTTCTACCAGTGACACCTCTGCACAAAGTTATTCAATTTTTCCCCTCTACAGGTGGTTAGTTTTCTTCTGGCATTGTGTCTCATTGGTTAAATTTTCTGGGTATATTTTTCACTACAGAATACTGAATACAATTGATTTCTGTAAGGTTATGCATTTTATGAACTCGGTCATGTTCCTAATCAGATACTTTACTTTGGGTATCAAGTTTAGCTTAGGTCCCCTTCCATCTCCAGGACGACAGCTCAAGTATCCCCTCCACATATTCTATAAGCTCAGCTCGGAGTCCTTCCATCTTCCAGACTCTGTTCCTTGGTCTGTCTTACATCATGTTTCACCTCCTCTTTTGCTTTGCCCCCTTACCATTCATCGGTTTCTGTATCCGATCAGTCACCTCATCCTATTTCTCCGGATGATCTGGCATCTTTCTTCTGGTTCCTTTCTTTCACTTTCTCTCTCATCCCTCAGTTGTTCTGAGATGTTATCACTTGTATACTTCTCTCATTTGATTTTCTAATTTGAGAACTTATCTGTGGATCATCAGGTTATTTTGTATTGATTTGCTCTTGCTTCCAATTTTTGAACCTTCTGGATTTAAATTTAGAACCTCTGTTCTCAAAATAGCAGAACCTTATTGCCTTTTAAACTTCAAAAGTCCATACAACTGTTATTTGCCCTCCTAATTTTTTCATTAGCCTCTTTGTTCTCTGTCCCGATAGAGTAGGTTACTGAACAAGTTTTCCATGTCCAATAGCTGCACCAGAGATCAGACACATTGCTGGTTAACTAGCATCCCAGGCAATCTATAGGCTGCCCATTCTAAATTCTGACTCAATCCACAGTTAGCAGGATCCACGTCCAGTAATGCAGGAGCTTAATGTAATCTTCAAACTACTACTGTTTCTGCAGCAATGGAAGAAGATACTGACTCCCCATCTCTGTGCAAAATGGATTAGAACTACAGGACATCCCCATCACATTCGCTCCTTCTGAAGTCATCATGGGAAGGTACTCAACCAGATTTGGTAAGAGATATGGACTCCCTTCAGTTATACACTGGTTCCCCTTGGGGCAATATCTCCAAATGGGATAGTTTCTGCATACCAAGACAGTCATGAACCTCATTCCTAAGCCAGGATATGTGGAGTATGAGTTCAGTCTATTAAATTTACTGCTAATGCTTGGTGTAGTACTTGCATCATCCAAAGACAGCTTTCCTTCTGGAGTTCATAAGATGGAACATGTATGGGTAATGGCTCTCCACACCTGAAATCCTTCCTGGGGATCCAGGCCCGGATCTCTGCCTGCTTATCTGACACTGCTGCCTGGATGTCTCACTGCCATCTGAAATTGAACATGGCCAAATCTGAGCTCCTTATCTTTCCCCATCCCCCCAAACTCACCTCACCCCCTTCCTCCCTTCTCTGGTTCTGTGGATAACACCACACGCTCCTCCCTGTTCCCTTAGCTTGTATCCTTGGGGTCATCTTTGACTCTACTTTTCTCTTTCTCTGCACACATCCAATCAGATAGCTAAACCTGTCCCTTCTTCCTCTATAACAGGGATGTCCAACAGGTAGATGCGCGATCTACCTTTAGATCACGGAGGGGTCAGAGGTAGATCGCCAGCCCCACCTTGGCTCCTTGCCTTCGAATTGGTTCAAACCACTGTGACTTTTGCTTGCCTCTGCAATTTTATTTCGCCTTGCCTTTGCGTTGATTCTACACTGTGTGCAGAATTTATTAAATTTGCATGTGGTGGTATTTGAACTTGTTGGGCAGTATTTGAATTTATCTGGTTTGCTGGACAGGTGATTAAGTTTTTTTTTTGAAGATTGTTTGGTGGTATTTTATTATTGGTGCCAGTATGATGAATTCTTATTTTTACTTTTAGAGCTGCATAACTGCATGTGTGGTTTTGGCATCTCCTGTCCTTGTATTGCACATCATCCAGAGGTCTTCACTTCCTGTTGATCTTTAATACTTTGGGACAGTGACAGTTTTGAACCAGATTCAGCCAGTGCTTATACTAACTTAGCAGATTTGGCCTTCTTACATCCAGCCACCCCACTATAAACGAAGATGAGTGTTACAAAGAAGAACAAAACCTACCACTTTCATGATGAAGGGGAAATGGATTACTTCTTCGTCATGGTGAAAGACAGTGTTGTTATCTAATTATATAACGCCCCAGTATCCTTGCCCAAAAAGGGTAATCTGGAACGTCATTATGAGGGCTCTGCATAGCATAAGCTTGATGCTGATTTTCCACCCAAAAGTGAAATTCGTAAACTGAAGCGCAAAGAAATTAAATCGAAATTGGCTACTCAGCAACAGTTGATGGCTAAGCCAAGGTCACATTCCGTCAATGCAACCATAGCATCCTTCAAGGTCAGCAACCTGATCGCCAAAGAAATGCAAACCTTTCACTGAAGGGGAATTTATGAAAGATTGTTTTTCCTTGAAGCAGCTGACAATCTTTTGAAGGATTTTAAAAATAAGAAAGAGATCATAGCTGCTATTCAAGGTGTACAATTGTCAAGAAACTGCAGTTGTGCAGCGAATAGAAAAGATGTGTTGGAGACACAACTGAACAATTTTTGGAGAATGTTTCAAATTGTGTTGCTTTCTCACTCCAACTGGATGATTCTACAGACATAAGAGACATAGCTCAGTTACTAGTCTTTATCCGGATGGTTTTTGAAGACTTCAGTGTTAAAGAAGAAGTACTTGGAATGATTTCTTTAAAAGGAAGAACTACCGGTCAGGAAATATTCAGTTCTTTCCATTCTTTTGTGACAAAGTGTAATCTTGCATTGCATAGACTTGTTTTCCATCACTACTGATGGAGCAAGAGCAATGACAGGTGAGGTTAACTGTTCATAGCCCTCTGTACACAGCATGACGACTTCCCAGATTTCCTTTTCTTACCACTGCCATCATTCACCAGCAAGTTTTTGGCAAGCAAGAGACTCAATACAAAGATTGTCATGGACATCACTTTCAAAATTGTAAATTCAGTTCGTGGAAGATCACTTCAAAGATGGCTTTTCAATCTTACTCTTGAGTGAAGGGGCCGGCGGAAATCATTTTGCACACAGATGTAAGGTGGCTAAGTAGGCACAAATTTCTGCAAAGATTTTCATGATTTGCTGAATGAAATAAGAAGTTTTTTGAAGGAGAGGGGAGATGACCAAGCGGAAGATGAGGAGTGGTTATGTGATCTGGCATTTCTCGCTGACTTTACAGGCAACTAAGTGATATGAACCTTGAACTACAAGGTAAAACCGAATGCATTGGCGAGATGATGAGTACAGTTTCATCCTACAAGAGCAAATTTGAGCTGATGATGACTGACCTTGCAAACAACACTTTTGATCATTTTCCCTAATATGCAGGACCATCTGGACAATATCCCAATTTTGTTTTTCAAAACGAGAAGTAATGTGACAGAAATCTGTTCTATTATCCAGGAATTCAAAAATAGATTCTGTGACTTCCAAAAAAATTGCCACAGTTGTGGAGTACTTGTCATAACCACATTCAACGTAGATGTGGCCCTTAAAGAAATTGCAATTGCTATCAGTAAAAATTGTTCATTGAACAAGCCATCTCTTGAAAACGAAATATTAACCCTTATAAATGACACTGTTTCTCAAGAACCAGTGCTGAGCAAGAATCGTTTTGGAAGCTAGTGCCTAGGGAGACAAATTTCATAACTTGAGAAGATGCAGTGCAGCTGTACACTCCTGTTTTCGGTTCAAGCTTATTTGTGTGAAATCTGTGTTTTCCCATCTGAAAATGACAAAGAGGTACACAATGTTTCCAAACATGGACAGCCATGAACATCTCCAGGATGTCCCTGAGACTGGACCTCAAGAAATATTCACACCAACTTCATATAAACCCCTCTTCTCATGACATTTCACTGGCTCCCTATCCATTTCTTGGTATCCAGTTCAAACTTTTTCCTGCTGACCTGCAAGTGCATTCAATTCTGCAGGGCGGCTCCTCAAATACCTTTCCTCTTATTAATCTCATTCTAAACCCCTTCTCAGGAACTCTGTTCCCCTAGTAGATCCCCTTTATCTGTGCCACTTCTTCTGTCACTGCCAACTCCAAAACTTTGTTCATTCCACCTTTCTGCTCCATGATGCCTGGAACAAACGTATCTGAGTCAGTGGTGTCAGTGCTCCTTCTCTAGACCCTATTCAAATCCAGGCTAAGAATACGCAACTCTTCTGATGGACTGCTTTTGGATCCTGATGCTCCTCATACTCTCTTGTTCCATACATATGATACATCTTACCATACTCTAGTTTCCAGTTGTGTGATGTTTTTGCCCTGATTAGATTGTAAGCCTCTGATGAGCACGTGACTGTATCTTACATCTTACATGTTACAGAGCTGCATACGCCTTGTTAGCCGCTATCACTGATTAGTAAGTAGCAGTAATTTTGTCAAGGTATGCTCGGAAAATTCCTCTTAATCAAGCCTGTTATACCTAACATGATGAGAAAAAGCTCGGGGGGGGCGGAGTCTCTTTTGCCACAGTTTCTTTTTCTTCTGACTTGCGTTTCTTGGTACTTGAAGATCTTCCCCTTGCTCAACGTGATTCAGAGACATGGTCACCTTGGAACTGATACTTTCTATCATGGCTCCCATTGCAATTCTGGGTGTTCTTCTCAATTACCAATAGGAACCGGCTTCCCTTCATCCTGCTTCTTAAGTCTGTTGGGACATGGGAAGCAAATCCAGGTGATCAGAAACTTTCTTCATTCTCCATAATTCCTCTTAGGGTCATGCTTCCCAGTTCTTTAACCATTATAATGATGCTGTAGAGTGTTTTTACACTGGCACTGGTATGAGGAATAGCGGGAGGAGATGGATGAGATGTGCTGCTTTATTCTGCCTTTCAGTATAGAAATGTTTTGCCATCAGAACTTTGCAGCAAGCTATAGAAATTTACGTATGTCTATTTTACTATTTTAAAAATCAGTGTCCTTCGCGTACAACCATTCCATATGTAATCCATTCTCATTGGACTGGAACTATCAATCTCTCATCCTTTGAGTTCATTCCCCTCTCCATAACCATTCTTGTATCCAGTTATGATTTGACACAAAGGGTTTACTGGAGTAAGTAAACTATATTTCGCCACTGTGTTTTGTGTACTTGCCACTTGTTTTTCCTTGTTTTTGCCTAATGCAATCAATCCCCCCTCGTCCCGATCCACCACTTGTCCTACATGTGTCAAGCCCTTTCACAACCCATTCCTCAAAATAACTTTCCTTTTCTTTTCTGCCTGGCGGAAACATACCATCCCACGAATAGAAAGGTGTTAGTTTTTTGAGAAATCCCATTCTTCCCCCCTCAAAGGGGGACCATCCTCCAGTTTTTCCCAACTTTGGAAAGGTTAATTTCCATTGGGGATTTTTAGCCTCCCTCTCCCCTCTGGAGTATCCTCAGTCGGGTCCCAAATATCAACGACTCCTGTGTACCTTGCTGCCCACTTCCATTCTCACCCACTGTAGGGCCTCTCCTCCATCCTTCCCCAAGCAAACCGAGGCATGTGTGGTGCCGTGGCATGAGTAGGGGGGCTATACACAGTACTCCCAGCGCCCCCTTCTTCCCTCCACTTATACATGGTGGAACCGTGTCCACCTTGGGGAACTTTCCCATTCCATAACATATTGCATTATTCATATTTTGAGGCATTTTTAATACCCCCCCAGTGCACGGCATTGGTTGACACAAATAAAAATAAAATTTACGGTAGCACATTCATTTTGACTATGGCTATGCGACGCCAGTCCAGGGTCCAGGTGAAGTCCCATGCCAACGAAAAAAGGATCTCGTGATGAGTGCTTTCCCACCAGCACGTTTATAGCTTCCAAATCCCTGAAGGTCTCTCGAGCAGGCTGCCTAATTGTATCCCCAGATATCAGAAGTGCTATTGTAAGCCACTTGATGGGGGAAAAGCCCCACAGGTGGTCCTCGTTGCCATGCTTTAAAGTAAAAGTAAATATTGCAATCTTGCTCTTGCTTTAATGTATAGCCCACTACCTCACTGTATCTACCCATCCATGTCAATCCATACTTGCAGTGTGGTAAGGGGCACGGCAGTTGTAGGGTAAAAATAATATCGTCTGCTTCGAAAAGGCCGTGATTTTGGTCCTCTGCCCCCTACCCCTACCCCCCGCCACCTACACCCCCACCCTGTATGTCTTCTTGCTCTCTAATATACTCTGCGAGGGACTGTAATCGCCAAGGCGAATAGAAGTTGGGTGATAGTGGGGCATGCCTGGCATGTCCCAGCTCCCCAGAGCAAAACTATCAGAAAATAACCTCTGTTTAAACTCTGATGTCGGGCTCTTGGATGGGCATTGTCACACCCAGCAAGTACCTGGTTGAAAGAGAGGAAGAGTGAAAATGTTTTAAATGGTAGGAAAAAAGTGCCCACATAAGCCGCATATATCGGGAGGAAGGGAACCAGGTCAGAGGAGCCAGAGAGACTCCAGAGACACTCACAGAACCAAACGCCCTATACTGAAGCATGATGTCAATCCCCATGCTAGCTTCCAATCCAGGGGAACAGAGGAACTTCTTTAAGGAGGCTGTGGAAGACAGGAAGGAGAGCAGGTGGTGGCAGGAGCAAGGAGAGCTAGTGGTTTGGCAGCAAGGATAGCCGTGGCAGGAGCAAAGGGAGCAGAGGAAGGGAAGCTAAGCAGCAGATGGAAAAAGGCAGCTGTGAAGATAAGTGGAGTGACGGCTGGAGAGAGGAAATAGCCAGAATAAATGCAGCAGGACCTGTGTACAGCTGGACCAGCAAAGGCAAGTCTGAGGGAAGATTGGCAAAGCAAACCCGAGTATCCCCTTGCCAAAGGATCACCTAAAGGGAAAGGTGGTGGTTTTGATACCTAAGGAGGAACTGAGGGAGGTTTCAGCTCCTAGAAAGGAAAAAAGCTGTTTGTCCAAAGCAAAGTCAAAAAGCATTACTACAGTGGCTGTCCAGAATCCCCAGTGCCACAGCAGTAAGCTCTAAGACACGCTCAACAGGCCATCCAAAAGAGGGACTGGTATATGCCTCACCCAACCCCGGCTGGAGTCCAGGAGGCCAAGCTCTGAAGGTAAAACTTTTATTGAATCCAGAGATAGAAAAAGGCCTCTGGGATAAGACGGGCCTGGATAATAGATGTTTTTATAGAACTGCCACAAAAGCTCCCAGAAGAGAAAACTTTCTCCAGGTAGAGTAAGCCCGAAGCCAACACCCAAAGAATACTCCTAGAACATTGGTGCTGTACTAGAGAAGATATACGGAAAGCCTGAGTACCGGGTATCAGAAACCAGGGACTCACGTCCGAGGTGTTCCGCTACGAGC